>LPNX010550774.1:0-26234 GCA_001517045.1 Pseudotsuga menziesii | reverse complement strand
AGATTGTTTATTTCTATTGCATATTGGAGAAGATTGATTTCTGGAGTCTAGCTGTCTGTTGTGGTACCCCAAGCCATAGGAATTTCTCTCCGTAACAAATGTGTTGAGTAATGTCCTCGTAGAGTATCTAGATTATTATGAAACATACTAACAAATTAAGGATATGTCCACTTTAATAAATTTTCCGACTTTGTGAAATTCCCTGGTGCTTGTATTAATTTTCATACTGTTGATCATTGTCATTCATTGCACATATCTATACAAGAGATCGATCTAAAAATTGTCATGTTTCTCAATGTAGTGATCTTGTAAATGCATATAAAATTTTCTAGTTTGCAACATGACTGCTAGCAATCATTTTTCCAACAATCTTGTTAAGGTTGATTTCAATATTTTAGACTTCAATAAAAAAACTAGATGACTAGACATGAAACACTCCCTGTGACTTACATATCAATCATTTCAAGCTATAGCTGCACCATCTATTATTCAATAGTACATAAAATGCCATGGTGCTTATCATACAGTATGATTTCAACTTGAATTTGAGTCACATACAATGAAACATGCCATGCATAACCATCAAACTAGGCTTCCGCATAAGTTTCCTTAATAAAAATCATCCCATTTCATATTTGTGGACTAAGTTCACAAATCATACAAAGCTTAAGATTGAATTTCAATTACCCACATCACTTTAAAAATTTGAATTCAGAACCAAATTCTAAAACAAAGCCTTTAGTCAACATTTTTTATTCAAGGGGGAAGATATATGGAAGAATACAAGGAGACTGCAGCCTCAACATAACCAATAATGCATTGCATTGCAAAATAAATACTTGATAGAACAATATAATAAATGTAAGTGCAAAGAAATATCAGAAAGAATGGCAACAAAATCTTCCAAACCCAGTGAAAATTCATTAAAGTTGGCATTAATGCCCCACGTATAAGATCATTCAACATTGTAATATGTGTATATGCCAACACTACATTTCATAGCTGCTAGATTTAACCACTTTACAACCATTAACCAATTAATAGGCTATCAACTAGCCATGTCAACATGCCATGTCCACCTTCTCCCCCCCACACAAATTAAAAAACAAACTTTTGAAACAAGATTGAGACTATCAATTCCATTACAAGACAAATCTTGCCATATCGTTTGATTATGGTAAACAATAAAATATCCATTACACTACTTCAAAAATCAATGTATAAAAGGAAGGTCCCCTTATCTTTTATATAGTCCCTTAGTCATCCCTTCCCTCTAGTGCTCTTCAGGATGGGTATAGAAGGTCCAATATGCTAAATGGACAGATATTTCATGTCTTCACCGATATTCACAATCCACGCACATTCTTGTCATTTTTACACACTCATATACTCGACTCATCCTCTTAGACATCGATTCTCATACGGGCACTACTGGGAATGTATTCCAGGATTCTAATTGGCCGTTGGTTCTTCCACACTAGGAAATTGGATCTCTCCTCTTCCCCTACAAACTACCCTCTGTGGGCTACATTATGTATTTCATAGTAGCTCCTCCGTGTTGAGAAATTAAATGGCAATTCTTCCACACGGGGTTTTGGATGAAATAAAATGTATTACAATACTCAATTGCCCAATTTTACTCCGCACCCTTTACTTCTAGGTCGTGACTCCACCGCATGCCCTTCCCTCTAGTACTCTTCAGGATGGGTATAGAAGGTCCAATATGCTAAATGGACAGATATTTCATCCCTTCACAGATATTCACAATCCACACACATTCTTGTCGTTTTTCCACACTCATATACTCGACTCTTCCTCTTAGACATCGATTCTCATACGAGAACTACTGGGAATGTATTCCAAGATTCTAATTGGGTGTTGGTTCTTCCACACTAGGAAATTGGATCGCTCCTCTTCCCCTACAAACTACCCTCTATGGGTTACGCTATGAATTTCATAGTACCTCCTCCATGTTGAGAAATTAAATGGAAATTCTTCCACACAGGGTTTAAGATGAAATAAAATGTATTACAATACTCAATTGCCCAATTTCACTCCGCACCCTTCACTTCTAGGTCGTGACTCCACCACATGGATTTCATGATCCCTAGAAACAAATTTCCATGAGGTACTTGACTATTGTGTCCATCCACTTGGCCGATACCTAGCCATACCATTTCTGAATTCAGCCCCATGCTCCATTAAACACATGATTTGATCTCTTGTCTACTTATTTATAGCATAATTAAAAGTGGAAATGGTGTCTTCTTAGGTTCTCAATATGAAAATTTGCAATAGATGGTTGAATCTGACACACCCCCTCACCTCTCCTTAGTGGATAATAGATAGCCCCATCGTTTTGTTGTTGCCTCCATAGCCATCCTTAGACTTTTTATTTACATTACAAATATTTAAATGCTTTTACATTGCACATGGATTACTAGAACAGATCTACATGATACATAATACTTACTTCCAAAATATTAGGTGTTCATTAGCAAGGCTTTGGCCTTGAGGTCCATGCTAGGAATCATACATCACATATACACAATATGTACATATCAAGCCAATATACACACCATGGGTCAAAATGGGATATTACATTAGCACTTGAGGTTGAGAAGCTACACAATCTATTCAATGATCAAGATTCTACTCATGAGGTGGAGTTTCAGACAATGGCAGTGTAAGAGTGGACGATCCACAAATACCTAATGGCTGATTCATAACAATCTACTTCCAACCATCATTATCTTCGGGCTCAGGCTGCATGGACACATGCGGAGGAATAGGTATCCCAAGGATGCTTTGGTGAGATTGTACAAGAATTTTTACATACGATTAGGAAGCTAGGACATTCCCTTGACAAGCCAAATTTGGAAATCCAATCTACAAAAGCTGATTAATTTCCTCAAAGTCTATTTTCCTATTTACTCTATTACCCCTATTATATTTATTTCCCCTATGACCTCCTATTCTAAATAAACTCATATATAGGGTCATGAGAAGCATGATTATTACATATATACAACAATAAAAAGATACACCATATAAGCTTGCAACATAAGACAATTCATTAATGACTCCGTATCAAGTAGCAATCATACATGTAATTATATTATAAAGGAAACAGGGCAATAAGAACAATAGTAATCTTGTAAATGCGTATAAAATTTCATGCTTTGCAGCATGACTGCTAGCTAGGATAACTACTGTGCAAATTATGCAAAGTTTGAATTTTCATATGAAACTTTTGGAATCAACATTTCAAGGGGATCAAGTGTGTTATGAAGTATACTTGAAAATTAAAGAGAGTCCTAATTTGCATAATGGAGACCATGAGTCAACATTTAAGTGGGCTCTAATAATCAGTGCAATATACTCACAAATTGGGGTTCAACATGATCCTTGCAAGGTTTTGCACAATGCTCTTATTCCTTAGCTCTATTATAATTGATGCTTGTATGAATGCCCATATTGCTGATAATTATTGTTTTTTGGGAAGATGGTTATAGCAAAAATTGTTTTAAGAATTGCCATGTTTTTTAGTGTTGCAATTAAAAATATTTCATTTGCAATGTGTTTGCTAGAAACCATCTTGTCAAGAGTCCTATCAAGATTGGCAATTTTTACAAATGATTGGCCTGGTGATAGATGTTTGCATGATTTTCTCAGTTCTCTTATGACTATGTCCTATTATGACTAGTGCTTGTATTAATGTCCATATTGCTAATAATTATCATCTTTTGCATATTATTTTAAAATAGATCGTTTTACCAATTGTCAGGTAAAGAATGTAGTAATCTTGTAAATGCATATAGAATTTATTTATTTATAGCATGGCTATTAGCAACAATTTTTTCAACTGTCCTATTATGAATGGTGCTTGAATGATACAATAATATAAGAACAACCCAAGAGTTGTAGGAAAGAGGGTAATGCAAGTATCTGAACATGTCAAGATAGAAATTTAATAACAATTTGCAATTCTTTGTGCAAGATATGTGCAAATAGGGAAAATATTGAATTTGCATATCAAGTGGATATAATGTGTTGTGTAATGTTCTCGTAGAGTATCTAGCTTATTATGCAACATACTAACAAATTAAGGATATGTCCACTTTAACAAATTTTCCGACTTTGTGAAATTCCGTGGTGCTTGTATTAATGTTCATACTGTTGATCATTGTCATTCATTGCACATATCTATACAAGAGATCGATCTAAAAATTGTCATGTTTCTCAATGTAGTGATCTTGTAAATGCATATAAAATTTTCTAGTTTGCAACATGACTGCTAGCAAGCATTTTTCCAACAATCTTGTTAAGGTTTATTTCAATATTTTAGACTTCAATAAAAAAAACTAGATGACTAGACATGAAATAGTCCCTGTGACTTACATATCAATCATTTCAAGCTATAGCTGCACCATCTATTAATCAATAGTACATAAAATGCCATGGTGCTTATCATACAGTATGATTTCAACTTGAATTTGAGTCACATACAATGAAACATGCCATGCATAACCATCAAACTAGGTTTCCGCATAAGTTTCCTTAATAAAAATCATCCCATTTCATATTTGTGGACTAAGTTCACAAATCATACAAAGCTTAAGCTTGAATTTCAATTACCCACATCACTTTAAATATTGAATTCATAACCAAATTCTAAAACAAAGCCTTTAGTCAACATTTTTTATTCAAGGGGGAAGATATAGGCCGGAAGAATACAAGGAGACTGCATCCTCAACATAACCAATAATGCATTGCATTGCAAAATAAATACTTGATAGAACAATATAAGAAATGTAAGTGCAAAGAAATATTAGAAAGAATGGCAACAAAATCTTCCAAACCCAGTGAAAATTCATTAAAGTTGGCATTAATGCCCCACGTATAGGATCATTCAACATTGTAATATGTGTATATGCCAACACTACATTTCATAGCTGCTAGATTTAACCACTTTACAACCATTAACCAATTAATAGGCTATCAACTAGCCATGTCAACATGCCATGTCCACCTTCTCCCCCCACACAAATTAAAAAACAAACTTTTGAAACAAGATTGAGACTATCAATTCCATTACAAGACAAATCTTGCCATATCGTTTGATTATGGTAAACAATAAAATATCCATTACACTACTTCAAAAATCAATGTATAAAACTCGTTTGCATGTCTTATTAACAATAAGGATTGATACCACATTTTTATTCACCAAACCATGTCTTATACCTCAAAAAGGTTCGAAAAACATTACAACACTCCTACCAAGGCTATATACCACACACCACAATGAAATGGCACAAATTCCACATCAAACAAAACCAAATCGATCTCAAACCTCCGACCATCTCACAAACTCCAACACGAACATGAACTAATCCAAACCCCTGCTCCAACTTTCAATGCGCCTTTATCAAATCCTGACTATGGGACAACCTTGCAAAAGCACATAAATATGGAATAATTCCATCATACGAACAAACAAGTATTTGCACCCAAGTCTTTATATTACAAGTCATAGGTTAGGGTTCAAAGTTTAAATCCAACCTTCAATTATCCATTTCTATCCAATTCATAAAGGAAAAAGTTCCTTATCTCTTCTCCAGTGTACTTGAATTGGTCGTATTGCATTTGGCTATGGTAGGAGGGATATCAACGTGTTGTGTTTGCGTTGTTTTGTTGGATGAGAGCTCGGTCAGAGGTTTAGCGGAGACAATTTCGAGCCTTATTGGATTTAATGCATTAGATGTGGCATTTAATGAGATAGGATATGGTCATGACCATTTGTATGAGAAGCGAGCTACAAAAAAGGGTTTTATAAATATCATCGATACCATATTGACTATTGAAATGTATAAGAAAATAAATTTCAATTCATTGTTATGGGATTGAATGTCCAATCTAAAATAAAGCAACGAGCTCTTCTGGGACTAGTATTTTAAAAAAAACATTTCAATCAATTGCTTGTCAAGGATGAAAGCAATTACAAGCTTCTGATTTTTCAAAAAAAAATTCTCGATTTGTTTTTAGAGCAATAGTACATGTGAAAAGGATGAACAAGAAGAAACAATGCATACTGTAGAATCTCATACAAAGCAATAAATTTATCTCAATTGAATGACCACATTTATCATTCCTAGGACAAAACGAGCGATAATTATAATCAAGATTCTACACTAATTCTCAATTTCCCACATCCTTTCAAACAATGAAATCATCATCAATTTCAGAAATAAAGGATGTATTCAACACCTTCATTCAAGAAAAAAATAACAAGGAATAATACAAGGACACCACACTCTCAATAGAGCCAAGTACATTGCATTGTAAACTAAAGTACTTGATACAACCAAAATACCGCTAATCTACATATAACCTTTTAATGTTTGAAACCCTCCTCATAGAGCAATGGAAATCGAAACAGTCCTCCAAGAGTGAGTTACAAGCAGTGCAAGTGCAAAGAAAACTCAAAAGCAATGGTAACAAAAACCTCCAAATTAGTGAAAAGTTGAGAAAGTTAGCATTAACACTCTGCACACACCAACATTCAATGTGATGACATGGCTTCACCCCAAACCAAGATTTCGTAGCTGCTAGATTTTTCCACTTTGCAACCATCAACTACTAAACACATTATCATATATCTAGGTCAATATGCCATGTCAACCTTCTTCCATAAAAAAATGAACTTTTGAAACAAAGGTCGAGGTTGTCAATGACATTATGGGACAAATCCCATCATATTCTTTCATTATCGTGAACAATAAAATATGCATTATGCTACTTCGCAAAATCAACATATACCATTCAATGCATATAACACATAATAATAATAACTCTACCGCCTTTTCATAAGTTTCGAAAACCACTACGCTCCTCATGTCGATGAAAAAACTATTGTTTCACCATACCTCAAAAAGGCGACTGTATCCAAAGCCACCACAAAGGAACCAAGCAATTCCACCTCTCCCATTGCAAATTACAAGATATCTTTTACCAAGTTGAACCAGGCCAACACTCGCACTACAGAGAAAAAGAAACAACCAACGGATGACAAAGGAAAAATGCCAAGAAAATCCACCAAAATAGTACTAAAAACATTCACATAGGCACCAACTAAATTCCATCCTCCACACATTAACTCCATCAACATTTGAACAGCCATCACAATTAAACATCCTTCCCATAAACTTCCCGTCATGATCATGACTGACAATACGAAAGAACACATTCGCAGCCCTAACACTAGAGCCATATGCAACATGCCCACCTAAAAATAAGTAGACAACACAAAACACATCTTTGAGAGTCTATCATCATTGAAGATGAACCGAAAGTATTTTCCATGTTTGAGAGTCTAGCACCGTTGAAGATGAAAATCACTTTCTCTTAGAATGTCTTGCCTACACTTACATTAGATCTCAGTTCTATAATATTTGCTCCACCAATGACCTCTATAATCTTCTAACTTCTCAAAATTGTGGTGAGCTAGGGGTGTTCATCTTTAAACTTTTTGAGCACAGGACTAATATTTTAAAACAAATCAAATAATTATTGTATTATCTTTTCTCTTAAGTGTTTATAAACCAAATTTGACCTGAATGGACATTAAAAACCATCATCATCATCATTAATAAGATTTATCAACATTATTGATATTAATAACATTCTTCATTCATAAATATATTATAACATTAATGGGTGTATGCAAGAAGATGAGGGACCTTTTAGATGCAATCCTACTTTTAGGAAACACGCTCATTATACATAAAAATTCAATGTGCTTACGTTATGTAATGCTTGGTTTGGTTAAGCTCGAGCCTAACATATCATATGACATGTAGGTTAGGCAAAGCAAAATGTGTACGCGTTTTATAGTTACAAAACGTGCTTGCATTTTATAGTTACAAAATGTGCACGCATTTTGGAGAAGCAAAACACACACATATAAATGAGAACCACAAAAAATGGTTTTGGTGCATGGCTAGGGAAATGAATAAAAAAAAAAATTGCATCATCAAAACTTAAGACCTATAGTAATAGTTTAGCATCATCAAGAACAACATATCAAACAACCATTCCTAACCTCTCAAGAGCATAATTTTTCTTTGCGTTGTAATATGGACACCATTAAGAGGCTTTAAGAACTAAGTATGGGTCATATTCCCTTGACCATGCTTGGGGGAGGAAACTCAAAAATTATGCCCTAAAGGTAGTTTTTAAGGCTTGAGGTCCATGAACAAGGCATCAAACCTGTGCATAGAATCGCCTCTGTATGTGATGTTTTGCATCTAAGAAAGAATATGCAATGCATTAGAATACTCTTAGAATTAGGAACATATCTGTAGACATGGTTGAGGGAGGAAACCTATTCCTTAGGCCATAAAGGAATCCTATAGACATATAGGGCCAAGAACAACACCTCGAACAAACACACATGATCTCTTAAGGGTATCCTCGACCTTTAAGTTGGGATATGGCCATGATTAGGATTTTTTTAGCATTAGATATGGAGGATAAGGTGTTAATCATGGTTGGCGCAGAAAGATTTAATTTTAGGTTGTAAACCAGCTTTTAGGGCTCAAGGTCCATGAACGACACCTTGAATCACCATAGATTACCTCTCAAGTTGATATTTTTTATTTGAATGGGTATATGGGTACCATTAGGGGTTTCTAAGTACTATGTATGTTTCTTGGGACCTTAAACATACTAAAGGGGAGGAAACATAGGCCTTAGCCCCTAGAAGATGCTTCTAGGTATCTACAGCCAAGAATAATGTGTTGAACAACCTCAACAGAGCCTTCCATTGTATCATTTACCTTGAAATGGGGATACTAGTGCCATTAGAACACTTTTATCACTAAGAACATATATTAGGCCCCTTGACATGGGTGGGGGGAAACACTTAGTCCTTAGGCTTTAAAGGAATTTGTTAACCATTTAGGGCCAAAATTGATGTCTCCAACCACCGCACATGATGTTGAAAGTGAATACTTTGAATATTAATAGGGATATGCATGACATCATCATTTGTTGAGCACTAAGTATGCATCTCAAGTCCATGGACATGGTTAGGGGAGGAAACTATGGCATTAGGCCTTAACTAATGCTTCTAGACATCTATGGATAGGAAGGATGCCTTAAAAAATCACACATGGCATCTCATAGGTATATTTGGACTATGAATATTGAAGTCAGTGGAATTAGGTGGTTTTGAGCAGCAGGTATGGGACCTCTGAGACATGATTGAGGTAATATGCTCGTTCCTTAGGCCAGAAAGGAATATTTGAGACACCCATGTTAATGAACAATTCCTTGAAGCACCTGACATGACCTACTCAAGGTATGCTTGGTCTCCAAGAAAATATGCACATGCCTTTAAGAGGTTTTGAGAATTAGATATGGGTATTAAGGCCTCAACATGGTCAACGAAGGAAATCCAAGAGTCGATCCCTAAAGAATATTTTGGAATCTATGGCTATGTATGTGCCTTACTCACTATCGCTCTATGGCTTTCTCACTGGCCCTATTTTCCTTTGTATTTCCATCTCTCTCTATGTCCATGTGGGTTTGTGTCTCCCCCCCCCCCTCTTTCACAACCTACCTCTCTTTCTATCTCTATGTGTGTGTGTCCCTCCCTCACTGCCCATCTCTCAGAACCTCTCTCCACCTTCTTTATACCTCCCTCACTATCCCTCCTGTTACAGTTGATTTTACCACACATGGTTGATCACACATTTATGGCCTTCTCTGTCCCTCTGCAAACTCTTTGGACCCCATGGACCAATATTGTACCTTTTATGTTTCCAATATTATCCCTAAAAACACCTATTATTTGTTGTATGCAACTTTTAATGCCTTTCTCGTGTATATACGCAGATATTGACCTCAAACCTGCGTACATCGAGACATGTGCATAAGTCCAAATATTTTTGGAGTTTTCCTTGATGTGTGTCCGAATCACTTGTCTCTTGGCCTTCCATATGCCTCGAGATCACTCGGATTTGACTCTCCATTACCCCTTTGGAGTACTATATAAGTAACCCCTTGGATACATTGAAGGAGGGGGATTGTTGACGTATCTTGCTTGTACTTGAGTCTGCATCCCTTTGTCCCTTGGAGCACTTTGTGTTCTTCCCAAGATTTCCTTTGCTTGTGAGCTTGCTATTGAGAGATGGAGGATTGAGGTGGTGGAGGCCTAAGTGGAGGACTCAGTTTCTCCGGTTTGCAGGCTTGCCGATAGAGGTTGTCACTTGTGTAATCTCTGATTTTATTAATAGAAATATCTTTTCCTATCCAATGATGTGCATTTAAATGAATATTGAATACATGGATGTGTTTAATTGCTTATACATTATTGATTATATATGTTAGAGTAGATTTAAAATCATATTATATAGCATGCTTGTCTTGTTTGCTGTTGTTGAGAGCAAATTGCTAACACAAGCGGGATTGGAAAAAGCTCAATGGGGATCTACTTCAACCATCTGGAATAAGGTATGATTCGAGATCCTTTAGTGTCAGACGCTTTATTTCTCTTGCATATTGGGAAGGGATTGATTTCTGTGGTTTCTCTGTCTATTGTGGTACACCCCAAGCCATAGAAAGTTTCTATCCATAACAGAATTGGCGACCATACTAGGGAGGTTCCTAGTTGTTTTTCTTTGGGGGGTTTTCGAAATTCAATGTTCTTGAATTGCTCTGATTTCTATGTTTTTGTGTCAGTTCTGGGGGCATGTTTGTCCAGTAGTGCCTGTAGGAGTAAATTCTGTCTCAGCTTGTCTATTTACCTTTTTTTTCTCTTTTTCTTCCTGTACGCGAGTTTTGCTTTCACAGTGGCGTGTACACGCGGGTTTTCCTGGAATAGTCACGTATGTACGCAGGTTTACTGAGAACATTCGTGTATACCCTATTTTTTTGTTTTTTTGGGAATATTAATTGTTGTTGGCTGGGTTTGGATGGTTGCTGAGTTTTCTTGGATGCTTCTGGAGTCTGTATACATCCCTATTTCTGACTAGAGACTTCTTTTAGTTTTGTTTTTGAAAATGTTCTTGTCATTTCATTTTCTACTTTTTGTTTTGGGATTAGTGCATTAGGTCTCTTTTACCTTGGTGCTTTGCTTGGCTGTTGTTTGTGAGTGGTTGCAAAGTCCGAGGGTGGTAGAGTCATCTTTTTGCTTTTTATCTCATTTAATTCAAAAATACAAAAATATTTTGTTTTTTGCATAGTTATACATTGTTTGCATTTTGCATTAGGTTTGCTTGGTGAATCTTAGTCAGATTTTCATATAGGAATGATTGCATATACATTTGATAGAAAATTTTTGCACTTCGCATAGCAGCATACCCTATTTTTCATTCGACACAGTGCATTTGCATTGATTGTTATGTGTGCATTTTACTTCTTGTTGTGTCATAACTCCATTAGTTGCACGTCCATTTACCCTTTAAGTAATAAATCCAATTAAAATGAACGCATAATAAAATGAATTACACTCTTTTCTTTTCTAGGGTGCATCAACAATATTAGGTTTTAGGGTCTTGTAATAGTTCATTGAAAGTTAATTCTCCAAGACCACTAAACAAAACAATTAGATGTCTGTCCAGGTGAGAGTGTGAAATCCTTGATATAATTAGTGTTTCTTAGGATCCTCCTCTTACAAGGGAGTTGAGCATGAGGCAGTGTGAGCAATTATGATTGGGATGACCCTTGATTGTGATTGATTAGCTCTGGAGATATTTCCAGGATTGTATTCGTATCTGGGGGCCTTTGAGGTATTGGTTGGTGCACCCCTGGGGTACTAGTTGTGCTTTCAGGATTTGGTATTTGTTACCCTACCTATACGGTCAATCCCTCCTACAACTGTCTTCCTGAGCATTGATTATATTGAGGTGACCTTAGTTTCCTTACCTAGGTTATCGAGGGGGTATAATTTGGAGAGGTTATTCTGTAGGTGTCCTGGCTAGGTAGGGGTCATACAACACAGTCGCTATATCCATTGAACTTGAGGGACACTATAATTGGTTATGAACCTCTACTTGTTGTGTATGAAAGTCTCAAGCCTCTCCTAGGCGAGACATACCTACTTCACTTGGGAGCTCACGTATCCTACCCTTGGTTTGCTTGTGATTTGGCTTTACATTTTTAGGTGTATGCTCTTTGCATGCTAGTTTTCCTAGGGTTTGCATAATTATATTGAGAGTCTTTTATTTTTTGAGTCATTGTGGATTCGGGTGCAACAATTCGCCATTCTCTTCGTTTAGCAGGACTTTCGCCTTCCACGCCTACTCCTCCTTTGGGAGAGGAAACTAGATAGTCTGGGCGAACTACTTCTCACTTTGATTCAGACACCATGGGACATCATGAGGATGAGATTCCAGAGATGTCCTCTCCACCTCACGAGGTTGGGGAGGAATATCCTACTAGCACATATGATCCACCGCATCAGCACCCTTTACGATCTGCTTATGATCCCTCATTCACAGGTCATCGATATTGGCTTCCGGGCGATGAGACTCACTATGAACCCACAAGCACTAGTCATGTTAGATATGGCATGCCTGATATCCCTGAGCATAAGTCGGTATATCATGCCAAGTCAGAAGTCAACCCTAGCACTACGCCTAGGGGAAATCCCATTCCTTTCCATGCGGAGAGGTTTGGGGGCACTAGTCACATTACACCTTCCATCCCTGTGGTGGAGGCATCTTCACATGCTCATACTAGGCCTAATGTTAGTAATCATATGCGGATACCACAACCAAGACGAGTGAAACATTGGGAACACCACTTACATTCCTTCACATGTCCCATCATCTTCGAACCCCGTTCCTTCGAATGCATTCATCTCATGTTCCAACTCATGGAACTCCCCATATACCTAACTATGGACCATCTCATGGAACTTCCCATTGAACACCTTACGGAGCTTCTCATGGACATTCTTATGGACTGCAGTATGGACAAAACTATCAACCGTATGGGTACGGGTATCAAAAACCCGCTTATTCTTCTACTTATGGCTTTGTAGCACCGCATAATCAAGGTACCCCACATCACAATGCTTCCATGCAGCCCTTCATGGGTCAAATGGGAGGAGCTTGTTATGGGCAAGGCCATGGTATTTATAGCAGTCAACCTTTTATGAATCAAAACTACCAAGGAGCGTGGCATCGATTGGCTCAACCTAGGATCCCTTTCCTTGCAATATTGAACTTACCTGACTTGTCGATGTTGATGAATGATCCTATGTCTCATAATTCGGCATGGCCGACAGTCCCTACCAAGCTTCCTTTGGACATTCCCAAGTTCAAAGGTAAGGCTAGTGAAGATCCTGGTGAGCATGTCACCACTTTCCACCTTTGGTGCTCTTTCAATTCCTTACACGACGATTCTATCCGTTTGAGGCTATTTCAATGCACCCTCACGGGTCCTATGGTGAAATGGTATACAGAGTTACCTGGGGGGGCTTATGCTATGTTTGATGACCTTGCCATGACTTTCCTTAATAATTTCCAGCTACCTATACATTACAACGTCGGTACCAAACGCTTGTCGACCTTCCAGCAAGACAAACCCACACACATTTTGGATCATATTCAAGAGTGGCGTAGATGGAAATGATTAATCAAATCCTTTATACCACCAGAGTTTCTTCTTGAATGGTTCCTCAAATCATTGTTACCTTACATCGCGAAGGATGTTTCTACATCCGGAGTTCAAAACGAGGAACAAGCTATCTTTAGGGCTCAAGAGTTGGATTTGATCTATGCTCAATCCAGACTTTTGTATGAGATTATACCAAATGCTCCAAGATCCAATTTCGACCCCAAGATCAAACCTGGGCCACGTGCCGGTGGTATTGTTGGCTCTATTAGTACCAAACCTGCAAACTCGGTTATGAAACAAGTGAGCCAGTTATCAATTAACAAGTCTGTGTCGGGACAAGCTATGGATTTGTCTCAACCTACCCAATCGGCGAGTGTACTCTCCGTGCAATCGTCGAACCCGGAAGGCAACCAACAGCCTAGAAGGAATAAGAAAAAAGAAAAAAATAATCGTAAGGGTGGGAATAAGAACGAAAATTCTAATAATAATGACAAGAACACTAATAATGTTGGGGGGGACAAGAAGCCTAAACGTAAGGTGAAGTTTCCTTGTAAGTTGTGTAAGGACAATCACCTCACTCACTTGTCCCCTTGTATGGAGGATGCCTCGAATTTCATAGCACAGGGCCCAGCTGTGTTTACTAATCCTTTACCCAATAAGCAAAATATGAACTCGAGGACCGTTGATCCTGGTTGTGCATCTGGTGGAACTCAAAACCCTCTAGAGGCCACTAGTGGTCATGGTTGCATCAACATGGTGAGAGCTACAAAAGTTGTGACTTGTGCGAAAGATTATGGTTTGTCACAACCAGACCTTGGGAAATAACCTTCCCCACCCGAGATCCCTTTGCGAATCGAAAAGCCTACGGATAAACCTGAATCTCCACCTCACATTCTTAAGGGAGTATTAAAGCTTTTGGGGCACAATCCTAATTTCCAAGTAGCCTGGAACTATTCAATTGTCGAGGATTTGGGCCAGACTCCTTGTGCGATGTCCACGTTAGAAGTGCTTCAGACTTGTCTCCGCAAAGAAAATCCTTTTTGTCTACTCTTGGGGTTAGTGACGATAGCTCTTCTTCCATTATCAAATTTGAAACCATGGGAGTACAGCCTCGCTTGCCTTACTATGTGTCTCTTTTGATTCATGTAGAGTGTCTTAACAACACCATCATGCGTACTATCATTGATGAAGGCACTGCTGCTTCTGTGATGTCTTTGTCTTGTTGGAAGGGCTTAGGTTCTCCCACATTGTCTCAATCTTCCAACATGTTGACGGATTTCGATGGTAGATCATTTTGATCACATAGTATAATTCATTTTCTAGATGTCCAATTGGGAGGGAAGACCATTGCGATCGAGGTTGAGGTGGTTGATGCACCCCTTGACTACAACCTTTTTCTGGGTAGGAATTGGATGTACAGTATGCAAGCCGTATCTTATTCCCTATTTCGAGTGGTATGATTTCTGTTTAATGGGAATATTGTTACAATTGATCAAAATTCATTCCATAATCCAAGTGTCAATGCATCATCGGGAGCCTCTATCCCAATTATCGATCATTCTCAGCCAGCAACTGAGAATATGGGTGTGGGTATGTATCCTTCGCTTATGGGAACCTTTAGTTTTCTTGCGCCCATTCTTATGATTCGGTCTAGTATTGGTAGGGTTTCATCCTCGTCGAATTCAGTATTTTTTCGCACTACTCATATGGAAGATCCTTGGATTCTTCCTTCACCGAGTACTATGAGTGTGCCCGCGAGACAAACGTGCCGTTACTTGCAACAATGGTGGCGTATCAAGCGAATCTTGATCATTTTGTAGAGCCTATTCCTTCCTCTTTGCAGATGGAGGAGGAGGACCCTTATGTGCTTCCTACATGGGAAGTAGAGTTATCCCATTCACATGACTGCCTCGATGATGTTTTTTCGTCAGATGAAGCTATTCTTGAGGCCATGTCTGGGGTTGAGCAACCTTGGGAAGAGTTGCATCATCGATCGTATTCCCTTCCTAAGCTTGATCGTTTGGAGTGTGATGACTTTAGGGAGATTCTTAGCGAGAAAATTGGTAGCCCCGTGGTTCCATTAAGCTCTCCTATTTAGATGGCTGATGGGAACATGGCTAATTTGTCACCAACTATTTCTATCAATATTTCTCGTGATCCTGGTAAGGTTGAGAATGTCTACATTGGGGCGAGTTGTTCCCCTGATGAGATCAAAGAGTATACCGAGTTGTTTAAAGAGTTTCCTGACATTTTAGCTTGGTCACACAAAGAAATTCCAGGTATAGACCCTCATATTATCGAACATGAAATAAAGACCTATCCGGATGCAAAATCGGTTCGACAACGTTTGCGTGCAGTGAATCCTAGAAAAGCACTTGCCATTAAATTTGAGAGAGTGAAACTGCTTAAAGCTATTTTTTTCTATCTTGTTCCCTTGACGGAGTGGGTTTCAAATCCTGTTTTGGTGGATAAGAAGCAGGGAGCAATCCAAATATGCACTGATTTTCGTGACTTAAATCGATCCTGTCCTAAGGATAATTTCCCCACACCATTTATTGACCAAATTTTGGATGAGTGTGCGGGAAGTGAGGTATTTTCCTTTATCGACGGTTTTTCTGGTTATAATCAGATTCAAATTAAGCCCAAGGATCAACATAAGACCACATTTATTTGTCCTTGGCATACTTTTGCATATCGAAAGATTCCCTTCGGCCTTAAAAACGTCGAAGCTACATTTCAACAGGCCATGACCTTAATCTTTCATGATCTTAAAATGATTATCAAAGTATATTTGGATGATCTCGCTGCTCACTCTCGTTTGAGAGTGCGTCATCCATATCATTTGAGATTAGTGTTCGAAAGATGCCATCATTATCAAGTTCGCTTAAATCCTCATAAGTGCATCTTTTGCATGATAGTTGGTCGTTTACTAGGATTCATCGTATCCAAGGAGGGTATTAAATTCGATCCCTTAAAGGTTGAGGCAATACTTCAATTGTCTCCCCCGCATAATATTCGACACCTTCAGTGTTTACAATGCATAGTGAAATTCTTGCCGAGATTCGTGGTTAATTTTTCCAACTTGACTAAAGGCTTTATGCGTCTGTTGAAGAAGGACACCCCTTTTTACTAGGATGAGTAAGCCTGGGAGTCTTTCGATGCTCTTAAGTGAGCCTTAGGAATGGCCCCCGTGCTTAGTCCACTAGAATATAGCCATGATTTTTTTATTTATGTGGTCGCGTCTCAAGAGAAGGTGGCTATGGTTTTGGTTCAAGAGGATGAGGAGCTCCATGAACATGTCATATATTATTTGAACCGAAACCTTATTGATTCGGAACATCACTATTCCCATGTGGAGAAGCTAGCCTTAGCCACTGTTCATGCGGTTCAGCCTTTGAGACATTACACTCTCCTTCGCCAAACTTTGGTCGTAGCTCATATCAATCCATTTCAGTTCGTCCTCACTCGAAGGATGATTGGGGGAAAATATAATAAATGGATTGTGATTTTGCAAGAGTTTGATCTCGAATTCGTTTCGATGAAATCGAAGAAATCGTTAATCTTTGCGGAGCTCATATCAGATTTTCCAAACTTGGAGGAGGAGGTTTATGAGGATTCTTTTGTCGATGAGCATATATTCCTCATCTCAACTATAGACCCTTGGTACTCTTATATTTTTATCATTCAAGATAGAATTATGATCTTAGGATCTTTAACTGAGAGAATAACATGCACAACAATAAACACAAAAGACAAGAGACATAAAGAATTTTCCTCGGGGAAACCATAAAGGAGAAAACCCTGCAACTTCCTCAGAGATAGAATCAACACCAAAAGTAAAACCCAAAAACATAAATATGATCTCCCGACAGTAGTAGTCTCTCTCTCTAATCCCAGCTTCTTCTCTCTCAATCACGCGCCCCAATGAGTGAGTGTGTATATGATAAATAGAGAGGCTCACTCTCTATTTATATTCTTTCGTTCACTTAATGTCCACTTTAACATGTCAGCCCCACTTCACAATTACTTACTAGGGCCGACATCTCTAGGAGATTATAATAACCCTAGTGCCCCACAACTGTGGGGACTTTAACCCTTGATCAATAGGAGGGTTACCCACAATGACTTTACATGACTTGTTTACATTATTGAATCTCCCGATAGGAACATCGGGGCATGACATGACTCAAATACATTACAGACAATTCCCGGAATAAACATCGGGGTACAATACATAAGATATACAAGTGAATACATTCCGAAGTTACAAATACATCAACACTCCCTCTTAACTAGGAAGGTATTCTCTTGACACAATTTATCAGCACAAGTCTTCTTCTCTGTATCATCTAGATCATCATCAAGTCATCTTCATCTTCAATTCATCTTCATCTGGATCTGGATCATCACTGCTGGATCATCATCACTGGATCTAGATCATCACTTGATCTGGATCATCACTGGATCTAGATCATCACTTGATCTGGATCATCACTGGGTTATCATCATTGGTGCTATCTCTTGATTCTTCTCGTCCCGGGAAGCTCTATAGAGCCAACCCTTTTTAATGCTAGTTGTATGCCTAGCCTCCATGTAGGTCTTCTTCATCACTGATATCTGATCCTAAGTCAAAATGGCTCGTCCATCACTTACATCTGACCTTATCTTGTCAGAAAGGCATGCCCAGCACTCACATCTGACCATGAGAGGAACACATCCACCATCATGTCAGAATGGCCCAACCCTTACATCTGACCATGGAAGGAACCTAATCCTCTCACCATGTCAGAATGGCCCAACCCTTACATCTGACTATGGAAGGAACCTAATCCTCTCACCATGTCAGAATGGATCAACCCTTACATTTGACCATGGAAGGAACCTAATCCTCTCACCATGTCAGAATGGCCCAGCCCTTACATCTGACCATGGAAGGAACCTAATCCTCTCACCATGTCAAAATGGCTCTCAGTCCCAGACTGAGGGTTCCTAGTAACTGAGTAGGTGCCTCCATTCTCCCAGAGAATGGCATCAACCCTTATATCTGATCAAGTGGGAACACATCCCTCAATCACATCAGAATGGCTCTGCACTTATATCTGATCATGTGAGACTACATCCCACAGTCATATCAGAATGGCCCTCAGTCCCAGACTGAGTATTCCTGGTAACTGACTAGGTACCTCCATTGAGAGAATGGCAATTAGCGCTTATATCTGATCATGTGGGAACACATCCCACAGTCGCCTCAAAATGGCTTAGCACTCACATCTGACATTGAAGGAACCAATCCTCCCACCATGACAGAATGGCTCAGCCCTTACATTTGACCATGGAAGGAACCAATCCTCTCACCATGTCATAATGGCTCTTAGCTCTAGGCTGAGTATTCCTGGTAACTGACCAAGTGCCTCCATTCAGAGAATAGCATTCAGCACTTATATCTTATCATGCAGGAACCAATCCTACAGTCACCTCAGAATGGATTAGCACTTATATCTGACGTGCGAGGAACCAATCCTCTCATCATGATAGAATGGATCAGTCCTTACATCTGACCATGGAAGGAACCAATCCTCTCACCATGTCAGAATGGCTCACGGACTCATCACTTCCCCTTAGAGGGAACCTCGATCTGAAGAACACCAAGCTTCTCCATGAAGTACTCAAAATTCACTCTGGCCAAGGGCTTAGTCAACACATCAGCTATCTAATCATCCATTGCAACATACTGGAGCTTCACTGCTCCTCTCTGCACCATATCCCTGATATAGTGATATTTGATCTCGATATGCTTCGACTTGTCATGGAACACTGGGTTCTCCGACAACTTCACACAACTCTGGTTGTTGCAATATATACAAGTAGCATCTAATTGGAGATCAAATAAATCAGACAGTATCTTCCTTAGCCATACTTCCTCACAACTAGCTGAACAAGCTATGACATACTCTGCTTCAGCTATACTCAGTGCCATGCAAGATTGTTTCCTACTAAACCAATAGATCACACATGATCCCATACTGAAGCAACACCCTGAGGTGCTCTTTCTATTGATGGAACTTCCTGCCCAATCTGAATCAACATAACCTTCCAGGTTAATCTTCTGATTCGCCTCATACTTGAGCCCATAATCAACTGTACCCTTCAGGTACCTCAGAATATGCTTTACAGTAATCAAGTGAACATGTCTCAGATCTGTCAGGAATTGGCTTAAGGTGTTCATAGAAAAGCAAATATCGGGTCTCGTATTCGTCAGGTACATCAAGGACCTAATCATCTAATGATACATCGTGGCATCAACCGACTCTGATGAAGCAACACTCAGTAGCTTCAGGTTCAATGCAAAGGTGTGGTTATGGCCTTGTAATCCATCATCCTGAACCTCTTCGGGATCTCTACTGCATACTTCCCTTGTCCCAAGGAGATTCTGCCACACCTCCATGCCTAGAAAGTAGTGTATCATATCCAAGTCCTTCATCTCGAACTCGGCATCAAGTCTCCTTATTGCAACTTCTGTCAGGAACAAGTCATTGACATATAACAAGAGCATCACTGGTCTTCCACCTTCAACCTTGAGGAAAAGGTTGGAATCCTCTTTACTCTCAGTAAATCCTAGAGTCACCAGTAAGCTATGTCGAACCTCGGGATCTTTTGTAGTCACTCCCTCTGAAATGAAGCATCATACTCCCACTTTCTTTCATACTCTATGCACTATTTTCATGAGAGGCCTCATGCTACGAATCTTGCCTTGTATCCCACGATGTTTCCATCTATTGCATGATGGAACTACGAACTTGCCTTCATGTATTGATACTGCATCCTAGACGTCATTCTTCTTGAACTGGTCTTCCCTTTCTTCTTGGTTACTTCTTCATAGCTGGAAGGTTCTGCATCAATGATGACACTACATTCGTCATATTATTATTCCTCTTGAACTGTCGTCACTTGTTCTTTGGAACAAGTCTCATCCTTCTTTGCTTGTAGGCGATTATGTATGTGATCTTTCCTACAAGTCAAATGCATTTGTATGGTTAGAAACATTTCATAAGGCATATTCATAATGGAAAATTCTTATGCATAAATATATGATCATGCAACTATTTTAGCCAATACAACATTCATCCATATCTCACAAAAACTTTTCTAGATGCCTTCCATCTCCACCAGGACAACATTGAGATTGTGCACTAATCCAATATGTCAGCAAAGAGGTTTCATTCTAGATAAGTAGCAATGGAGAGTTGTATAGCACCATGAGCTACTTACCCATCACATGCATATTAGTAGTATACTGTCATTAATGAAAACATTCTATCATGCATAATACATCAACTGAATATAAACAAATGCATAACAAAACAATATCATGAAATGACAATTGAATACTTATCTTTATTTGTTTCATGGGTAGACTCATTCTTGATCCTTCAGCGTTATCATCTTCTTCATTCATAATAGCATCGTTTCTTATCCAAATGCTAATATGGATAAGAGGTTCTTCAAGAGTTGAGTTCTTCGTATTCCTCATCGCTTGAGGGATCTTCTTTGAATCATGAAATCTTTATCTTTAGTTGCTCCCATCTTCTTTTCTCTTACTATGAGTTGAGCATCTTCTTGTGTGTGCTCTTCCCGGAGTCTTTATGAAAAGTACTCACTTCCTTCTGGCACACATTCCTCACATGAATGAATCCCATGATCCTGGGATGTCATTCAAGGTGGCTATCACTACTTCTGCATTCTCCACTTCTTCTTCTACTGCTACAAGTTGTTCTTTGATTTGAGAGACCCTCGTAAAGTATGACTGTATGGTCTCTGCATTCTGTATCTTCACATTTTTCAACTGTTTTCTCAAAGTCATATTCTGATTTATGTTCTTCCCTTCAAATAGCTTGGTCAAGGAATCAAACATCTCTTTCGGTGTCTTTAGGGAAGACACTTGTGGTATAAGGTGATCTGTGATTGAATCAACAATGATCTTCTTGACCTTGACCAAGTTCTTCTGGTGTAAGGATTTTAGACTCATCTCCCTCTGGAACTGGAACCTCTCTACCTATGTAGGTGTCAAATTCATTTTCTTTAGAGAGATTATATACTTCCATGCTTGTATGTTGTCAACTTCAACAATCTTATCATCAAGCTGATGTGATAGATCACTTGAAATGAGAACCTCAAATGAAAATAGCAAAAGATTAGATCTCACTGATTTGAGGTGTCCGTCTTGCTTCTGGAGCTGGTTGATCTAGGGTTTGTTAGAGAAACCCTAATTTTCAAAACTTGGAATCTTTAATATATGATTGGATAGGAAGATAGACCTCTTCAAGGTGAGCTATCCAATGTACTCCTTTTCTTAAAACAGTGGAGGGAAGCTCCCAGAACAGGAAGCCCTAGTTTTCCAATTTCTTCTCCAGAAATTCCTGATATTGTTTCTGCGCTATCTCTGAAATTACTGATCCTATGTGTATGAAAATTTTCACTGAGGTATCCTCACCTATACCTATTCCAAAACCACAGGTTTCATCAGAATTGGCTTCATCAATTAGGACTTATGATCGTTTTCCCAATGTGACCTATTTCAGGACTATTCAGCATAGCGAAGTTGTATGGACTTCCACGTGTCACTGTTTCATCTTCGAGGTCTGAAAATTATACCATAGAAATTAAATTCTATGCCCTTTCTGGAACATCTTTATAAATTTCATTTGGACCTTTGTAGTCCGACATACAACAATTTTCCCCAGGTGTCCTATTTAGCGATGAATCTTGGAAGAGGTTGGGATCCTAACTTGGAGGGATCATATCTCCTAGAATACAGCGAATCTGAGGCTGAATTTTGGAAAAAGTGTAAATAAGGATTTTATCTTTGGCCTATGAAATTTTTAGTGCCTGATACTTCTCCAATCCTGAGATATAGCGAATGTACCAAAACGTATCAGTTTTAGTATTTTAGGGTTTTTCCGGCTCAGGGTCAAACTAGGGTTTGAATTTCCTGGAGTTTCACCCAACCAAAAATCTCAAACCAGGTCTCTAAACTTATATTTTTATGAGGAGAGAAATCCTATGTTGGAATCACTCAAAAATTCCTCTTCTATAATAAGCCCTAATTTCCCACACCAAAAACTAAAAATGTCCGGAATCGAATTCTGCTTCGACAGAAAGATGTGCCCTTCAATGGAGATTCAGCCTAGCATAATTTTGCTGATGGATTGTGGAGAGAGACCCAAAAGGTAAGAAGCCCTAGCTTCTGTAGCTGCACAATATCTTCTTCTTAGGTTAGCTTTGATACCATGTTAGATTTTTATCATTCAAGCTAGCATTATGATCTTAGAATATTTAACTGAGAGAATAACATGCACAACAATAAACACAAGAGACAAGAGACACAAAGAATTTTCCTCGAGGAAATCATAAAGGAAAAAACCCCACAACTTCCTCAAATATAGAATCAACACCAAAAGTAAAACCCAAAAACATAAAGATGATCTCCCGACAGTAGTAGTCTCTCTCTCTGATCCCAACTTCTTCTCTCTCACTCATGCGCCTCAATGAGTGAGTGTGTATATGAAAAATAGAGAGGCTCACTTTCTATTTATATTCTTTTGTTCACTTAATGTCCATTTTAACATGTCAGCCCCACTTTACAATTACTTACTAGGGCCGACATCTCTAGGAGAGTCTAATAACCCTAGTGCCCCACAACTATGGGGACTTTGACCCTTGATCAATAGGAGGGTTACCCACAATGACTTTACATGACTTGTTTACATTATTGAATCTCCCGATAGGAACACTGTGGCATGACATGACTCAAATACATTGCAGACAGTTCCCAGAATAAACATCGGGGTACAATACATAAGATATACAAGTGAATACCTTCCGAAGTTACAAATACATCAACAGGTACAGGGATATTATCATGTATTTGCAAACATTGAAGGTCCCTACTCACCTCTCAAGGGATGAGTGGTGACGATTACGTCATGTAGCTAAGAACTACCTCATAGTGGATAACACTTTGTACCGCCGTGGGGTAGATTCCATTTTACATTGTTGTTTAACCCATGATGAGGCTGAGGTTGTGCTTAATGATTTCCACAGAGGGGCGTGTGGTGGTCATTTATATGGGCTTTCTACAGCCCAAAATATATTGAGAGTAGTCTATTGTTTGTTGTCTATCTTCAAATATTGCGTTAATGTGGTCAAGAAGTGCCACCCTTGCCAGGTGTTTGCATGTAATATGCGCTCGCGTCCATCCCCGTTGCATCCTATTGTCACCTCCAGTCCCTTCACCAAGGGGGGGATTGAGCTTCGGCTGGGGGGCTTCATCATATTATTGTGGCTATCGATTACTTCATGAAATGGGTAGAGGCTATGCCCACAGTTAAATCCGATGGTGAGACAACCGTACATTTCATTTTCAACCAGATTATCACCCGGTTCGACATTCTGAAAGAGCTTGTCACTGACTATGGTAGGCACTTTTAAAACAAAATGATGGAAGAGTTGGCTTCCAAGTTAGGATATAAGAAAGAGCACTCCTCTTTTTATTACCCTCAAGAGAATGGACAGGTTGAAGCAGTGAACAAGTCACTTAATTCTATTCTCCAACGAACCATCACACAAAGAAAGACTAATTGGCATATCATGTTGTATCCTACTTTGTGGGCCTATAGAACCATGGTTACTACTGGCACTGGTTTTTCTCCCTGTCAGCTTGTGCATGGGGTGGAGTCAATTTTACCGGTTGATTGCGAAATCCCTTCTCTGAAGCTAGCTGTGGAGATTTTACCAGACACTTCTACATTGGAAGAGCGTTTGGTCCACTTAGAGTAGCTTGATGAGCAATGCCGAGATGCCTTAGTGGCTCTAGAGGTTAACAAGCATCGCGTTAAGGTCCAATATGATAATTTTGTCTGTCCAAGGAAGTTTAGTGAAGGTGACTTTTTCCTTTTGTGGGATCAAGCTAAAGAACCCTTGGGGGTAGGGAAATTTAATCCCATGTGGCATTTCCTTACGTGGTTAAACAAGCCTTAGAGAAAGGTGCCTATGAGCTAGTTGATTATGAAGGGACAACCTTGGTGAAGCTTAGAAATGGGCTCTATCTCAAAAAATACTATGCATGATCTTCAGCCAGGGATGATTTTTGTATATTATTGTACAGTTTTGCATTTCATAGTTAGGTTTTCTTATGGTGATTGGGTTTGTTGATTAGATTTCATTTCTTATGACAGATGTCGATGGAGTCTTCCATTTACATAGGATTCGTTGATGGTGCTAGCCACCACACTCAAAAATCAGCTTCGGCTGCTTGGGTGATCTATACTCACTAATACAAAAGCGCGGATTTTTCCACGGAGTTTTTCCACGTTTCATACTTTATGGTGTAAAATTGGAAGCAAAATGAACTTGCCGTCGTTGTATCGACGCTTACTCGTCGCTGTATCGACGATGGTAATCTTCCCCGTCACTATATCGATGCCTTCCTCCATCAACGTCGTTGTATCCACGGAGCTGCGTCGCTATAGCGACGGCAATGTTAAACTGACCTAGGGAATTGACATTTTTTGGCTTTTTAGGGACCCTCCTTAGTCACACCCATGATAACTCCAATTCATCTCATAAATTCCTTTACACTCATAACTAACAAATCAAAGATCAAATAGACATTATCATACTTGACAATGAAAACCAATAGAACCTCATATCCATATAATATCAATTGTGTACAACAACATTGTCCTAGCTAACTAATCAATCAATGAGGTTTTATTACCTTTACCATTGTCCCCTTCAAGAATACCTTCAATTATATTGTATCTCCACTTGATTGCCCTGAATTGATCCTTGACCTCCCATACCAACAACAATGCAGGGATCTCTATAATGCTCACCATGATTCATATACTATCTACAAAAATGACAAATCTTTTAAGTTAGCCACCACCAATAATTCTAGCTCTTAATCAAGTGAAGTTCAACATCTGCGTCTCCAAAAATTCCTTTCCCTCCATAGTCTCCCTCCCAACCCTAATCCACAACCATGTACCTAGGGTTCTTATCTCTTAGTCCTTGTATCATGCCATCCTTCTTACCCTTATTCATTTCCAACCCCTTAATATAAACCAAGGTTTCTTGTTCAATTTACAAGACCTCCTCCTTCCAACTACTATCATGTAATCCAAGGTTTTGGTTCAATTTACATAAGCTCCTCCTATATAATCCAAGGTTTTTTTGTTCAATTTACATAAGCTCCTCCTATCATATAATCCAAGGTTTTTGCTTCAATTTACATAACCTCATCCTTCCAAGTACTATCATATTCTATGCATCACCTATTTTTTAACGACTTCATAATATGATCTTGTAGCACAACATACCACTTTGCACCCATGACCAGTTTAGGGAAACAAATAGCCTTCTCAAAGCAAGAAATCTCTTGCTCGCGGGGATTCATCTATACCAGGCCATTTACCGCCTCAGGAACAGAACACTTGGAGGTAGATTCAGAGCACCCGTGGTCCTAAATCAGCATACAAGGGTTTATCTGAGGCGTTGAGGTTTTTGACAATCTGCTACAGGCATTGAGGGTTTATCTGAGGCGT
>LPNX010550764.1:22587-66798 GCA_001517045.1 Pseudotsuga menziesii | reverse complement strand
GATGATGATGATGATGGGGATGAGGATGATGATGAGGATGTTCATGATGTTGATGGTGATGATGATAATGAGGATGATGATGATGAATGATGATGATGTTCACGATGTTGATGGTGAGGATGATGATGAGAATGAGGATGATGAGGATGATGATGATGAATGATGATGATGTTCATGATGTTGATGGTGAGGATGATGATGAGAATGAGGATGATGAGGATGATGATGATGAATGATGATGATGTTCATGATGTTGATGGTGAGGATGATGATGAGGATGTTCATGATGTTGATGGTGATGATGAGGATGATGATGATGATGTTCATGATGTTGATGGTGATGATGATGACGAGGATGATGATGATGATGATGATGATGTTGATGGTGATGATGATGAGGATGATGATGATGATGTTCACGATGTTAATGGTGATGATGATGATCATGTTGAAGATGAGGATGAGGATGAGGATGATGAAGAGCATGATGATGATGATGTTCATGATGTTGATGGTGATGATGATGAGGAGGATGATGATGATGAATGATGATGATGTTCATGATGTTGATAGTGAGGATGATGATGAGGATGATGATGATGATGTTCATGATGTTGATGGTGATGATGATGATCATGTTGAAGATGAGGATGAGGATGAGGATGATGAAGAGCATGATGATGATGATGTTCATGATGTTGATGGTGATGATGAGGAGGAGGATGATGATGATGAATGATGATGATGTTCATGATGTTGATAGTGAGGATGATGATGAGGATGATGATGATGATGTTCATGATGTTGATGGTGATGATGATGATCATGTACTTGATGGTGATGATGATGATGAAGGTGATGATGATGATGATGATGAAGATGATGATGATGATGTTCATTATGTTGATGGTGATGATGATTATGAGGATGATGATGATGAATGATGATGATTTTCATGATGTTGATGGTGATGATGATGAGGATGATGATGATGATGTTCGTGATGATGATGAGGATGATGATGATGATGTTCATGATGCTGATGGTGATGATGATGATCATGTTGTTGTTGATGATGATGATGATGATGATGGCAATGATGGCAATGGTGATGATGATGATGATGATGATGAAGGTGATGATGACGATGGTGATGATGAAAGTGATGATGATGATGAAGATGATGATGATGAAGATGATGAAGATGATGTTGATGGTGATGATGATGATGAGGATGAGGATGAGGATGATGATGATGATGTTCATGATGTTGATGGTGATGATGATGATAAGGATGATGAAGGTGATGATGATGACGATGATGATGACGATGACGACGATGGTGATAATGTTGTTGATGATGATGTTCATGATGTTGATGTTGATGATGAAGATGAAGATGATGATGATGATGACGATGATGAAGAAGATGAACATGATGATGATGATGATGATGATGATAATGAACATGATGAACATGATAATGATGATCATGGCGATGTTGATGATGATGATGATAGTGATGATGATGTTGATGATGAGGAAGGTGATGATGAGGATGATGATGATGATGGTGATGACGATGATGTTCATGATGATGATGACAACGATGGTGATGATGATGTTCATGATGTTGATGGTGATGATGATCATCATGTTGATGATGATGATGGTGGTGGTGGTGATGATGAAGGTGATGATGAGGATGAGGATGAGGATGATGATAATGATGATGAGGACGAGGATGATGATGATGATGATGGTGATGGTGATGATGATGATGAGGAGGAGGAGGAGGAAGGTGATGATGATGATGATGATGATGATGATAATGAAGTTGATAATGATGACGATGGTGATGATGATGAAGATGAAGATGATGATGATGATGATGATGATGATGATGATGATTAAGATGAAGATGATGATGATGAACATGGCGATGTTGATGATGATGATCGATGATCAATGATCATGGTGATGATGATGATGATGATGAAGATGAATATGAAGATGATGAAGATGATGATCATGTTGATGATGATGATGATGATGATGATGATGGTGATGATGATGTTTATGATGTTGATGTTGAGGATGATGATGATGAAGATGATGAGGAAGGTGATGATGATGATGATGAGGATGATGTTGATGATGACAATGGTGATGTTGATGTTCATGATGCTGATGGTGATGGTGATGATCATGTTGATGATGATGATGATGATGATGATGGTGATGATGAAGGTGATGATGACGATGAGGATGAGGATGATGAGGATGAGGATGATGATGATGATGATGATGATCATGTTGATGATGATGATGATGATGATGATGATGATGAGGAAGGTGATGATGATGATGATGATAATGATGATGATGAATTTGATGATGATGACGATGGTGATGATGATGAAGATGAAGATGAAGATGAAGATGATGATGATGATTAAGATGAAGATGATGATGATGATGATGATGAACATGGTGATGTTGATGATGATGATCGATGATCAATGATCATGGTGATGATGATGATGATGATGAATATGAAGATGATGAAGATGATGATCATGTTGATGATCATGATCATGACAATGGTGATGATGATGTTTATGATGTTGATGTTGAGGATGATGATGATGAAGATGATGAGGAAGGTGATGATGATGATGATGATGAGGATGATGTTGATTACGACGATGGTGATGATGATGTTCATGATGTTGATGGTGATGATGATGATCATGTTGATGATGATGAAGTTGAAGATGATGATGAACGCTATTTTTGGTTTTACAAAACGCGCACGCAATTTGTCTACACATAACGCGCACATGTTTTGTTTNTGATCATGTTGATGATGATGAAGTTGAAGATGATGATGAACGCTATTTTTGGTTTTACAAAACGCGCACGCAATTTGTCTACACATAACGCGCACATGTTTTATTTCTATACAACACGCATGCATTTTGTTTAGCTAAATCGTGCTCATGTATTCTTTAAATTCAAAAATTTATTCCCTCCAAATGATAAGGCCGAGCCTGCACCCATACGTTCATGGAATTCCTATGCCTATGTGTCTGCTTTGTACTTTGCTTCGGATTCAACATGCTTGTGCCTTGGAGTATGATCAACCATGGCTAATTCAACATTATATCCAAATTTTCAATATACTCGTGTTTAGCGGTTCGTCTGATTATGCTGCACACCTCCATTTTTTATGAGATTTTAGAAACAGATATGGTTTTTTTTGCAGATTCTAAATATGTAAATTTTAACAAGAATACATAATTTTTTCTATTTTTTTCTTATTTATCTTCTATCATCACTCCTCAACTCAAAAAACACACTGGTAGTGTTTTGTCCATATCTCTTTCGTTTCTCAACCATTTAAAAAAAAAACTGTATGGTGCACTAAAGAACACCAATCTCTACATGTTATAAAAAACCCATTTCGAAATAATTGCATTAAGACATTCAAACGCTGCACCCACAAATGACGTACCGTTTTCAAGGTTTGATCTCTTATAGTCGTGCACTAGTCCTATATGTTCTCTATATGTATACTAGTTTTCGTAAGTTTATTCCATCATTTAGACACTTAGACGCTGCACCCACAAAAAAATATACCTTATAATTTGTCACAAAAATAAACATTTTCAATAGAATATATATATATTTGGAAAGTTCATTCAATTTCCTACATTTCTTGGTTTTTACTAATGGCAAGATTCATTGTGTAAGTGTCTCAAAATATCCATACATGTTGATGGATGTCTATTTTTTCAGTTTTGTATTGCATCTAACGCGCCAAAAGAGACCCTCAACTTCTTGCACACACCCATATATATATATTTTGTTGTGCTGTTATGCAACGTGCCATTTCCCACCGGAAGGAAAAAAGGAGAAATCCCTTCCCCTCCACTGGCGAGCATGGAAAATCCTGAATCCCCCTTGTTCAGCCCGAAAAGCAAATGCATCCAGTCAAGCTTTTGTTTTCCTGTGCTATGGCTCTCTAGGTATGTGTAGCTCATTCCTCTCTATAACATGTAGAAACATGGGTCTCTTGTCCATGGATACCTGCTAAAATTTCCCTTGGACGAGATTGCTCAGGAGGAAAACTCATGGCGAATTTATTTAACCTATCTAGTTCAAACCTAAATTTGTTGAAAATACATAGATGTAATTAGTTACTATGTTCGTGGAGAACCAAGAATATTAAAACTAATGCAAAATAATAAATAATACCATACAAATTCAGAGTGAATTGATATAACTACACAAATCACCTGAAATCGTATTCATGGTAAATTGATGAAAAAACTGCAAATCACTTCGAAGAAAGCGTATTCATGGTGTGCTAAGCTCTGCAAATTGATGTAATAGCCTACCCATTAGGAAAATAGAGTCCATGGTACAATTTTCATGTGTTTTTGAGCTGGTTAACGTAAAACCAGCACAATATAAACTTGAAATCTAACTGATATTGAATATATTGAATCACATACGCCTAGCCGAGGACTTCCAAATGTTGTGGATTTCTAGACTGATCTGAGCGATGTGATTACGGAATATGGATGGTTCCCGTTCAATGGTAGGCATGCATAATAAATATAATAAACTACCTAAAAATATTTTCTCTCTACACCTTGACGGTATAATATTATCCTTTTGGAGCAATAAAACTAACTCTCTATATTCCAATCTATGTATGGCTCGTCCTTTTTAAGAACGTGAATCTCTAATAATTCGCACGTATTTGGAAAGACGAGAATGGTGCCTCATGCTATTAAATGCACGTAGGTTTTTTTTTAATTATTCCCGCTCGATAAAACTACGACTTGTTCTACCGAGAGGGTCTATGGTTTGAGCCTTATACATACGTTCCACTAAGTTTACTCTTAATGCCCTCATAGTCTAGGCCCTAAAGGGTCGATCTGATTTCAGTTTTTTATTATAAAAACCCTATATTAGAGAGCAACTCGAACCTTAACGCACTAATTTCCAAATTGTAGCGACAACATAGATTTGACAGAAGTTAGTTTGTTTGGCTGTCAAAATATAAGAAAAACACATAGAAGCAACAGGTGGAAGACTAAACCTTGGAAACGACACAACTAACACTGAATCTAAGAAAATCAACAGCTGAAAGATTGAACATTGGAAAGGACGCAAGTTGCCAGCATAACCAGAACTTGTTTCTCGATTTCTAGTAGCAATGGGGAAAGAACGACTACGATTAGGAGACCAGAAAACTGCCGATATCGAATTCTAATTGATCGATTCAGATGGACTAGACTATGAAGGAAGTCCTGTTTATTTTCATTCTCAAGTTTTGAGAAAATCCAAGTTTTATAAAACCATGCTTTCTGATCGTTGGTCGTCTTGGGACGAACGGTATTAGCCTCGTGTATTCTTCTCAAGCGGACACAAGCTAGTGCTTTTGCAACGTGGATGAAGCTCTGGCTATTCTACCTATTGCTTCACAATTGTTGTTTTACGACTGCATCAACGCATTTATGCGTTATTTCGATGATGTTCATTTGAATTCATTGCAAGAACCCCAACTTCGAGAACTCCTATCATCTCTGCAAATAAATTACTCCCCTGATATGGCTTCCAGACTTGGAATGAATCCATGCAGTGAGCATTTAGAGATACTGTTTCTGCCAGAAATGTTATCCATGGTTTCTAATGGGATAGAAAACCAATGGTTTACCTCCAAAAACAGTTGAGAAATATTGTGTAGAATACTTTACAAACTCAAATGTGTGAGTTTGCATTGCTGAAGGAGTTTAATGTCAACGTGGGACGCATTAAATGTAATGATAAAGGTAGAGTAAAGAATGCTTGTTCTGCCTTGTTGTGGCTAGTGGACGTGGTTCTCTCTTGTGATGGAAAATTGTTTGAAAAGGTGATGAAAATATTTTGTGAAAATCTTGACTTTCGTAATGCACTATGAGGAAATCGTTTCTCATACAGCGTGGATAATATAAAAGATTTTGTGGATTTTTTTATTTTTCGATTTTTAAAAAGGTCGGTTTTCTTTTCTTACGAATTGGGTCGAAACGATCGTGAAACTGGTTTCCCGTATGGCATCTGAGCGTGGAAAATATACACATATGTTGAGGGGATTTGAAAAAGGAATGGTTTATTTAGTTGAAACGCTTCCATTAGTTAAGCAGAGATGTGTTTATATCCTTTGGAAAGCATAAAATCTCATACCCGCACTGTACTGTCGTGCACTGGTGTTTAAATTGAAGGGCGGGTCTTAATTTCAATTGGAAGGGCATTTAATTAGAGAGCCCTTCAAAGATGAAGGGTAATATAGTACTAAAATAAATATTAGTACTTCAATTGACAAGTTGAAATTAATTAAAATTTTCCCTTAGAAATAATATTGTTCTTCCAAATTTTTATAATCTTAAATAATTAAGTACACCTTAATATCTACATAAAAAATAATAACTTTTTAATAAAATTAATTTTACACTTGAGTAAAATAAAATTAATTTTATTGTATTTTTCCAAGTTAGAACACACTTTATTATACAAAATAACTACTTAGACTATGAAATACTCATATTGGGGCATTTAGATGATCTGTGCAATAACCATAGGGTAAAATTAATTTTATTGTATTTTTCCAAGTTAGAACACACTTTATTATACAAAATAACTACTTAGACTATGAAATACTCATATTGGGGCATTTAGATGATCTATGCAATAACCATAGGGGCATCTGCATGATCTTATGCATAGTACAGGACATTGCAATTAGATATAGTATAAAAAACTAGAACCATGAGAATTTACTTACTCTTAACTATGTACAAAAGGAAGCCAACAAAAATTACATATAAAACAACCAAAACCTTGATTCAAACCTTAGAGAGGGAATCCATCCAATCCCGAGAGATGTAAGAATGATGGGAATTGGGCGCCTAAAAAAAATAATACATAACTCATATTAAAACATTAAAACAAACCGCACATACCATGCAGGTTGATAGTGCTAGCATCACTAGGGCAGGACATCAAATTTGTTGTTCACCATTTGTCATGACAACATATAGGGATGGGATGGAGGGGAAATGGAATCAAGCCTAATTCAGTTGGAGCCTTGCTACTCGCTGCATGTCTAACTCTCGACAATCTGCCTTTTAAATTGAATGAGAAAACCAAAGAAGTATGTTAATGGCTAGATTTGAGAAAGTACTAGGTGTGAATAATTAAGAGCTCAAGGCTCTAAAACAGACAATGTATTTACCTCTATGTTGAATTTTGTTTTCCATGTTGATGCAAGCTACTACCTTATTGTCTTACCAAAAGGCATGAGAATGAGGAAAGATGTCTAAAACTATGGTCTTCACCTTCAAAGAGTGCCTTGCAATCACATTGGTAAGGAGGGATAAGAAGATCACAACAATCCAATGTGTCAAATTTGAGTTGATAGTGTCAAATAAAAACTTATATGGTAAATTTAATATAAAACTTACTTATAGGTATCTCTTACTCTTTAGGTCTTGAAACATCTGATATTTTCTTACTCTTTGGGTCTTGAAAGATTTGATATTTTATGGTTATCTCTGTGCCTTCACCCAATTGATATTATAAGCTGAGGATGTGCGTGCATAATAATCCTTGGTTATGAATGAGAGATGAGGATTTAAAGAGAAGAGGATGTAAAGACAAGTAATTTTTATATGTATTTTGGTGGCAAGCGTGAAGGACAAATGTGGTGAGAAACCACCTCTAGTGGAAAATGAGAGATTAGTGACTAGGAGACCAAAAATTTTGGTCACTGCAGTTTTTTTCAAGGGATAAATGACCAAAATTGATAATTCTAAGTGAGCTAACTAAAAAAGACCAAGATAAATGACCACTTTTGGTTACGAGATAAAAACCAACTAAAAACGACCAAGATAAATAACCAAATATGATCACTATATATTTAGACTACATATGACCAGATAACAATTGGTCATTTTTAGTTGTGTCACTCCGGCAATGGAAACACTTAATCCATCTGAATCCATTTGCAGTGTTAGAATTTAGTAAATTGTAGACCCCCACATGGATTCAGTGGGTTATTCCCTCATTGTTTCATCAACTGGATGGAGCATTGTTTTCACAATCTATTCTTTTTTATTCTCATCAAAGTTTTGCCTCTCCATTTTTTACCTCAACCTGTGGCCTATGTCAGAGTTGTCTGTTATCCCCTCTACAATATCCTAGTGAGACAACAAATTAATCGTGATTTTTCAACTATAATTAAGACTATAAATCAATTTTTTTCTTCCAATTTTTATTTCAACATTTTACAAATACATGGACTTTGTTGTTCATAGCCCTTGTTTGTTTTGATATTTCTAGTTTGGTCTACTTATGTCATAGAAATTTTGTTGGAATATGCATGTATACATGTAATAATTTAGAATGGAAGTGATTTCTTATAGGTAAGAATCTTGGCCTAGGTGTAGGTACAAGTGTACAAGCTATAAACATTGTCTCATTGGTGCAAGAAGGTATTTGCATGGCTCTAAGGTTCATGAACTATAATTGTTTTAGGTGTTTTGAAAAAATAGACATATTATATTGTATTATAAATAATATGACTATGCCAAAGACTGTTGATTGTCTATGTATAAGACATCAAACTAATCCAAATAGAAAAAACAATAATCACGTGAGCAAAGCAGGGACTAACAAGATCAATTAATAACTACACAAAAATATCATTATCACTATGACTATGAGGTGGGTATGAAATTTGAATTTTGACAAATTAGACAACAACGACAAACAATAAACTAACAACTATCGTCAACCTTATGTCCATGTTACATTTTCATATGATATGCATCGATAGTCAATTTGCTGAGGCAAGAACATGATGAGAGCACGATTATCCTTTTGGATCTATTGCTTATGCAGGTTAGTGATGCCGACATTTGCAATGTTTTCTAAACATGACATTATTATTATTATTATTTTCAGTTAACTTGTCAATTTAAATCTACCTCTTCCCTCTCAATTAAGCGATGAAAATGGAGCTCCTTTAAACCTAGCTCCCATCAGGGAGGTGAAACTCTGGCCTTTTCCTCTATGCACTGTAATTAACATGACATTTTGATTGGATTTTATATGTGATCTTCGGAAATTGGTAGAGAAATGGTAAATCCATGAAACTTTCATCACAATCATTAATTAGATTATATGTACATTTTGTTTTATATTTTATGGGAGTTTGATTTTTTTGTTCTTCTTTTTCTCTTTTACAGATGCCATCGGCTCTACAATCCTATGATGTTGTCAATTTAATTATGAAAGACCCAAAATTTATCAGAAAATACCTTGATACCAAGGAAGGAAGGAAGCGCCCAGCCAGAGGGGATCACTTATCGCATAGTGAAGGTAAGCTCGCTTACTCAGGTAGTTAAGGAAAATCACAGCGTAAGGAAGAACATAGATCCCCAAAACTTAGTAAAGGATAAACATAGTGAAGAGAAGGTTATCCCTTACCTACCTCCCTTTTCCATGAGAGAGTGCGTGAAGCCTTTCACCCTTCTGAAAATAAGGATTTTTTATTCATGAGACTCATTATAAGATATAGGACCATGCCATTGTGTGTGTTTTTGTGTCTTTGGTGCATAACTGTCGTGACCTCCAGGTGCAATGGGGTATCCTAGTGTGGATGGAAGAATCATGTAGTAAATATGAGGATGCATCCATGGATACTCCTGTAGCTACAAATTGCTAGAACAATTGAATAACACCAGGCCTGATGAGGATATAGGGAAGCGATTGTAGCCATACTCATATGGTTTTGATGGATTACCAAAGTATTGATATGATGAAGGGTTTGAGTTCACAAGAACAATTCGATGTCTAGGGTTCAACCCAAGTAAATCCTTGTTCTTTCCAGGTTATTTTATCTGTGTTTCTATGAACTTGTGTAGTGATTGGTAGAAACAAGCAGCTACAACAACCATCCTAGTCCATGCATTCTTAGTAGATCCCTTCACATGTACTTCACTTATATATTCCCATACTTGGTATCATAGCAATAGTGGCAATGAAGACTAATTCCTCTATGATGGGAATCATCTTGGTGTTTTATTTCACCAGCATGTTCTTTCTTAATTCATTTCAGCTTTCATTGAAGCCACCTCCATAAGTATCCCTCTAGGGAATTCATCTGTCTTTTATGGGAAAATGTTCAGTTTTCAACAATATTTGGTTTAGAACACAAAATATGTTGTCTAAAATCTTCAAGATTTGGTTTTTGTTGATGTTTTCCTCAGATAGATATGCACTAAATGGAAATGCATGATCAAGAATCTTCATGATTCTAGTTATAGGTTTAGTTATTCTTTTTTCTATCAGTCTCCTCACCTTTATATGCCACCTATATATATAAACTTATATGTATCGATGGGATCATACATTTTTATCTCTATCTATTCATATAAATCAATCCCTTTTTCTGCTTTAAAAAATAGTTTCAATGAGAGCATTGTTCAAAATTGAAAGGGTGGTGTTATACCTCCAGGAGTCTCTATAGGTTGTGAACTAAGAGAGCTTGGTAACTAACTCAAATGCTCAATAAAGGGTATAAATTGGATCAAGTTGGATGACTTGATATGCTTTCATTCACTCAAAACACACATGGATATACTGAAACATAAAAGGTTTTTAACTATACTTGTTCAGAAAGTTTTATCAAGAGGTAAATGGATGAAGAATACTCATCATACTAGCAAAGATACACACATAATTGCATATATGGATGGCTAGCTATAATAGGAAGAATAAAATGTGAATCCAGTCTATCAATGAAAAGACAAGATGATATTTATCTGTCATTAGACAAACATAGATAAATGCAAAAAACCATTTACTTGTAGTTATAGAAAAGACAGAAGATGGAAGTTTGAACATATGTAGTGAAAGAAGCTTCTATTTCAATATGTATTCCAAAATTTCTTTCATACATGAATGGAGTCAAATCTTCAAAGTTGAACCACTTAGTCTCAAGGACTGCACCAGCCATTTACATTGAAAATAATACGACTTTATAGAAATTACAATGATCAATTTAGATCCCAAATTGTTGGATCTAGAATTTCTAAATACAGAAATTAGTTGTTGTTTTGCTGGAAATGAAATCATAAAAATAAACTAAAAATGAAGTCTCGATTATCTAAGAACTGTTGGTCACAAATATTCTTGGAATGGGATTGATCTTCTTAGTTGATATTTGACTTTGCTGATCATGCTCCTAGAAAATTGGGATGCTCTACCTCTTATTATTTTCCAAGTGGGCTTCACCAAATTTGGAGATGTTCTTTTATGTTGTAGAGTTGATCCTTGATAAAGAAGAACTTGGATGATGTTCCCCTTTGTTGAAGGTGTGAAATTGGATTCTCTGTGTTATATCCTAGAATAATCTTGGAAAATATACCCTATTCATAGCTCAAAATAAGGCACGGGATCTGCCAACTCTGATGTGGAAGATGTTTTGTATTAAGATCAGAACCAATCTCTCATGAAACAACTCCATTTCTAGTACTTGAGCCTTGACATCTAAACACTTAACAATCCCCAAAATATCTGAAGATCTTATCCAAAGGTGGATTTATATGTGGCAAAGCATTTTGATCTCTTATCCTCTAACTACTATGTTTGTTGTCTTCATTAATCTCTTCTCATCTCTACACAGAGAATATATATATATATATAAATTTCTTTTTTGCCTACTCATATGAGAAATCCTCCATCATCCTCAATTCACTTTCACTCATCAGTTTGATTAGTTTTATGATGCCTCGAAAGAAAGAAAAATATTTTCCAAACCTGCAGAGAACAGATCGAGAGTCACCAACATTAACTACCAAACGATAGTCTCCAACCAGAGCAGCAGTCAATGCAGTTGACCCAGCATCCCTATGCTGATTATTTTCCACCTTAAGAAATTACGAGTGTGTTTGTTGGTAAGCATAATCTATAAATATAGTTACCACAACACACTCTGCAATGGTGTAGAATGCAATTATTTTATAGAATGGAAGAGGCCACTCTATCAATACAATAGGCTCATAGCATGGGTTCCCAAAGGCCTCATCGATTCTTTTGGCCGTAGAATGTGTCTCATCTAGCACATCTTCCACATATTAACCCCTACTCCTTGCCATATTACTAATCTACACAAAAACTACCTTGCCTNCAAAGGCCTCATCGATTCTTTTGGCCGTAGAATGTGTCTCATCTAGCACATCTTCCACATATTAACCCCTACTCCTTGCCATATTACTAATCTACACAAAAACTCCCTTGCCTATCCACTCGGGATGGATCTTGAGTAGTTGTTCCATGGCTAAAATTTTCAAGCTGATACCTTTAAAAATATCCATGGCATCCACACCTAGTAGAGTCGTATTTCCCTTGAACTGGTCCCTCATCTCCCTGACCTTCCACTCTTTGCAACAAGATTCAATACAGATTCTAATTGACCCATGTGTATTCCCACAGGAAGAATCTCGATGCCCAAAATACGACCATAGTAATCCAACCCAATATATACTCTCTTAGACTCATATTCAAGACCCAAAATCGTGTTGCAGTAGGAGAGAAAATGATTTGCATAATTAAAGGTATGCAAACCTATCAAATATGAGTTAGGAAGAGCTCTAAGAATCTCATCTCTGACTGGCAATGTTCGATAAATTTTAGATGAAGGGAAGGGGTTGTGTAGAAAGAATACAAGCTTGACCTTAGGAAATTGTTTCCTAAGGAAGGTGGGAAGGACCATGAGATGATAATCATGGACACAGACATAATCATCGTCTCGGCTAATCACCTCCATGACCTTTTTTAGAAAAAAATTAGTTTGCAGATACATAAGACTGCCAGAGTGATCGATCATAGAGAACATCATGTCTTAGAAAAAGAGGCAACATTTAATGTAATAATGGACAAAGTTGTTGCTTGCAAAACCCATGGTAAAATTTGCTCAAAATATTAGGAGGGAGAAAGGATGGCACACACTTAAAAGTTTCCAAGAGAACTTGTGCAACATCATATTGTTCACTTATATCCCCTTTCAGCTTCGTCGTCACTACTAGTTTCACTACTTGTGTACAATAAGCTCTGTTGAAACATCAGGGTTCCATTGTAAAATAGAGCATCATCTTCAAGTCACATCAGGGAAGCTAATGATAGGTTTATGGCATCTTAAATCCCAAACCACTGTTGTTCCACTATATGAGGTGCATACTAGTATGTGTTGAACCTTTTGATTCCAAGATAAAAATGAAACTTCCCCTTGAGAACATGAACCCACACCCTTCAATGGTTGAAAATGAGTAGGTTCTATAGGATTTGCAAGATCCTACTTACAAAGCTCCCCATCATCAGCTCGAGAGGACAACAAATTTCTAGAATTTGTATTGAACTCCAGACCACGAATAGATCCTGTGTGTTCTTGAAGTCGTGCAATAAGAGCATATCCATCATCCTCGGAGTTGATAAGAGAATCTAGATTCCAAATGTTAAAAGTGCCATTAGCTTGATACAAATCCACATCACTTGCATCACTTTCAATACCATAATGCCTCTTCTGAATTGTAGGTTTATGAGAAACTGCATAGATCTATATAGCAGAAAGATAGGGTACGTAGTGCTGAATAACAGAATCCTAGCAATTTACTGAAGCATGGACCCCTTAATTTCCCTTTAACCTCAAAGTAAGCCTTCGACTAATAAACAAAAATGTCGACACTGACACAACTAAAAACTAAAGAGACCCTCCTACTGTAATGCTTGCAATTCCATGTCATGGCTTGTTTTTTAAACTTAAAATACCAATTTGACACCTGCAATCAATTTCAATTTTCCAGTCATCGTGTTGAATAAATATTGTTCCTTGTCTAAGTTTCCACATTTTTCATACATGTCTTCAAGTGTACTCCCCATAGAAACATCATTCTGAAATTGCTTCTAGTTATTTCTTCATGGATATCTATACCCTATTTTGAAGCTACAATGTTAGCACAAGCTTCATTCTATGTCTTTTATCCTTCATTCATGTTTTTCACCATTCCTCTCAAATTTTATATCAAGAAGCATGGTCTTATTGCACTTGATATTACAAGTTATCAACCTGCTACATATAGTCAGAAAGATTCATAATGGAGAGAACAACTAACTAGAACAAAGACATATATTTCTAGGCTTGTGCCTATTCTAGTCCTTATTGTAGTTCCATTCATGGAGTTCTTGATACCTATTTTTTTTAACTCTTCCCCAATATGTTTCCATCCACCTTACAAGATAAAGTGAAGGAAGGGGTACTAGCTATCATCTTTGAATAATTCAGTATATGTCAAGATGCTTGGCAGTATCAAGCTTGAAATAATATTATTTTTTCACTACAACAGTTATATTTTTTTTAATAAAAGGGTGGGATCTAGCCTAGCCAACATAGGTTTGAAAAAGGAAAAGGAAAGGAAGAAACAGAGGAGGGCTCATAACTACCCCTTTTTACTGTGGCAAAATTCACATAAGTTATGATACCCTGTTTATTGAAAATCCTACAATACTGACCCAATAGATACATAAATTTATAAAACATGTAAAATAGATACATAAATATATAAAACATGTTTCCGAGGATAAATTCTTGTGTTCCCTGTGAATGTGTTTTCTTTCAGTGATCCTCATGTATGTTGTTATTCTGTTATTGGATTTTGGTAAAATGTAACAACTTAAGTAATCTTAACAATTATGAATCTAAATGAATCGTATTCTCTTTGAGGACATGACCCCTGGAAAAATTTTATAAAATCAGATTTATGTATAAACTTTTAAACTATAGTGCTTGTTTTGAGGGTGATTTGTTTCATATTCTTTGATTGTTTGGGTATTTGAATTTTAATGCTTAGTAGTTATCAAATAAATTCAATTGATATAGATTATCAGTCTATAATAGGTTAGAGGATTGTATGGCGTGGCATATGGTCACCCTATCATGACATTTTGGCATAGGCGGAGCATGTTGCCGGACTACGTGTAGCTCCATCTCCTGTTTTTGGCATGGGTGCCATTCTTCCTTTTGATCCAATGGGAATGATGCATCATTTTAGCATGCATCAACAAGGCATTCCACAAAATTTACAACCATCTGGCGTCCATGTTCCTCAACTTGATTTTGGATAGTTCCAGTCCATATCCGCTATTGTTCCTCCACAACAGCTTATGACCCCTCAATAACATCAACAGGTATTTGTATTGCTAGCTTGTGAGTACTTTAAGCTTATAAATTTATATAATTCAGGAGGCTAGTTTGATAGGTTGAATTTTGGATGGAAAAATTCCTCTTAGCAGTTTGCCATGTTTCTTTTAGCATATTCAAAAAAATCATCAATATTTGCATCAACACCAACCTTCACAATTCCAGTGATTTCCATTGAGACAACAGTCACATCCTAACTACTAAGTGAATTCAAAATCACAAGTGTTGTATTCTAAACATCAAGATTTGTAGACTCATTCTCAGCGAAACCAAACTGGGGGTGATATGTTGGATGTACAAAAGGAACAGCACGTTATGCACTTGTTTCTATTTGTTGCATGGATTATTTGGGATCATTTCTTAATATATCCAACTGTTGCAATTGGATTCATGCAGTTTTTTGTAATCTTCATTTCATTTTTTCAGTTTTTCCTAAGGTCATGATTGAATAATGAAAGCCATCGTCACAGGCTCAAAAATTGTACGAAGAAGAGAAAGAACAAAATTTGTCATCTTGTTGGGTGTTATATCGTCTTGATTAATTCACCTAATATTTAATTATCAGTTGGGTTAGTAGGCTTAGAGTTGATACAAAATATATGCAAAGGTAGAGGAATTCCTATGGTGTCGTGGAAATATTTTAACAAACAAAATATCGAAAGATCTTTCAAAATGAAAAACCGAGTCAAACTCCTAAGAATTCAACTATTAAGGTAATTGAACCGGAACAGAATACTAGATTAGAATATCAAAAATACACTATTCTACTCTATAAACAATTACTAAAGAATAAAGATATATACAATACTACTTCTATCCAAGAAAAACTACTCTTTCTGGTAAGGTTTATTGAATAGTTTCAAGACCTAATTATGCAAAGAAAGTTTATATTGGAAACATAAGTACAACAACTAGATTGGTAATTTATTTTATAATAAAAAACTTTACACTGAAAAGGATAGTATCAACAACTAACTTTTCAAGTGAAAGACTAGGATGCATGGAAGACCTAATTTATAAGTAGAAAACTTAATAAAGAAGCAAGTAGAAAACTTTATAAAAATAAATTTGAAAAGAATCAAGTAGAAAAATTAATAAAAATAACTTTGCATTCTATTCTACAAGTTTCTTTTAGTAATCATACAGTGAAAAAGGAATAATTCCTACTGTTATGAAAAATATACAAGGTACTAATATACTTTCCTAAGGATAACACATTTAATACTATGTTTTACATGCAAACGAATAAATCAATCCAAAGGCATAAAATAGTAAAACAATATTAGTTAAAGGAATCAGAAAAAAACTCAAGAAACAAAACATAAGATAGCTCAACACATGTTCAAGGTGAAAAGAGGTAGGGATAAGGATAAAACTTTAATAAATAATCTAAAACAATCGAACTTTAGCCTTAATGTTAAATAGAACTATCATCTAACTATTACAGTCAAAGCATACTTCAAAAACTAAGGAAACGAAACTTTAAATGGGTTTGAAACACATTAAAAACACTAAAAACGAAATGATGGGCTGGATGATAGACTAAACTGTAGATCTGAAAGGGGTGTCTGAATTACAATGTAAACATGTTATCTGAATAACAGTCTGCATAATTAAAGTAACAGAAAATAACCTAAATGATCTAATTTTCAACTGAATTTGTGCACATGCAAATACAATGCAAAGAGGCAGTAAATAAACCTGTTTAATAATCAAATTTGACAACAAAATATTCTTAAACTAATTCATAAATAGAAATCATTGTGTATTAAGAAACAAACTGGAATTTAATTAAACTTATAACAGAAAGGGAAATGAACAGAATTGAATCTATTCTAACTTGATAAAAGCAATCTATTCTATCTACTTGTCAATATAAAAATGAATAGTAAAACTGGAAATGAAATTACTAAAAGAAAATTGAAAGCAAACTATGCGCGCAACTAGATATTTAATTTTAGAAATAAAATGCATTACACGAAGCAATGTTTACAATAATTTAATGAAAACAAACTAGAAATCAAACTATACTAACTACGAATAAAAGGTAATGAAACTACACAAGAAAAGAAACCTCTGGTTGATGAGGGACCCTCTCAACAATCAGGGATCATTCCTGGATAATGCTTACACGAACACAATCATGAACAACAGAGCGTACAACTTCTATTAAAAAATAAGGAACAGAGTTACAGAATTCTTCTTAAGAACTGGTTGTCTCACTAATGAATTGATCAACTCTTTAGCTCTTCACATGGAGGCATTTATATACACAATGTTTACAGAGGTGAGAAATTAGACCCTTTAGTGGTTGACTGCTCTCTAAATTTATTCAACCAATTATGATGTTTAACTGATCAAACACCAATGCACAGTGTTCTCCTTCTCCTTCGTGAATCGGTTCTATTCATGATGCATGATGTGGCATATGGTTCCTTCTTTGGCGTGGTTGATGGTGTAGTCTTGAGCAGAGATAGTGCGCTAGCGATTCTTCTAGAACGAGATCCATTGCAACACCCAAATGCGTGGACAATAAATAGTTGCAAGCTTTAACACCTGGGAATCTCTTATCAACGACGCGTGGTTGGAACAACAAACTAAACCATGAGATAAATATTAATCTTTTCTATTGATCTAGGAACAAAGAATCGATCTCATCAAGAATTAATCAACAAATAACTCATGAAATGGTGTAATCGGACTACAGGAATAGTATCCACTCTGTATTCACATAAAGAATGAATGATTACAATTAAAATGTCATGCTACAAGCATGAATGAAGAGACAATTCAAATTCCTTAGGAGTTCATTCGAATTGAATGAGTGAGTCTCGCTTAACTAATTGTAAGCCATGGTCCACACTCAGTTAACCATTGATAAAAACCCTAATTGACTCAACTAACCCTAACTGAAGTCGAAGTGTAATAAATGACTGATTCTCAACTAAAAGAGATCAGACACATGTTACAGCTCACCAACCATCAAGAGGTAGCGCTACACTGACTCCAATGAACCCCGATGAGGTTAACTGAAGTTGAACTGCACATCAGAAGTTGGTGGAGGCACCCCTGTTGACTCCAGTTCATTAAATAATATATTTAATGAGATGAGGTGCCTTAACTAACCTGTTTAACTGATTGTAACCACCAGTTAGCAATTGGATGCATTAATATCACTCAGATCACCCCCGAAGTGCTCCAGTTAGCCTCCCCGAATGTAGGAGAAGGCTAAGTTAGCCTCCTTGACTGAAGGTAGGAATGGGTGAGACTAGATGATGACATTTAATGCTCCATTTATGTCAATTAATGTCAATAATACTTAGGATAGTGGTTTAACTAGGCCAATTTGACCAAAAAGAGTGTGTATGGTGGTAAATGTCTCCAACACCCCCCCTTAAGCTATACTTAGGAAGAGTTAGAAAACATAGATGCATAAAAATGCTAGGGCCCCAACAAAAAATTCCATAGGCCACCCTGTACAATAAAGTAACTACTTAATATAACCAAGGAAATGGGGAAAACTGCATGGGAAAAATACCCCCCTCAAACTAAGCAGTAAATCAAGAATTGGTTCTTCTATGCAGCAACATCATGAGACTGTGCATGTGAACCTATGAATCCAAACTAAATTAATATGTCTGGAGGAATCTTCCACTTTGGAAGAATAACAATGCACTCAACTGAATCAGAAATATAAACAGCAACACGGTGAAAATTGGACCCATGTAGAGTAGCTGAAATCATCTGAAGAGAGAGCAAAGGTTATTGAGGATTCGAACCATGTGTGGAACACTCAAGAAACTGATATGTTTCAGCCTTGAACAGCAAACCATTATTGGTAAAATCATCCCCAATTTTTAGGAGCAAGTGTCCAAGCGAATGCAAAATGTCTTCCTCTTTACTAGTTCTATGAGGAGATGAGCATGTGACCAAAGGTAGAGAAGCCCTAGGACTCTGGAGAGAAAATGCTTGAGATCCATAATTTGATATAGCTTCATAAATATCTAATGAATCACATAATAAAATATCATCAACCTCATATGAGGAAACTAACACCAAATCCCCATCAGCGAAATTGAAGAAGAACTGCGGTACTTGATTTTTCACACCGGAATTGGTGAGAGAAACTACAAGCATGATTGAAATCCATTGGATTTTAAAATATGAACAAAATAATATCAGATCATAATGTAAATCAGATCTAAATAAGTTCACAACAGATCCAAAATTGTGAAACGAAATCAAATCCCCAGCAGCAGTTTTGTAGGAGACTTGCGGTACTTATTTCTTCACACCGTTGATGAGAACAGCTACAAGTAGTACTGAAGGTTTATGAACCTGAAATTTTGAACAAAGAAATATCAGATCAGATCCAAATAATATCATATTAGATCCAATAAGGTTCATATCAGATCCAAAATTATGGTCAACCAAGACGGTGGATGCACAGTTGTCTTTTTCTTCAAAATTCCGAATTTTGGTGCATGCAATCCTGCAGGATTTTGATGGAAGATCTAGATAATGGGGAGCGAATGTGTCACTCTTATAATCTAATATTTATTCCAAAATATCCAAATTTTTTACATATTTTCACACCAGCAGCAACATTAGAGGGAGAAAAATCAAATTTCTCTTCACTTTTGGAAGCAATTACTGGTAAATTTTGCACAGAATTCAAAGGAAAATCACCGGTGAATGTTTGCATGGAAGTGCAACAGTATTTTTATTCAATATAAGAGATTCTAATGTATTCTTCTATTTCAAAAATATGAGGAGATGAGATATCATAGATCTCATGAACTTCTGGAGCATCAGGAGAAGGAGTCAGTGCATGGAGACTTTCTTCAATTCGAATTGAATGTATAGAAGACTATGCTTCATCTTCATCTTGAACAACTTCATTAGAGAGAGTAGAGGCTGATAATTTTGAGTAAATAACTCTTGTAGTGCTAGATGTGATATCCAAAGTGCTATTATGATCCTCATTATGCTTTCCAAAGGTTCTGTCCAATTTTGTCCAAAGATCCTTTGGGTATTCAGTAGAGCCAATAAGGTAGCACAAGCTAGGAGAAAGGGCCAGACATATTGCTCCAAAATCTCTGTCACCATCATTTAACTAGTCATTCTAATTCTCATAATACTCTTTTCCAAGTCCAATAGACACCTCATAGAGACCTCGTCTCTTCAGAGATGCAATCATATTCAACTTCCATTCCGAATAGCTTGTGAATGGGGTGAGAAGAGGGATTGATGAGTCCATTCAAAGTTGTACCTATTAAAACCTGCAAATAAAAACAAAAAAGGGCACCGTAAGGTTGGACAACCTGCACATTTTAGGCTTTCATCACACCCAACATAGTCAATCAAGCAAGCTTGATCAACAAGTTCTTTAGTTGGGGTATTAAGTGGTAAGCCTTGGCTTCTGGTGCAATGCTGGATTTTTGAGCTATTGCTCAAATTTCATGCAGAAATATATCAAAAAGCTTGTTTTTGAGAGATAGAGCTTCATCCCTCCGTAAGCTCTGATACCATATTAATCTTGTCTATCACTCTAGGAACAAAGAATCAATCTCATCAAGAATTAATCAACAAATAACTCATGAAATGGTGTAATTGATCTACAAGAATAGTAGCTGCTCTGTATTCACATAAAGAATGAATGATTACAATTACAATGTCATGCTACAAGCATGAATGAAGAGACAATTCGAATTCCTTAGGAGTTCATTCTAATTGAATGAGTGAGTCTAGCTTAACTGACTGTAAGCCACGGTCCACACTCAGTTAACCACTGATCAAAACCCTAATTGACTCAACTAACCCTAACTAAATTTGGAGTGCAATAAATGAGTGAGTCTCAACTGAAAGAGATTAGACACATGTCACAGCTCACCAACCATCAAGAGGTAGCACTGCACTGACTCCAATGAACCCCGATGAGGTTAACTGAAGTTGAACTACACATCAGAAGTTGGTTGAGGCGCCCCTGTTGACTCCAGTTCATTAAATAATATATTTAATGAGAGGAGGCACCTTAACTAACCTGTTTAACTTATTGTAACCACCAGTTAGCAATTGGATGCATTAATATCACTCAGATCACCCTCGGAGTGCTCCAGTTAGCCTCCCCGAATGTAGGAGAAGTATAAGTTAGCCTCCTTGATTGAAGGTAGGTGTGGGTGAGACTAGATTATGACATTTAATGCTCCATTGATGTCAATTAATGTCAATAATACTTAGGATAGTGGTTTAACTAGGCCAATTTGACCAAAAAGAGTGTGTATGGTGGTAAATGTCTCCAATAGTGGACAGTGAGTTGGATATGCTCTATGCATATCTAGGATGAATGGTTTTTTGTTTGTTGGCATGCTAAATACTATGGTCTACAATGCAAAACCGATACCTTGCATGTCTGAAATTTGACACTTATCTGTCGCATCTTCGACACCCACACTTTTTTTGGCCATTGGTGGCATACCGTCGGATATTAGACGTGTTATCAATGTTGTTTGAAGATCCGATGCAACCATGGTATCACATATTCGATAGTTATCTATTTCAAAGTGTCACTAAGAACTTGCAAAAATCATCGAATATCCGACACTTATCGACACTTGAAGGGTCAGCCTTCCGACAGGATGAAGTGTCGGAGTCATGAAAAAACCATTGAATATATGACACTCACTGACACTTCAAGGTTTGGCCTTTCGACAGGATGAAGTGTTGGAGGCATGGCAGAGCTGACGGTTGTTTTTCAGAAAGTGTTGAATAGTCGATGGGAAAGGTGCCAGAGCTTCAACAAAAGTGTCAGTTAACCATCGACTAAAGGTGATGGACCTTCAACAAAAGCGTCGGAAAAGCAATGCCTAGTGGTAGAATTAACCAAAAAAAAATTACAGGTTTCCATTCAGGAAGCGGTTTAGCGTAGTTCACTTAAACATGTAGTAACAGTGGTAACATTTGAATGTCTTGAACGCACGGATATTTTGTGGTTGGTCATAAAGAGGAATGTATAAGTTGATGACTTCCAGAGTACTTACATTTTTGCATCAAAGTTGAAACCACCAGGTGCAATCCCACCCTGAATAGAAGGTAAATATGTTGTGTAAGTAGGATTTTACAAGTTTTGTGACATTCATAAAAATGAAAGCAATTAGAGACTTCTATAGATAAAAAGCAAGTAAAGGCTTACATTCTAACAGTCAACATGATCAAATTTGCTTCACTAATATCTATGAGAGATTGATCAGTATCCCAACCTAGACATGTTGAATACAAAATATAAAATATTAGCTCAGAAAGGGATGTGACCCATTCTTCAAAATTGGAAACTTTTGAATTCAATCAAACAAAACAGGACTATAAGCCCCATTACCTGTCTGGGCATCTCCAGTGTTTGCGTCAATATTACCAAAATTCCCCCGATTCATTCAAGGATGAAGCTCTTAGATGGTTTCACCACCTAGCACTGAATCTATTAGTCACTTCCAACAAATCATAGATGCCTTTGTTGGACACTTTGACATAGCTAGACCTATGATATTGGCATGAAACTTTTGTTCAACATAAAATAGAGGGATGATGAATCACTGTTTCATTATTAATTCTAAATGTGGCCTCAAGTTGTTCCCTCATGCAAAACAAATATTGATTATTGTCAACTTGTTGAGCTCACAAATTCACTTAAACCACGAGTACATCTTTACTTGCTTACAAAACATCTGAAGTGATAATAGAATGTCATAGAAAACTGCCTTGCATATATGAAGCTTTGGAGATTCAAGCTAGTCTAGACTTGAAACAACACCAAACACCTATTATTCATGTAGATAGAAACATTAGCATAAGTGGAGATAGCGTGGTTGAAACTTCAAACACAGACAAACAGACATGATACAACTCTTCTAACAAACAATGTTGATAATCTGTTTTCATTTACAGTTCTTTACCTGACAACTCTTACAACATATCAGTATGGTATGCTTCTATATATCTTTTTCATTCCAGAGCACACATGCTCTACCGGTGATCATTGAATTTTATGCATCAAAATAATCTAAGTGTTTTAGATATGATAGATTTTCACTCAACATGTCCAAATGAGTGATGATATAGAATCATTTTGTCAAACATATAAATAAAATGCATGCTCAAGTCCAAGTCAACTGAACAACTAAAATGTAAAATATAAGTAGTTTGTGGATGCCCAATGGAGATATAAATCACTTGAGAAGAACTCAGGACATTATAAAGGATAGAAAAATAATTTAGTTGTCAATTAAAGATAAGGGCCAAAGAAAAGTGTTGTTATTTACTAAGAACTTCATAAATGCAATAAAGGATACCAAGGAGTGTTATGAAATGGTGCAAATAAGAGTCTTAGATGGCATAAAGTCCAATAATGTTGAAAAATGTGACACTAAGAAGGAAGTATTAGTATAATTGAGTAGAATGCTAGAAGCATATGTTGAGATTACACATGAGATTCCAAGCAGTTTTTCTCCAAAGAGGAAGATTGGGAACAAGATAGACATAATTAATTCATCCATGTATGTACATGCTTCAGTAATTACTCTTCTTCATATTACACCATTTATCCTTCAAGTTAAATGGCATACACAACTTGTCAAGTATCGCTTTCCCATGTTCCAATATCCATTTTCATGGGATTACATTGGTTTATCTCATTGTAAATATCTGCATACTTTTCTTTGTGAAGAAAAACTTCCCTCAAAATGAGCCAGTTGGATTCTATAGCATATTACTGAGTTTTTTGGTAAGCTGGAAGGGCTGTTTTTTAAGAACATACATGGAAATCAAAAGTTTCGTCTAGAATGGTAGATGCATATAATTTTAAATATGCATCATGCATGGAAATCACACATTGCAATAGTACAATGATCCTCTTTTGTACATTTGAAACAAATTTGATGTAAATCACTTTTCAATGATTGCTAGGAAGTGGCTCCAACATCATGATAATCTAAAGAATTAATTACACTGACAGACACAATATAAATGGTAAAATTCATGAATATAGTATCCCCAATATGTCGAGGTGATCAAGATATGGTTGATCAAAACAAATATACTAAGAGATTTGTTTTGTGTGTGATACCTTTCGATCATTCTTGAGGGAATTTCATGTTGTTTCATGAGAATTCAACTATATATCTTTTATACTACAAAGATAGCATATCAATTTATCAAATGAACACTATTGAAGTTTCATTGATTTATTGAGCATACAAGCATCGGATGTGCCACACCCATGTGGTTTATATTCTTTTATTGTGCACAAACCTAGAAAACGCCACTAACTTATACAAGAAATTTCCAAAAGATCAAAGGTATGCAATCTTTACCGATCGACCAGCTAGCAAAGAAGTTCCAGAATTTGCAATAGAAACACAACCTCCAGCACAAAAACCTGCAACTAAATGTTCATAAAATGCCATCAATATTTTCATAAGATTCCTTAAGAATCAATCATGTGGCCAATTGAATAAGATGGACTATATGCTGACCTGTTGATTGATCATCAATGAGGAAGTCTGCCATGTCAAATTGAAAGAAATAGCAAAATCAATTTATTAGAGTATATTAATCCCATGACATACCTACTAGTAACTATGACTCATATAAAGAACATGGTATGCATGTGTTTATCCTTAAATACAGTCAATCTTAAACCTGGAAAACTAACATGATCCTATTACATACCTTCCAGCAACCCTAAGGAGTAACAGGAGCATATTGGTGTTTACCCTTGAAGTGATTAGAATCAACACCACCAAAATTCATGGCTACAAATGGGCTTTTTAATAAAAACATTTTTTCCTTGGGAAAGAACCTCGAAATTGTTTCCAACAAATGTGAAACTGTTGCCTTTAGTGAAAAGATGGCATACCAAATCTAGTGATCTATCATTGTAAATCATTGAAAATGACTGATACTCTTTTTCAGGTTGTGGATACCTCTGGAAGATTGCTTGAAAACAACAAAAATAAATAGTTTTTATAACTTAAGCATTCAAACAATGCCTTCTAGAAATAAAGTATCAAATATATCTTTATTTTTTCAAGCAGATCTCAATACTTTGTTACCATAATTATCAATGCAGTTATTCTTGTTTTGTATACCAGAGTTGAGATGTTTGCTCTAAATGACCACTTTAAACTTGGTGATAAATTGGAAGCACTAAAGAAAGATATAAATTCCTAATAAAAGATTTGCACAAAGAAGACTTTGTAACAAATTAGCAATTATGAGTAATAAACTGTGCAGTGATGTTGGGGGGGGGGAGTTACAATGGAAACTGAAAATACCAATGTGCACCATGCCCAACTCACAACCTACAGGGATAAGCACAAATATAAACATATGTTTTCAACTGCACAATCAAACATGAAAGTTGAACAAGGTATGAGATTAAGAAACAAATTACAAAACTACTGGAGAAAGATAAACTTGAGTGGATAACAATATACTCATGCGGAATAATAGGGAAACAACACTTCAGATTCCATTTTCCTCACAAGTCTATCTATCTTTTATGTCTTTTGACCTTTCATATTCCCATCAAACTCCAATTCCTATCATATTTCTTGTAATGAAATGCCTACATTTAATTTTGTTGTCCTAGCTATATGGAATTGGTAAAGTATTACCAAGGGCCAATTATCATGATAAATCAAACTATTTAAGGTAATTGTTTAGATCAGATAGAACAAAGTTCGCCTCAATGTATTGTAATCATCATCATCAACTAAATGTATGTGTGTGCACATGCATAAATACCCAATACACAGCTCAATCAAACAAAAGAAAACATAATTATACCTTGATTTGTGGATCTTCACACTATCTTCTTATGCTTTACCTTTCAAAACAGCATTCAACATACTTCATATTTTGTCTTGTTGCAATAGTTTCATGTTAGGACCCATCAAATAAATTTATGTTTGTTTATGAAAATAACAAAACCAATCTAAATAAATACAATTCTATTACAATGTAAATTACAATATTATTCAACTATTCAAGTAAATTAATTGCTAAGAATAGATCACCTAATAAAACATGGATAACCAAAAATACTTCGTATATGAGGCCATTGATCTAATCAAAATGCTATTTATTGCCTCTTAAATCTGGAAATGTTTCTCAACGCTATATGTAACAAGTTCCAATGGAGTCAAATAGCAATAGTGAAAATTATACACTAAAATTATAGAAATAGATGTTTTTTAATGTATTCTTCCTTACCATTCATTGAGATCCTCTATGTTTCGAGAATAATTTAATATTCTCTACTAAACAAGACCAACCATGTAAAGGTGGAAGCTCTTATGGCGCCTCCCCCCCCCCCACTCACATCACTCTCAACTCCCCAAACCCAATGCATCTACTTGCAAATAACAATTTATTTCACTATTTCACAATCCAAATAACAATGCAAATAACAATGCATCTACTGCAAATTATTTCACTTAATAGTTGAAAGATTCTTTCATTAAATCATTATTTAAATCATTCATTAAACCATTCAATCATTCAACAGCTGAAAAAAACATTCATTTAGTCAATAGCAGAAAAAAAAATCAGTAAACCATTCATTCAAACATTCATTCATGAAATAGAGGAAAAAACCGTTAAATTTTTTTTTTATAAATAAGAATTACTCAAAATTTGTTTAGTCACTTCCTTTTTACTTTTCTTCTCTTTAAATATTTAGTTAGAGTCACATCTTCTAGAATCTGATCATCGGTATCCCTACTAGTATGCTCGCAAGGTTGAACTTCAGGCAAGGGGCGATGAATTTCTGCAATAATGTCAAAATCTTTCATTAATATATTTATATTTTGATAAATATGAGTAATTCATTTAAAAAAACATTACGAATGTGTGTTTTTACCTGCCATGGGCACATCAACATGTTCAACATTATCTTGTACAAGCCCAACCTGTTTTGTGTTATCTGCATCTACATGCTCTGCAGTTGAATTGTGTAGAATTGGAATTAATGTTCATCATCTGCAATGGTCTATAAAAAATAGTATCACATTAATAAATTTATTGTCATGATGAGAAGCATGATCTTCGTTTGGTTGGTCATGTACATCCTCGACATGAATGGGATCATTACTTTCCTGCACAAAAAAGGAATAAATAATTTATGTTACTTTATTTGTAAGGAATAAATTGCATGAGAATTAATAAATTATCATTAAACTATACAGTTTTTACATACCTAGGCACCAGATGGATCAACATAAGACCTTGTAGTATGCCCAGACAAGCTTCTCCGGTGTTCAACAACTACGTCAATGCCCTGTTCGAAGCCAAGCTTCATGTAATCCGCATTGGGCAATTCTTTGAATGGGCCAGCCTTCATATTTGCATGATGTCATTAATTTTACATTTTTTTCCAGAACAAAACAAAAATAATAATCTGTATGATATTTGGATACGGATTCGGGTTTTGCGATACTTACATATTGGGCCGCCAAGTTGGAGTAACCACCAGGCCTAAGCTTGTGTTGGCCAATTTTTTCAATTCTTGCCTTGGTGGCCTTAGATGTGTCTGAGAGCCTAATTAATTTTTTAAATACATTAGTTGATGTACCAAAATTGATATAAAAACTAGTAATAATAAGGCTTACCACTACATTTTGGAATGTATTGCATATCTCCCTATTCCTACTGGTGGTATCTTTCCTGATTTTCTCGGGCCCTTCTATTTTTCATCTTCCACCAGGGCTTTCCACTCCATAGATGGAATCATTAGAGGGCACTCATACCTAGGGTTGTTTTCTAGGTGAACCCTATACTAGTCTCGAACAATCTTCAAATGTTTTCTAGCCTTCTATAGGACCTTCGATGTATCGAAGGTATCTTTTCCGAACAGACTAACCAAGCGATTAGTCAATTCATCCTTTAAATATTTTGGCTGTTTGTTCCACATTGTGCGGATGGTGGGCCCAAAGATATCCAAGGCCAAATCATTCATATGTTTATAAAATATATCATTTCTTGCAAAACATTAATGCCATCATTAGTCAACATTAAAAAATATTATCGGTATATTAGACACAAATTATAAAAACTAAATTGAACTATCTATAATGACCTGGAATCCTCTCTATCTTTATTGGAACTAGTTCTTCATTCAACAAAAATGTACACATGATTGAACTAGTGCTAGTGACACGAGAAGATCCAGGAAATGCTTCTACATCTCTATCTAACCCTACATCCACCCCTTCTTCTGCATCATCTGTTGTGGGTGGGGCAGCATTGGCTGCACCCTCTACTTCCCTCGGGGGTGTCACAGAGCGTGCTTTCGAATGTTCAGTGGACAATATGGGAGTTGTATGTGGTTTACGTGGAGTGGTTTGGTCATTGAGACCAACATTGCCTTGACCACCACTGATAACCTCCATAGCATGATGTAAATTCAAACCATTGTATTATAAGTTCAATAGAATCTAAAATCAAATATTATAAAGTTTTTATAAATGAATTTACATTATTATTCAAGAACTTACATCCAATTGTTTACATTGTTGTAACAACAATTAAATCCTTTTTTTGACCCCTTCTGTTTGTGGAACTGCCAATGTCAGAAGAATCAGTTCCTCATTTTGTTTTTCCTTGGTCTTTTGTAGCACCCTCAATGGGTCTGCAAACTCTCTAATTTCACTATCTCTCATCAACCGGGAGACCTCATTTTGTAAAGATTTTTGAGACGATGTTTCATAAACCGAATCCCCTGTCTGCAATTGAAATATAAAAAAAAATTGCTTAATCTTTGAAGCAATAGTGTGCGCAAACAATTATATTAACAAAAATTGTCTATCATGATAGAGTCATAGTATTACATCTAGGATTACCTGACGCCTAGATAAGGGTGTGGTATGATCAACAAATGGGGACTTACCTTGATCAGCCACCTACAAAAAAAGTAGAGAACATTATCACAATGAACGCAATATGTACACAATATGTAAAAGCTAACAAATACAGAACAAAAATAAAAACTATGCTACATGTTTTATATGTGTACATTTTTGAAGTTTTTAGAATGTGGAATTACATTTAAGTTAGCTGGATTCCTCGAGGCTCTAGTTGTCTGATCAACAACTGGGGACTTTCCCCGACCAATCTACAAAAAAGGTAGACAACATTACCATCATGAACGCAAACATAAAAACAAAAGAATACAAAAAAAAATAAACATTATGCGTCACGATATACATGTTTACGATTTTAAAATATTTGAAATGGAGAATTACATTCATGTTTGGTTGTTTCCCAGATGCTGTAGTCGGTTGATCAATAGCCAGTTGGCTTCCCTGATCGACACTGATCTGCATGGAAAAAAGATAAGATTATATAAACAAACCTAATATACTAATTAAAATACATAACAACATATTTGTATGTCCATCCTAAATTTTTTACATTGGCAATATCGATGTATACATGTTGCCTTGACTCAGGTCGACAAACATCTATGGAGTCTGAGGTGCCTCTAAGAGAACCTTACATCAAAAACATACTAAAATTTACCTAAGGAAACATGAAAAGTAGAAAATTACAATTATATGCTAATGAAAAATCCTATAGATGTTAAAATAATTAATAAAAGATTGGTTAAATTGTTTGTTGTACCACAATTATACTAACCGTGTTTGTATCTACATGATTCAAATTGTAATTAATAAGTAGTTCTTCGTCAGCAGCTATTGATTTAATTGCACATACAAAGACACGGTTTCCTTCACCCGACTCGAATATGCAGTTGGGTTGCTTTAGTGTAGACCTTGGTTGTGTACTATTTATAAACCCCGCAATATTACCAGTTGTTTTTGGCCTTCCGTCCATGTACAATGTTGCTCCTTTATTTTGAGCTTTGTCTTTTAGTTGTATATAATTCACTGACAACCCATATCTACACATACTTCATGTATATTGGACCAGGCGCATCCAATCACTGTATTTGTAATAGGGTCCAACATACTCCATCAATTCTGTACATCTACCGTATCCAACCTTTATGTCATCCATGCAAAACAACCCCAATCCATGCAATGACGACTATGCAATTCTATATATCCTCTCATTCACACAAAAATCAGTGTTTACTTGAGGAAGATCCCTAGGCACCCATTGTTTCACTAGGTTTTGGTATCTTAAGGGCACGTTGATGTCTCCCACTGTCTCATCATCATAGGAACATGACCCCCCTCCTTTGAGAAAAAATTTCATGTGTTTGTTGAATTTTCTTCTGATCTTCTGACAGCTAGTTGATCTAGACCTTGTAGACCTACCAGATGTCTCACTTTCCTCTAGCCTTCTCAAACTCCCTTCACTGGAGGATGAAAAGTCTGACAACTACCTGTTTGGTTCTACCTGCACCATGGCCAAAAAACAAATTGGCATAAGCATAGAAAAATACCAGCAAAAAAACTTGGAAATACTTATAAGCAAAAAACCACTACAACAAAAACTGGATTTAGCGTCGAATTTAGCGCCGGAATTTAGTGTAATTTTTTCCCAATTGTGGTGAACAATCCGACGCTAAACCTGGCGCTATTGTACATTTTCGTAAAACGCCGTCTATTGCATCTTTTTTTCCGTCCTTTTTAACATCCATTTTTGCGCCCAATTTTTTGCATCTAATGTTATGCCTTTATTTGTGCCCAATTTTTCAACTTCTATTGCATCTTTTTTTGCGTCCTTTGTTACTCCCTTGTTTGCACCCAGATTCACGCTCATTTTTGCATCCAATTTTGCGTCTTATTTTGCTCCTAGTTTTTCATCGAGTCTTACACCCAATTTTGCACCAGGTTTTACATAAAATTATGTGTCCAATTCTGCGTCTAGTTTTGCGTCCAAATTTACTTATAATGTTGCATCCCCATTTGCATCTAATTTTGTATCTTGTTTTACGTCTTTTTTTGTATCCATGTTTGTGCCAAATGTTTCATTTTGTTTTACATCATATTTTGCATCTAGGTTTGCACCTAGTGTTGCATCCTGGTTGATGTCTTTTTTTGCATCTATGTCTGAGCCCAATTTTGCACCCAGTGTTGCGCCTAGTTTTGCACTCATGTTTGTATCTGATATTGCATTTAGTTGTGTGTCCAATGTTGTATCCCACCTTGCATTCAATATTACGTCTAGTTTTACATCCAATGTTTTGTCCCGTCTTGCATCTAAAATTGTGTCTTGTTTTAAGTTTTTGTTTGTGCCAAATGTTGCTTCCAGTTTTGCACCTGGTGTTACGCCTAGTTTTATGTCCATCGATACACCATATTTTGTGCTCAATTTAGTGTCCAATTTTACATCTAGTTAGAAATCCACTTTTTCATCTATTGTTGCGTCTAGTTTTGGATATATTATTACATCTAGTTTTGAGTCATTAATTGTGTCTAGTGTTGAGTCTCTTTTTGCATCCAATTTTGCGTTTAGTGTGACATCCATTTTTGTGTCCACATTTGCGTCTGACATAAGGTCAGATTTTGCATCCACTTTTGTGTTTGATGTGACGTACACTTTTACATCATCTTTTGCATTTAGTATTGCGTCTAATATTGCATCCATTTTGCACTACTACATTTTTTACCTTTAGAAATACATTGCAATATCATTAGGGCATGGAGGAATCGAACCACCAATCTCCTGCTTGTAAAGAAGGTGCTCTTCCATTGAGCTAGCACCTTTTAAGAATCAGGAAGAGGAGCAATATTAACACATAGATTTCATCATTTGTAATTCTAATAAAAGACAATAAGATCCAAAGACAAACATGCTTAAAATCCAATTTATTATTCCAAATACACTAATAAGCAAAAAAATCTACCGTTCTTAGGCAACAAAATATCCTAAATAATTACACAATCTATTAAAGTGGTTCGCAAAAAGGTCTTAGAAAACAACATAATGTATCGATGCATACCTAATAACCTAAACTTGATATGGGCAAAGAATAATAGATGTGTTTAAGAAATAGTTGTAGAATCCAATTGAGGATGTGTGTGTTGCTACATAAATGTTGTTATTCATTGATGGTGTGATTTTGTTCAGCAGGGATGTTAAGAAAAGAACTCATGAATGGTTACTGAAAGAATACGCCTACTATGTGCATCATGCATGATATAATGAATATTTTAACAATGTACACCAACAAAGACAATTTATATTAGCAAAAAAATTATTAGCCAAGGGCACATGTGACCACAATATGATATGCAAGTACATGAAGGTATTTGTTTTCATAAATAGAGATATATTCATACACATTCAAATATATATCCATATTCCATGAAAGAAAAATAATAAAACAAAGCATATAGAAGAATTAAAGATAAGTGTTATATTAATGAGATAAGCTATTCAATGCCAGCAACCATGATATATCAGCTATATTTCAAGTTGGTGAAAAGGAAATTTAAACAACCACATTGTTCCCAGAAAAAGCCAACTATTCACAAAAATAAAAATAGCCATTCACTTCAAACCTTCAAACTTGTACATTTAAAGTTTGACTAAGAATGTAAAGTGTCATTGACCTTGATTTCCTTTCTTGAATTTGATTTTTTTAGCTTGTTCACTTTTTATGCCCAATATTGAATAAAAGTAAAAAACACAATTGCATAATCCAATTGGGATTACGTATTTTGGTACAACTATCTTATGAGAAGTTACAATAGGGCAAGGCCATAGGAAATTCTTACATAGCCCATGTTTCCTGCACAGAAATATTTTGGAAATCACAACATGTATGAAACACCCATGAAATGCTTGCAGGGCATTCCTGTTTCTGGAAACATTTCCACGAGATTTATGAGACACTTCCTATCCAAAAGACCATAAATGGCATGTTTCCTTTGTTCGAAAGGAGAAAAGCTTAAAGGCCCTCAAAGGGAGTGAAATCCAGGAATGTCTTGTTTGTGCATAAAAAGGCCCTATATAGGAAAAAAACCCAACAAATCTAAAATTTTGAAATGAAAGCACAAAACTTTTTAGAGTTTGAATTATTTTTTAAATTATTTAAATATGCCATTTTCACACTTCCTGAACATTTTGAAAAGTGCCATTTCCATATCAAAACTATTTCGCAGTTTCAGGTGACTTGGAGTTGGCATTAGGTCCTAGGGTGAGAGGCACCTTATTCTATTTTAAGTATATCCTCGTTTGGATGTTACCCATGGCCACCCATCCCCACACATTATCTCTATATGACATGCCAATATTAAATAGTTACCATAACAAAATCATCCATTTATTGTGAATGAGTAGGTTACCCACATTATAATGTATAAGTAGATGGGTAGATGGTCATTATACATACACACATACATATATAAATGAATAAATGAATAAATCCACAGCAAAACTACTACCATATTTAATTACCATATCTTTCAAAATTTTGAGAGCTCATCAGAAGTGATCAGATGATACATATTTACTTACATCAATTTCACTTGACACTTTAGAGTTTTATCACCAAAAAGTGATACAAAAAAAACCATGTTTTTAGAATTACTTTTATCAAAACCATGCTTCTTGAATGGTGTACCTATTGACTTTCCAAAGCTTTCATCCTAATTAACAGACGTTTCACAAAATAATTTCCGCTCATAAAAAGGTGTGCTTGAGCTCACTACAAGTGATCAACTCTAGATGATACTTCCAAACTTGAGTCTTGGTTTTTTCTATAATATTACAATCAATACAATTTGATACAAAAAAAAGTTACACACTACTACATTTCGACCAAAAATCGGACGGCCGTATTGTCGGATTTTCGACACTTCCCTGTCGCATGTACGACACTATGATTTTTTTTAAGTGTCGGTGGATTGTCGTCGATTATCTGACATCTTTAGAATCCGTCGGTTAAGCAACAGCTTAGTAAATCGTCGATTATCCGACATCTAAATCATATTAAACTTTAAACAAGCGTCGCTTAAACGACGATCATGACGTCGGTTAAGTGACGGTGGAGAATTTTTTTTTTAAACTACATTTACAGGCCGTCGCTTCTACAGCATGGCCGTCGGTTAAGGGACGGTTAAACGACGATAATGAACTCGTAAGCATCGGTTAAGCGACAGTTAAACGATGATAATGAACTTGTAAGCGTCGGTTAAGCGACGATAATGAAAACGTAAGCGTCGGTGAAGCGTCGCTTCTACCGTCACTTAACCGACGGATTATAAGTATTTTGTTTTAAAAAATACAAATGCCAGATTACTCTTGGGAATAATTACTATTGATTATTCCAAGAGTAATATGAGCACCTATATTAAGCAACTTCATTCTTCGAATCATCATAATGGAATGAATGATTAGAAATGGTTGTTATCAAAGATGGAAGAAAGGATACCTTTGGCGCAACAGTTATATAGAGGTGGAAGATTAATTCTTGTTAAATCAACCCTAAAGGCAATCCCAGTCAACCAGAATACATTGGCATGTATTCTCAAAATGGAACAAAGGATAAATCTTTGGTGCAACAGATAGTTATCTAAAGGTGGAAGATTAATTTTTGTTAAATCAACCCTGGAGGTAATCTAGGTCAACTGGCATACCTTAGCCTATATTCCCAAGGCATTCTGGAGAAAATTTGGGGAACAAGCTACAGATTTCTGTGGTCCTGGATAAGGGAGAAAGAAGGCCTGTCTCTAGTAAAATGGCAAGATATTGCAAAGCCAAAAGAACTAGATTGATGGGGCCTGAAAAACATATATCATTTCCAAAAAGCATTAGCAGCTAAATGTATGGATAGACTTTGGAACCAAATTCTTGTTCAAAAATATATAGAGACAAATACAGTAGATAGATTACAAACCCTACCAAATAATCCAACAAGCCTCTACCATATGGAAGGCAATGATTAAAGCCTTTATATTGATTGGGAAGTAGCTAGTTTGGAGGGTTGGAAATGGGCTGAAGATTAGGGTAGTAATGGGACCCTGCATGGGAAGTGGTGTTGATTTCAAGCTCTATGAAACCCTTCATAAAGAAGGAATTTACAATATGGCTCAAGCACCTTCCCTGAGACCACACCCACATGGCAACAAAATTGGTAGCAAGGCAGAAGTTCAGAACATATGAGCCTATAAGGGGCATAAGAAGGGGCAGTGAGAATCATATATTGACAAACTAAAACAGAGCCATGTGTGAATTTAGGAGACAAGATAAATTTGTTTGGTACAAAACACTGGTGCTAGGGGTCTACACCCAAAAGCTAGGATGCAAAGCAATGTATTCATCAAACAGACCAGAAGGTACTTTGATGGATCCATTCAAGGTAAACACTACAAACAGTGTGGCTGAAGCCAATCAACGTAAACCCTACAAACAGTGAGGGTGGAGCCATTATTTTTCTAAATGAAAAAAATATAGGACATTTATTAATATCTTGCATCTACAAAAAAGAAGTTTGCAGTGAAGTGGACTATATTGTAGGAATAAAGGCCAGCTAGCAAGGAGAGACAGTTGTTAAATGCCTCTAAAAGTGGATTCAAAAGCACGAGCTTAAAGCATACAAAGGACTTCCCTTAATTCTCTAATGGGGAATTTAGCTAACTATGAATCCGAAAATCTTCCAGGATAAGTATATACCTCCACTCCAATGTGCCTCCGAAGCAAAAAATATATGCTCAAGTTTCAAACCTGATTCAGAAGTTGATTCTCAAAGACTTTTGACCGACACTCCTATTAACAAATCTAGAGTTCAGGGGTTCTTTGACGGAACCAGTCAATGTAAACCCTCCAATCAGCGAGGCTGGAGCCATTATTTTTCTAAATGATTCATGTATCATCAGATTCAAAGCAGAAACAGGTCAAGGCACAAACATCTATGCCAACCTACTAGATTGATAACTTACCATTCAATTGGCTAATCAACAAGGAATAAACCGCTTACAGGTTTTCAGTGACTCGATGCTTGTAATAAATTGGATGAAATGATAAAGCAGGATGGTAAATCTGACAGCCCAATACTGTTAAAACATCCTTATCTGGCAGCCCAATACTATTAAAACATCCTTATCCGTATTTAATACAGCTTGCTTTGAAAATGTTTATAGAGATTTTAATAGGGAAGCAGACACTCTGTCTACAGATGGATCTTGGTACAGGGATCTGGAGGGAAATAAAAAATGGTGATATCATACAGGAACACCTCTTTACCAGATTCATCTGATGGTTCCTTTGACTGTAAGATCTGAAATGACAGTTAATCTTTGTTGGGTATGTGCTATATTATTCTTGTATGTAAGTTGCACCAACTGCCAGAGGTTTACCCCCAAAAAAAATTTTCGTTGTTTATAGCTTTTTAGCTCCCAGCTAAGAGATTGGTGTTGTGATCTAGGTTAAGGGATTAGGGTTTTGGATGCCGCAGAATAGATAAATATTGTATTGTGGATGGTTAGATGAATACAATGAGAAAGAGAGAGAGAGGTGTGGCTCCAAGTTTTGCTAGCTTTCTCACTTAAAGGTTTCTAATGTAAATCTCTGTGTATTAAGTGTGCCCCATTGTTTGATTTATGTTTTGCTTCAGAATCTGTATGCATTTTTTTACTTCACAGGTTTAAAACTTACAATCTTAACAGGTATTGACAGTCTTTTTATGTCTATTTTTAGGTTGTAAGCAAGGTTCAGACTTCTATAGGAAGAATATAAGTTATAAGCTATATTGTTTGGACCCAGGTATTATCTGATTTCATGCTACAGTTGGTGGATGGTACATAAACTATTTTTCACAATTCACCCTTGAAAATTCCTATGACAGTCGGACCTCTCAGATACACAGGAATGATTCTGGTGCTATTCAGCCTGTAGATTTTGATCTCTGTTTTATATGAAAAGTTATGAAATCTTTTACTGTGCTAATGTATGGTCTATGTATCAGAAGAAATATGCAACTTTGTTGCAATGCCTCATATACCTGAGAGGTTTCAATTTTGATTGTAATTTGCCATGACAAAGCCAAGCTAAGCCAGGCCCTATGGATCCAGAAAAGGTCCTAATTTTCTACCATTCTTCAGAGATGACCAATGTAATTACTAGCAATGCTTCAAAGATACTCAAAACGCATCTTTCCTTCATATTAAAAAAAATATGACATTTTTTCCAAAGAAAAATTAGCATTAAAATAGCACAATAGAAGACAAGTTCTCTATACTTGTATTGAGCACCTATTGTTTAACAGGACAAAGCTTGTACTATTTTTGGTGGGAACTGAACTCTGGTGGGAAATCATCATCGCGCCAACTTGACCAATCAGTTAGCCTCAGTGATGTGTGTATATATACCGATGTTCACCCAGATATAATAAATGCGGCAAGGTTCAGCACCTCAATGTTTTGGTCCCTCTTTAAACTTAACAAGTCTGAAATTAAAATGGATACATGCCAATGATAATAAGTTAGCCAGAGCTGAGAAGACCTCAACTAAAAGGGAAAACACCAGAACAATTTTTGAATGTCAGCAAAAGATAAGTAACAACATTGTGCTTTTCTTCTGACATTATAGTTCTCTTATAAGGACCTCTGGAGAATCCCAACCTAAATCAACAAAGGAACATAGCTTACTATTATTCCTTATTTGAAGTATGCTTTAAAGGATCAGTAAGTAGTTTGCAGCAGCTCTTTTAAGCTTCTCTTTAACAGGGATTAGGGTCCAGAACCTTCTTCCTTGACTCTGATCCATCCAACTTTCATCATTGTCCCTCAAAAAACATCCCTGTCAAATGCAACTTACTGCTGCTAGATTCACTTATACAGCCATATTTTTTTTCGACAGCCATTCAAAATTGTCTCCCTAATAACATGACGATGACAAAAAGATGATAACGTGACCATGAGAAAAAAATTGTCTTTTGTGCTTTGCAATGACCAATAACTGTGCTGCTAATATGCACAGTGGTTACACGTTTGGATTACTGAATTTGTGAGAATTTGATAGTTTAGTTTAGCTCAAATCTTTTTTCCCTGTGTTTGGAAATGGGCATTATTAACTGTGAACCTAGCTCCTTTCTAAGTCGATAAAGTTTGGGCTCAAATACATGTTTATTAAACATTCGCATCGTCATTGTCACTCAAGAAATCAACATCAATCACTCAAAAAAATTTCATATTCATACAATCTCACATTGGGTCCTATAGCAAATAAATAACTTCCTTAGTCAGTGGACATTAATACAATTATCTTATCTTATCATCCCGACCACATTGTCTTAACATCATCAAACACATATTAGTCTTATCTGCAACAAACACAGCTGTATGCATTCTTTAAGTAGAAGCATCTTGTTTATAATATAGCATATACAATACAGACGGTGATTTAGACCGCTGATTATTAGGAACCCAGAGTGTCACCATAACTAAGAAGGTCATCAAATGTCTAGCCACTAACAATTTCAGTCTTTGTTGATCAGTTTAATTAAAAGGGAAAGGAGAAAGAAGCAGCTACCAATGATTCAACTCACCTTAGAAATCTCTACCCACTAACTTCTAAGATATCCCCCACCTAAAAATAGATACAGTTTGCATAGCCCTTGTCAGAAAGACCCTCCATACAGTTAATATAATCCTTATCAAAGACCCACTTGAAATCTAGTCAAACTTACTGTTATTTTTAACTTATTCGAACCTGATCACATCTACACGTGAGAACCAAATCTTCCAAACCATGTATACACCAAAACAGTTGTGAAACTCAATGATGATCCAAAGAGGAAAAATTATATATGGTCCACCCTACTGATAGACATGATGATTACCCTGTAGGGTATAATCAATGTTCAATTGGTGATGTCTTTGCTCTTGCATGGTAGTGATGTGAGGTTAAATATCTCCCAGTGTTAAAGTGGTTATCCATATGACATTCATTAATCAGGGGGTATCTATATGGCATTCATTACTCAATCACAAATGTTTAGCTACATCAAAAAACCAGAAAGATTTCCTATTGTGCAGTGTAACTTCACCGACCCACATGTAGCACTTCAACTTGTCATTCATTATACACTAAGAAAACATGCACTTACAAAGCAAAAACTCTTTGGCATGTCCATTTTTTTAAATGCCAATTATTAGTCCAGTGGAACCACCTCTTCTTTGAGTGCAATACCACTCTAACAGCTCTACTACCTATAGTAAACTAACCCAATCTCAGCTAAGGAATTCTGTACACATTGTCCCTTCTGATCATATCCCATGTATGGTTTATTCACTACAATTCAGACAAAGAATTGTTTTTGTTGCCATCAAAATTGACAATTGTATACATGACAAGAACATAAGCAATGATTCATAAAAATAACGACATGTTCAGATCAAACCTGGAAAATAAACGAGCTAAACAATATACACTTTTCTATAAAACATGATCCCACAATAGGAAAATTTACAATTTTTCCTTCCAAGATCATGCCAAGCCCTATTCATCCACCTACCATAAAACATGCTATCGATGACTCTGTGACTAAGGATTTCCCTCTAGTTTTCAATCAAATGGAAAGGGGTATCCACCCACCATAAAACATGCTATCGATGACTCTGACAACCAAGGAATTCAGGCTAGTTTTCAATCAAATGGAAAGGGGATATGCACATTTCTGGTATGATTATAATCTGCATATACAATAAAATATATTACACAAGAAACAGACCGCGCAAATAGAAAGAAATAATTCAAGGTTCAAGTTTCATACCAAGATCATATCAAGATTCGAAGTTTCATACCAAGATCATATCAAGATTGATAATCCATAATTCAACAAATTAATGGTCTAATAATGCAAAAGGCATGACTAGCAGCTTAAATAACTTTCTCATGAACTATAACAATAAAAAGGCCACCTCAAAAGAAAAATAATAAATGCAGTGTTCTAGCGTATCTAGAAGATAAAATAAAAATAGAAACGAGCAGTAGACTTGACTGTCAATATAATATTCATAGCAACATACAACTACTCTTGATATAAAAGACGTCACCATATGAGGATTCTCCTAAAATTACTGCAAAGAATGTAGAATCCAACTCTCAAGACAGATTCAAGATAGTCATGCAAGGTCAATGCTTTAGCACCTTTTTCCCTTCTAACTCTTTCATAGAGAAGCTAAATTCTGAACAATTGTATTATTTATCTATTTCAACACAAAAGTAAAGACTGCTTGAAAATCCTAAGATGTAATAGGCAAGTAGAAAATTCATACACAAAAAAATAAGTGAAACTGTACGCACTGTAACAAATGGCATGACAATGACAAGTCTTTTATTGCAAAATGGGGCCTACTTTAGAAGAGTTAAAATAATGCAAAATGCTTGCTGATGCTACAAAACAACAAATCAATTAACAAGACTTTGGCTTTTTGAGAATTCCTAATGAGATCCTATAATTCAAAACGCTGGAAATTTTCAGAGAAGATTCCTCTTAGTTCTATAAGCATAGGAGAGCAACGATACTGAACTATAGGTATCATGAGAATTCATAATGGTCTGAAATCCATCAACTCAAAATCATTGGGTGTGCACAAAATACATACTTCTCAAGCCATCAGAGTCCCACACACTATCATAACCAATAGAACGGAAATAAAACATTGTTTACAATAGTGTGATGAGCCTTACAAATTAGCTAAGTTACCAGGATATGGATACCGATCAGTCACTTTTTTAAAAGCCAGGATCCAGATATGGCAGCGATACATTCAAGTACAAAAAAATATAATAATATGGCTTAAATTTTAAAAAACATATTCAGAGTTAATAATCAAAACCATTAATGAATTGCAACATTAGAACTGAAACAGTTAAATGGACTGTAAACACAACAATGTCTCACACACTCACTTGGGCACAATATCAGTGCTCGACGTCGATGGTCAATATCAATCTCGACTCCCATGTTCACTGTTCAACGTCGCTGGTCAATATCAATCTCGACTCTCATGTTCACTGCTCGCCAGGTGCAATATCAGTCTGGGTATCACTGCTCAAGATGGAGTCAGTCTAAAAAAAAGCACTCAGTGTCATGTTGAAAGTGGGGCAGGATTATCTTATATAATATTTCAAGGGAGTTAGGGTTTAAACAAGTGGCCAAAAATACAAAATGCCTTCAAATACATCAAATTTCCTTAGGATCCACACATGGTGGGGTTAAAGTGTTGCTATATATACACCTCCAAAACTTGGGAACAACCTCTCGACTGTCTGTATATGCCTAGATGGTGAATCCTAGTAGTTCCATATCCAGATCCAGATCTGAAAGGGATCCACGGATAAGGTCATGAACCCACAGATCCAGTGACACAACAAAATACTATCAGACAGAAAAACACTACTCTTCTATGCCCTCAAGGATATCCTTCTATTTGGTTCCTGCAGAGTATGCTGTCTGAGACTCTCAGAACTTCCATAGATTTGTGCCATTCCTTATAAATTATGATATGCAGGTACAGTTTTGAAAAGATGACTACCATTAAAAGAATGTTTTCAATCATTTCAAAATATCAGAAATCACCACTAAATCACAATATCACTGCTCAACGTCGCTGGTCAATATCAGTCTCGACCTTCATGTTTACTGCTCAACGCCGCTGGTCAATATCAATCTCAGCTCTCATGTTCACTGCTCACCAGGTGCAATATCACTCCAGATATCACTGCTCAAGACTTAGTCAGTCTGAAAAACAGCGCTCAGTGTCATGTTGAAAGTGGGACAGGATTATATTATATAATAAGGGGCTTAGGGTTTAAACAAGTGGCCAAAATGCAAAATACCTACAATTACATTTCCTTAGGATCCGCACGTGGTAGGGTTAAGTTTCGCTATATACACCTCCAAAACTTGGGAACAGCCTCTGGACTGTTTGGATATGCCTAGCGGGCAACTCCCAGCAGTTCCAGATCCAGATCAAGATCTGAAACAGGGATCCATGGATTAAAGGTCAAGACTCAATACACCATAGATCCAGTAACACAACAAAATACTATCAGAAAAACACAGCTCTTCAATGCCCTCAGGGATATGCTTTTAGTTGGTTCCTGCAGAGTCTGCTGTATGGGACTTTCCGAACATCCATAGGTTTGTGTCATTCCTTATAAATTATGATTTGCAGGAACAGTGTTGAAAAGTGCGAGAGTGAGTGTGTGACATAATGAACCTAGGCCTACATCTATTTATATGAGTGTGTGTAGGAAATGAACCTTTGAGTCTCCTTTGATTATAAAATAGAAATAGAATGGAATTTTATTTGTGCTTTGAGCTCTATTCCTTCAACAAATAAATTTTGAAAATTAGGTTTGTAATGTCTAGGGGAACTGAAGAAAGAATTCAGAGTAGTCTCCTTCCTTAATTAGGCCCATAAATATTATACCCACTCAAGACTTCAAATCCATCATCATCTCAAGACATTGACAGGAATTTTACCAGAGGCCTAGGCCCCTTCGATGTGGAAGAAAATTTTGTGTTGCCTACAGATTTCCCCTATTTCTTCAATGTCAATGGGATGAATCACACCAATTTCATTATGAACAGTCATGAAAGAGACCAAACCTGTGTTGGGCATGATGGCGGCCCTAAGCTCATCAATGTCGATGAGGCTGTATTTTTTCATGGGTAAGTAAGTGACCTCGAAACCCTCCTGCTGCAGGTGTCGGCATGAGTCCAGGACGCACTTATGCTCTGTCTGCATGGTGATGACATGCCTCTTCTTGTCTTTGAAGAAATGCATGATGCCCTTGATGGATATGTTATTCGACTCTGTGGCGCCCGAAGTTAAAATTATTTCCTTAGGGCTCACTCCATTTAGGGTTGCAACCTGCCCTCTTTCCTTTTCCACAGCTGTGTCAGATTCCCAGCTAAAGAGATGGGTTTGAGAATGAGGGTTCCCGTACTGGTACCTGTAGTAGGGCATCATGGTGTTCAGAACCCTAGGATCGACCATGGATGCATCCTGCATGTCGAGATACAAAGGATGACCTGCTATCTTGACACCTTTCATTGTGATTCCTTCTACAGTTTCCTCCACCATTTCTTCTACTCCACAGTTTCTTCTACTGCTGCTGTTGCCGTTGAGAAAGAGGCAGATGGGAGAACATTGATGAGAGTTCTTACGACCCTTCTTAAATCCATTGATAGGAGCTTCGATGCGATTGCGGAGCTCTTGAGGTGCGGAGTCTGAATTAATGTAGTGCCAGAGTTTGAAGATATGAAATGTTGGTTTTTAAGCAGAGACAAATGGGTAGTAGGCTTTAAAAAATGAATACTCATTTTCCTTCAAATTGATGCAAACTACATTTAAAACTCCCACAGAAGAGAATTACTAAGTAAATTTAAGAAAGGTATAAATATATTTTATTTTATCCACTAAGTTATCAAGGGAAACCATAACCCTCTTAGAAGTTGGGGTATTGTTTTTTACTTGAAAGGTATGAACAAATTCAACTCTCTGTTGAATGCAGGTTGAGCCACCCAAGAGTCTAACAAAAACTCTAATGAAGGTAACAAGGATTTAAACATTGGATGGTATTTTACCCATGGAGCAATAGAGAAATTGGTTATGTGGGTACTCATTATTATGTATATATTTTCTCTAGTTGTGTGGGTACTCATTATGAAGTATATTTATTCTTTAAGAGTTTGTGTATTTAAGAAAGCTTAATATGAAAGACATTATTTTTGTATGTTGACAAGTCCTAAACACTTTAGACTCACATGAATTGGTGTAGGTAATAATATAAATATTATAAAGATATAAACAAAACTATGCTTAGTAATCAACATAAGGGAAACGTGTCACAAACCACCAATGAAGAAACCTATATTGATTTGTGGGCATTGATCCCTTATCAAATAAATGCATATT
>LPNX010550757.1:24120-267455 GCA_001517045.1 Pseudotsuga menziesii | reverse complement strand
ATATATATACACATATGTATGTATATATATGTATATATATATATATATATATATATATGTATGTACATATATATATATGTACATATGTATGTATATATGTACATATATATATATATGTATATACATATGTATATACATGTACATATGTATATACATGTATGTGTATATATACATATGTATGTATACATATGTATATATATATATATACATATCTATATATGTATATATACACACACACACATATATATATGGAAGGAAAACCTAAAAATAGTGATCGTGAAAGATAAAGTGACAAAAACCACATGTAAATAAATGTTTAATTTGAATTACCATCCAATAAAGGAGATAACACGTATGGAACTTGGCTCCATTCTACAGAAACATTCTACATTGCAACACGGGTGAGAAATGTTGACTTTTATATTAAACAAATAATTTAACAATACTCAATTTAAAATTATTATGATGATGATTATGATTAATGTCCACTGAGACCAACTTTGGTCTATCGAACCTTAAGAAGGATAATACTTGGTTTACTTTGAAATCTTGTTCCTATGCTCAAAAAGTTTGCCAATAAGCTTTCCAAGCTCACTATAGTTTTGGTTAGTTAGGTGGTTATACATGTTTGTATTGTAGCAAATACTATGAAACTCAGATATAATGTGGGTGTAAGCAAGACACTCTAAGAGAAAGTGATTTTTGTCCTCAATGCTCATAGACTCACACAGATGGTAAACCCTTTCCGCCCGTGGAGTTTTAGGAATAGACCAACGCCCTATTTCACTATGGAGTTCATGAGAGTTCGTTCTAATCTTGGCTATATTAATTTTTATTCCATGGGCTAGTTACTATCGAGAGATACTTATGATCTTCCAAGTTAGGATTAGTGACCTCCTTATAGTATCTTATTTTTCTCTTAATCGCTAAATTTTCCTCACACCAGATTTTATCTTTAAACGTATAAGTAATAATATTTTTGACATTATCAATGTTCTGCAAAATGTAGTTTTAATCAATGCCCCAATGGTTTAACCAAGCCATAGTATCTTTACACCAGCACCGCTTGAGGCGTAGTTGGTTTTGACTTGAGTTTAAAGCAATTTTAGGAAGTCTCTTGTTTCCCACGTTATTTATCTTATGCTTGTACGACAGGTACCTAGTCATAGCCATGCTCTCAAAGGGGGAAATACCCACTTCTGTGAGGAGAGTAGGATAAGGCGTATTGCTTTTAATTTTGAGGCTATAAGATATAAACCGCTTCTAGATTTGCTCAATTTTCCTCCAAGATTCTCTAGAAATGTTGCACCCCCATACTTCACAACCATACAAGATAACAAGGATGACAAGAGTTTTAAAGAGGAACTTCTTTTAATCCCACATGACCAAATTGGCTGATTTACAGTTGTTTTCAAGACCAAAATAAGCTTTCCACCCTCCATTAATCATTTTCTCAATGTTATAGTTCCAATTGAGCTTGTGTTGAATATAAATTTCAAGATAATTATAAGAAGTCACTTCCTCTAGATTTCTATTATCATAAATAAAATTTGCATAGGTGTCTTTCTTAGATTTATAATCATGTTTTTTGTCTTGTCGGTGTTAACAGCCATACCCATGTTAGAGCAAAAATATTTAAGAATTCTTAATTGCTTATCGAGATCAGAAGGACGCCTTGCCATAAGAACAATATCATCAACATAAAGTAGGAGGATGATAACTATCAGAGATAAGATTGTACCGATGCAACCTGCTTCTACTAAACACTTTTCTAGCTTATCAATGTAAATGCCAAATATGGTAGGGGAGAGGGGGCAACCTTGTTTAACTTCAATATTACACTTTATATTTGTTGTCCACCCCTAATTATTCTTAAACTTGGCAATGTCTTTTCATATAACATTATCGCGATAGCTCTCAACTCAAAAGGAACCTTAAGCTCCTTTAGCCTATTCCATAGGTTATTTTTAGGCACTGCATCAAAAGCTTTTCTAAAATCCACAAAGCAACAAAATAAGTTAGACTTATTATTACGACATTCCTCTGCAGTGATACTAAGTGTAACGAGGTGGTCCATGGTTGAATGATTCCTTCTAAAACATGCTTGGCCTTTAGCCCACTTACTTTCCATTTCTAGCCATTCATTGATCTTCTTTTCTAAGATAATACCATATAACTTAGCTAAGAGAGGGCTAATCCTAATAGTCCGATAATTAGAGGGGCCATTTTTATCACCAATTTTGAAAATAGGAATAATGAGGCTTTGAGTCCAAGGTATAGGAAACCCTTGTTTGACCACTAGATTAAAGAGTATGTGGATGTGCGAGATGAGGATAGGCCTTCCAATTTTTAAGATTTCCGCTTGGCAACCTTCAATGTCTTTGGATTTTCCATTTACGAAGCGCTTAACCCCGAAATCTATGTCTTCTAACGAGAAAACTTATTTCGTTGTAAGAAGGGTTTGAATGTTATCCCTGGTATCTGAGGATTCATAAAGTTTTTTAAGATATGAATTCCAATCTTTTAAAACAATTTTATTGGATTCTTTTGTTTTGCGAGTTAGAATTTGCCTCCAAAATTTCTTAGGAGCCACCTTGGAGAGGTGTAGGAGATTTTCCTGCCTTTAACTTAGATAATGCATTTTTTCTTCTTCTTTTAATTAAGGCTTTGTAGTGATTTATCTTGTCCATTTTTATCGAATCTATAGTAGCTTGCTTAATATATTTTTCTCTCATCTTTACACTCTTGATCACACCAAAGGTTGGTTCTACTATCGCCCGTTTTAGTCAAGACTTCAATAGAGAACTTGTTAATGGATGACTAGAGGGTTGTAGCAAAATTATGGTAGAGATTTACTATATTCTCCATACTAGATAAAGGAACCAGTTAATTTTTTAGATCATGGAGAAAAATGTCAGCTTTATTTTTATCGAAGATCAAATGCTTTTGGCAATGATAGTTTTCCTCCTTGGGATCGCTATGCATGGCAATATCGAGAGTTTATTTAAAGGCCTATGATCATAGTGAGGCTTATGGTCGTTGAAGATGTTGAAATCTATTAATTTGTTGTGTATAGGGATATCAGATATAACATAAGCTACCACACTACTTACAAGCCCATGGATACAAGTCATCTGGCTAGAGTTTGGCCATTTTGTGAGACCGTTGCAAATGATAAGACCTTGAGCCCTATAAAATTTGAACTGCTCAAACTCGAATAAAATTTCACCTAGATCTTCATAATTTTTTTTGCACCTGTTAGCTAGCTCAAGGTCTTCCTCAAACCAAAGAGGATTAGGGTTTGAATAGTTGCCTAAAAGAATAGCTTGGTTATTGGAAGTTTGAGCATTGAAGTCACCCATCAAAAGGATATTTCCTTCCTTCCTTAAACTAGAAATATCATGTTCTAAACCATTATAAGGACATTTTTTATTATCTAAATTGCTTATTATTATAAAAGTTGGAATTAATAGGGGCAAAATAAGATATGGTTATGTAGGTTTTTTCATCGTTCATGTTTGTGATCTCTATTCAAATAAATTGGTTGTAAGGGTCTTTCTTAAAAAGCCTAACATGCGGGGATATATTCTTCCTAATGTAACAGGCTGTACCCCCAACGCCTATACGACACAACGTATATTCGATATTGACCATATGACATGTCTGTCTATATCAAGGACCTTGGACTCCTTGTGTTCCCAAGTTTCAGCCAATAATATAATATCAATTTCGCTCGGGATCCAGCTTAACTTAGGGCCTTTGCTCCATGAAAATCCTTGACAATTCGAGGAGAAGATCCTCCATTATATAATTTATGTAATGTTGATTTTAATATTAAAAAAATATTTAATAAAATTATTATAAATTTATTTTAATTTAAAATGTATACAAAATTAAAAGGATTTTTTTTTCCACAAATTTAATAAATTTAATTTCTATTACTCTTCAAAAGTTATAGATTCAAATCTCAAGAGGTAGGGTATGTACACTTCTTTACATTAATGAAGTGTATATAAAGCATTAAATGTACTTTTTGTCATTCTATACAAAAAAGTGTGAGACTCTCATATATCTTATAGTTTAATTGTGTTTTTTTTACTAAGAGAATTAATAACTTAGATTATATCTTATAATTTAATTGTGTCTTTCTTCTTCTTCTTCTTCTTTTCTTTCTTTCTTTCTTTCTTTTTTTTTTTTTTTTTTTTTTTTTTTTCTTCAGATGGAAAGATCCACGGGAAACGCAACAAAACTTCCCCACATTAGTGGATGGTAGAGGTGGTAAACTGTCGGCCATCCTAGCAAAAGGCCTAACCTCAGAGGACTCAAGGCTCAAACCCGTGACCTCCCCCGAGCCAAGAGAGTGTAAGCACGTCTTACCAATTGAACTAACCCTTGAAGCTTAATTATGTTTTTTTACTAAAAAATTCATAACTTAAATGTCTAAATAACTTAAAATATATCTTATAATTTAATTGTATTTTTTTTACTAGGAAAATCAATAGCTTAGACGGTCTCATATACTTGAGTGACATGGAGTGATTCAATCCACTACCACCATAATCCAAGGTGCATCTTACGATCAAGTTAACTAACTCCAAAACAAATTATTATTTTATTATAATATTATATTAAAAAAAATCTACTGGCTAGGTGTTATTTTTAAAAATAATGTCGTGACTCGTCTATGTTAACCATAAACCCCAACTTCGAACCAATAATTCAGTTCTGGGCGGGAACAATTCAATCCTTTTCGTAACATAAACCCCAACTTCGAACCAATAATTCAGTCCTGGGCGGGAACAATTCAATCCTTTTCGTTGTTTGAGGTTTTGAATTGGAGGGAAATAGTCCAACGAACAACCAAACACAAGAAGACAAATATGAGCAATACATGAAATAGAAGGCTCCACTTATCTCATTCCTAACAGGAGTTCAAGAACACAATTAGCACAGATAGAAAGCTCGAGGATCGCATTTTCTCTCCAGCTTTCTGCTCCTCTCACTCCCCCTGTGAGTATTTCTTTCAATTTCATTTTCCAGAAGTTTTGGTTTGCATGCGACGTATTTGACAAAAGTCTAGAACGAAAAATCAGTACAGAAATCCATGCATTCTTTGGATCTTTGTATGTCGCTGTTCATTATTGTTTCTTTGCTGCATTCTGTAGTTGCGGGCAATCCCTTTTTGTATCCATCATCTTATTTGTACGGTTACGGTTCAGGATATCATTCTTGGTTTTTGGCACCAGCTTGGTTAGCGAGTTTTTCATTATATTTCCTTTAGTGTTTGATCAATGCTTTTGATTCAACTGCACGGTGTGCGATTCCATAAACACCCATTTGGAGTCTAAGGCTATATGTGAGTATTTTAGACAAGACGGCCATTGGTCTTTAGGGTTTTAGTTTCTGCCACTTTAGGGTTTATGGGGTTTACCTTCTTGCATTTTGGTTCTGGTACTGTTTACTGCCGTTTTTCCTTTTTCAAAAGAGAGCTTAGATCCTCGTGATTAGCAGAACGGTAAGTTCCCGACGCTTAATATCGCCATTTCAGACGCTGAGAAGTTTCTGGAACCTGGCAGTGGTAGCCAGGAACTAGAAATTTCCGAGCCTGAACCTGCTGCTGAAGGTTGCGGTTGACTTGCAAAGATCACGATGATCTCCAGGCTAGGGGTGGACTCATATTTACTACTGCCTGAGCGACGAGCTACGGATTGTGTGTTTTTAAGATGTGGCCAGCTGACACAGACCTCGTTTTTTGTTACATGGAATGGCACGGAAACATTTATAGACTGTAGTATGTCCAAGTAGTTGTGTAACGTTGATGGTCAATTTTGGTATTAAACCTGTCTGATCTTGATTTTGCTTGTGGTGGCTGCTTAAATGGCTTGTTTTCTTATTTGTATAGAATGACAAAATGTATATATAATGTTTATTAAAAATAAGTTAAAATAACTTATTTATGGTATGTGGTTTCAGGTGTATTCAGCTCGTTCGGTGCAGGTTGAGGGTTAAGATTGAGTGTCTGTGAATCTATTGTGTTGGAGTGAGCAAAAATGTATGTGATCAAGAGAGATGGCAGACAGGAGGCTGTGCACTTTGATAAGATCACTGCACGGTTGAAGAAGTTGAGCTATGGGCTTAATACGGAGCATTGTGATCCTGTGTTGGTTGCACAAAAGGTCTGTGTTGGTGTTTACAAGGGTGTCACTACCAGTCAGCTGGATGAGTTGGCTGCTGAAACTGCTGCTGCCATGACTGCAAACCATCCCGATTATGCACAGGTAAGTTGTTTATGTTTTAGTTCATTGTCCATTGATGTCTTGGTAAGTAATGCAGGCTATGCTACCAGTAACTGGAACGAGGAGCCTGTTCTGGCTCTATTCCCATTCCCATTTTCATTATAGTTTCTACCATTGCCTTGACACTAAATCAGTATGCTGCAAATCAGTTTATGCGCATATTATACATTTAGATAGGGTATGGGTTCACATTTCTTATTCTCCAAAACCCTCTAGCTCTGTTTCTCGTTTTGTTCTCATTTTGTGTTCCTTTTCATGTTTCATATTTTCGAGAACATAGGATAAGAGTATGGGTAGGTTTTGTCATTTCTTCATGGTACATAGAGGGTGTGATTTGTGAACAATGGATTTTTACCATGCACCCTCCTAGAGGGTATGATTTGTAGGTAACCACGGTGAGAATGTAGTGCTCTAATAGATACATAATTCCATTTGACCCCTGAACTTTCCTAGCTTGAAATTGAAGAAAATATCAATGAGACTTAAGCTTGTAAAAAGGAAAAAAAACCAATGATGCTTTATCAGAAAAATATTTTTTTGCTTAGGCTTGATGGTTTAATTGTCTCTATGATTTGCAGTTGGCTGCCAGAATCACAGTTTCCAATCTTCACAAGAATACAAAGAAATCATTCTCTGAGACGTAAGTGCTTGTGCCATTTGTGAGTTGTCATTGTGGATGACTCCTACAATTGGAAATAAGCTCTTATTAGGTTTGAAAGTAGTTTTTGGTTGTTGTTAATTATGATGAAGCATTTTGTAAGAAAATGCTCTTATATTGATCATGCTTTTTTGTGAGAGTTGTTAACTATAACTTAATTTCCTCACTTATGTTGGGTGGTTTTACAGAATAAAGGAAATGTTTGCTCATGTTAATAAACGATCTGGTTTGAAGGCTCCTTTGATTGCAGATGATGTTTATGAAATCATCATGAAGGTTTGGGTTTTATTCTTATATCTTACACTTTCAACAACAACCATATTAGTTTAATTTGCACATTCCAATGGTTTTGTATGCAACTATGCATTAAATTAGCTGTCTACCTAGGTGGAGAAATGTACATGCATTTGTAAGTCTTGGTTGACTATTTTTTTGTAAAACTTTCTTATTGATGTTCAGAATGCAGCACGTTTGGATAGTGAAATCATCTATGACAGGGATTTTGATTACGACTACTTTGGTTTTAAGACATTGGAGAGATCGTATCTTTTAAAAACCAATGGATTTGTTATTGAGAGGCCTCAACATATGTTAATGAGGGTTGCTGTAGGAATCCATAAGAATGACATTGATTCAGCTATCAACACTTATCATATATTGTCACAACGTTGGTTCACCCATGCTTCTCCTACACTTTTCAATGCCGGGACACCAAGGCCACAGGTTGGAACTTGCTTTGACAATGACAGTACTTTTTATTAATTCATGAAAAATGGTTTTTGATATGCAAAGTTTAAGGTGGAGTGTGTTTTTGATATTCAAAATTTGGGGTCATGTGTGATGGTAGGCTCCTGATATACAGCTGGAGTAAAGTTGGATTTGTATTGTTATTCTAGAATCATCTGAATTTTCCTCCCTTTTCTTGGCAGATGAGTAGTTGCTTCCTTGTTTGCATGAAAGATGATAGCATTGAGGGAATATATGATACTTTAAAGGAGTGTGCTGTAATAAGCAAATCAGCAGGAGGACTTGGTGTTTCAGTGCATAACATTCGTGCAACTAGTAGTTATATCCGAGGAACAAATGGCACATCTAATGGTATTGTGCCAATGTTGAGGGTATTCAATGATACTGCTCGATATGTTGACCAAGGTGGAGGCAAGAGGAAGGGTGAGTGCTCATCACACAACTTGTTTTGGTTATCAAAAGCTACTTTCAATTAATATATGAAAGAAAGAGTAATAGGACTCTTTTGCCTTATGCAGGTGCCTTTGCCATGTACTTAGAGCCATGGCATGCAGATGTTTTTGAGTTTCTGGATTTGAGAAAGAACCATGGGAAGGTATCCATCTCCCCTATCTAATCTGAAGTTTTGGTTGATCTAAACTGTAGCAGTCATATTGCTTTTATAAAATCTTATGGACATAGGTTGGCTGTGTAGTTTATTTGGTGATTTTTTCCAAGCATGGGCTTATTTTAAATAGCAAGTAGTTTTTGCCTCAGCAAAAGTGATTTATAGCCGTGTCTTATAGGAAGAGAACAGAGCACGTGATCTATTTTTTGCACTTTGGGTGCCGGACCTCTTTATGAAAAGGGTCCAGGAGAATTCTACATGGACATTATTTTGTCCCAATGAAGCACCTGGGCTTGCTGATTGTTGGGGTGAAGAATTTGAGAAACTGTACATGAAATACGAGCAAGAGGTGTGCACTGTCCTTGGTATATTTATTGTATTTTTTGACAATTGAACAATTGATTATAACAATTTTTTACCAAAATCAGGGTAAGGAAAAAAAGGTTTTACAGGCACAGAAGCTTTGGTTTTCTATTCTGGAAGCTCAGATAGAAACAGGCAATCCATACATGCTCTTTAAGGTACATGTGCAATTTATACTATTAGGGTATGCAGTTTAAAGAATGTTGGATTAAATGACTTTAATACAACTTAAAATGAATGCCTTATGCAAAATTGACTGAATGTCTCCTGCTATTATTTACTGGCTATGCAGGACAGCTGTAACAGGAAAAGCAATCAGCAGAATCTGGGAACCATCAAATCTTCTAACCTCTGCACAGAGATTATCGAATATACAAGTCCAACAGAAACTGCAGTCTGTAACTTGGCATCTATTGCATTGCCTAGATTTGTCAGAGAAAAGGTATATTTCCAATTACATCCTTGTTGTGGAGATTAACTTAATTAAAGATTGGAACTAACTCGTTCTATTCATTCAGGGCATGACCCTTGAGTCTCAACCCTCTAAGCTAGTTGGTAGCAGAGGTTGGAGGAATCGTTACTTTGATTTTGATAAATTAGCAGAGGTTGGTCTTGTTATTCTCCTTTTAGGAAGTGATATTTTGAACATACATGCCTTGAGAAGTTGTCTCCAATTTGTCTAGTTTTTGTTTGTTTGCAAGTAAAGGAATCTAACATTGCATTGTTGAACCAGATCACATCAACAGTTACTATCAACCTCAATAAGATAATTGATGTAAACTTTTATCCTGTGGAAACTGCAAAACTGTCAAATATGCGACATAGGCCAATTGGTATAGGTGTTCAGGGTCTCGCTGACACCTTTATACTGCTTGGAATGCCATTTGAATCAGAAGAGGTCCGTGGGTAAAGATTAGTGTTATAATGTCTCTTTGATTTTGTATAGGAGTTTTTGTTTGATCTGAATATCTCTAATATTGAATATTGAATGCAGGCTCAAAAGTTGAACAAGGATATTTTTGAAACAATTTATTATCAAAGTCTTAAAGCATCTGTTGAGCTTGCTATTAAGGAAGGTCCATATGAAACCTACGTTGGGAGCCCTGTGAGTAAGGTTAGTCTATAAAAACAAGCTTGCAGTGCTTCTGAGTGATTTTAGGGTTAATGCAAACTACTTTTAAAAGGGAAGGTTCCCCATGTTTATGAAAGTAATAGTATTGTCTTGTTTTGAATGATACAGGGAATACTTCAACCAGACATGTGGGGTGTAAAACCTTCTGATCGTTGGGATTGGGCTCTGCTAAGGGACATGGTAGCAAAACATGGCGTGAGAAACTCTCTGCTTGTTGCTCCTATGCCAACTGCATCAACTAGTCAAATTCTTGGGAACAATGAGTGCTTTGAACCTTATACATCAAATATTTACAGTAGAAGAGTGTTGAGGTAACTGTTTTATGGGATTGCCATGTTCTCTTTGATTATTATTTAAAGCTGCTTGTTTGTATGCATATTTTCAATCTCTCCCTTTTCAAATTCCAATACCTAAAATAACTTGTTATTTTGAACAGTGGTGAATTTGTGGTGGTGAACAAACATCTTCTTCATGATTTAACTGACATGGGGCTATGGTCTCCTGCTTTGAAGAATGAAGTCATCTATCACAATGGTTCAGTTCAAAACATCAGCGAGATTCCAGAGGAACTTAAGGCTATTTACAGGTTTAACCATAGTCAACTATTTTAGGCTAATTATATGCCTGGTAAAATATTCATTGTATCTAACTGTCATCTTCATTGTTTAAACAGGACTGTATGGGAGATTAAACAGCGGACACTTGTGGACATGGCAGCTGATCGTGGCTGTTATATAGATCAGAGCCAAAGCCTTAATATTCACATGGACCAGCCTAACTTTGGAAAGCTTACTTCTCTGCATTTTTATGCTTGGTCAAAGGTACTGCGTCAGTTTATTTCCTAGTCTCCCTGTCACTATCTTCATTCTTTTCATTAACACTGATGCGCTCAACACATTCTTTCTATACCTTCATTTACGAGAGATTGGATGTGTCATGATAATGAACAGGGCCTGAAAACTGGAATGTATTATTTACGTACACGGGCTGCAGCGGATGCAATCAAGTTTACTGTGGATGCAACTAACATAAAGGTATGTCTGGTGTAACAATGCTTGATTTAAAATCATTGTAGATTAGTTTTAATAGATACCATTACTGGCATCTAAGTCGGATAATTGCCTTTTTAGCTTAGGGACCTTGTTTTAATTTTAAATGCAAAGTGATTTGGTGCATGTAGCAGGAGAGCATAAAACCTGTGACTGAAGATGTAGAAAAAAAGCTAGCTCAGATGGCATGTTCATTGGAGAATAAAGATGAATGTCTTGCTTGTGGAAGTTGATTAACTAGGTAGAAGTCTTGTTGCCGATATGAGTATAGTCTCAAAATCTAGGCTTTGTTTAGGCAATGCCTTTATTGCTTTGTATAAATTCACTATTTATGGATGTTGTACATTATTTATCCTTTTTCTGTAATATATTATTCAGCCCTTGAGTGAACAGCGTATATCTGGAAAATTTTATTCTCTCATCTATTGTCTCTGCTTCCTTCCACCGTTTCTGGTTAAAATAAAAACCTGCACTGTATAAGCTGTGCTAAGCTCTCGCAATGCAATGAGCAACTATAATACAACGAACAGATTGAGGTGCACTATTTTTCTTGTTTCCATTGTTTGCATATATTTATTATTTAAACCCATTTTTCTTGTTTCCATTGTCTGCATATATTTATTATTTTAAACTTTTAATGAATAACAAGAGTATCCCTGGGCATACACAAAACAAATCTAATTAGATAATGCTATGCAAATGATCTTTCATTTTTTACTTTCGAACCGTGTTCTTAATAGGAAGAATTTTGCATTTCTATTTGGTTGATATCATTTACCATCAGGGAAGAGACGGTGCTTTATGTTTGTTTTTTATTTTTGACTTTTAAATTGTGTTCTAAACTTGATAGGAATTTAGCATTTTGCCTTTGGTTAATATCCCTTCCAGCAGGGAAGAGATGGAAATTTTATTGTTTCTTAATATCCTGCGATTATTAAATCAACCTTCTTGTCAGGAGGGGCTTTATTAAGGAATATTCTCTTGGCACCCTACATATATAGATAGATGAATAAAGAACCTTTGCGTAAGGTTGATGGTGATTTATCCTTTCCTTTGGATATCTGTGGTTGATACTGGAGTTGGTCATTTAAGATGGTAAATGAATTTTGTCCTTGAACACTGTAAATGTATTTGGTTATCAAAATAATATATGAAATTAGGAATATACAAATTAATTATTGCCCATGATTTATAATAAAAACGAATATTTTAAAATCAAAAAATATTTCTAAAAGTTTGAAAAATCTCCACAATACAACTACCACTTGAATATATTTTGAAAAGTTTGAAAATATCCAAAACAATGATTAATGTTGTTTAGTTAGATTTTGGTTATCAAATTTAATTTAAAGGAGTTGATTTTTTTTTAAAATTTAGCTTTAAACTGATATTTTTAATGCCATGTTACTTTTTAAAATGTTATAAGGTGAAAATGATATGAGCATAACCTTATTAATGATATATGATGATGAGAATAAAAAAGGGGTAACAACTATGTGAAAACCAAACACTAGTTGGGGTTATTGAAAAAGAATACAACATTGTTTTGAAAAAATATTAATTTTTTTCAACTACAGCCAATAGAATTAATAATAGATTTAAAATTGTTTTCCTTAAAAACAAATATCACGAAACCATAATTTTCTTACTGTCTAACTGTTTGAAATGTTCTTAAACCACATTATTATTATAAGCCAGGAAGGAGTTATACACCCCCCAATGAAACCATATGAAGCCAATATTAGCGTTAAAAACTTGATTTAATATTAATTTTTTAAACTTAACAATATAAGTAGGTGTTTTTTGTTTTAAACAAAAATTAAAACAAACATTGTGGTTGATGCAAATTTTATTTTGTTAAATAACTAATAAAAGTATAAATGAATAGATTGTTATTGTAATAATAAATATTTGGTCTTGTTAATATTTCATTTTTAATTTAGGTCAACAAAAATTATCATATTAATAAAAATAGTAATTGTGTTTAATATCGTGAGTCTTTTTTATCAAAAAGAAAGTTTATTTATTTTTTTTGAAAAAAAAAAGTTTGTGTTTTAGTTAGTTTAAAATGGAAGTTTAAGCATATTGAGGAAATGTGAACTTCAATACGCTTCATATAAGAATTTGTGATTGGATTTATTTTTTTATTATTATGTTTTGATATTTATTTTATTTTTATCAAGTGGACTAATTTTTTGGCATATTCAAATTATTTTGTTTTATTTTTTATTTTTATTTGAGCACATGGAATGAGTTACACATCCTCCTCCTCCTACTAGGCTGTAGAATGCACCTCTTTGCGTAATAATAAATATTAATATATTAATTTTTGGTTTCGTTGATATTTCATTTTTAATTTAGGTTAACAAAAATTATTACATTATTCATTGGAAAAAAAATAGTAATTGTGTTTAATATGGTAAGTTTTCTTTATGAGAAAGAAAGTTTATGTATTTTTTTTAAAAGAAAAAGATTATGTGTTTTAGTTAGTTTAAAATGAAAGTTTAAGCATGTTTAGGAAATGTGAACTTCAACACGCTTCATATAAGAATTTGTAATTGGCTTTATTTTTTTTAGTATGTTTTGATATTTTTATTTTAATTTTATCAAGTCTACTAATATTTTGGCATATTCAAATTATTTTCTTTTATTTTTTATTTTTATTTGAGCCCACGATTATAAGCACGAAAGGAGTTACACATCAGGAGTTACACATCTTCTCCCTACTCGGCTAGAATGCCCCTCTTGGTGCAATGAAGAAAGGAGTTACACATCCTCTCCCTACTCGGCTAGAATGCCCCTCTCGGCTCAATGAAGCCAATGTTTACCATTAAAACTTGATTTAATATTAATTTTTTAAATTTAACAATATAAGTAAGTCTGTTTTGTTTTAAAAAATTGATTTAATATTAATTTTTTTAAACTTAACAATATAAGTAAGTTTTTTCTATTTTAAATGAAAAACAAACATTGTGGTTGATGCAAATTTCATTTTGTTAAATAACTAATAAGAATAGAAATGAATATATTGTTATTGTAATAATAAACATATTGTGGTTGATGCAAATTTCATTTTGTTAAATAACTAATAAGAATATAAATGAATAGATTGTTATTGTAATAATAAATATATTGTGGTTGATGCAAATTTCATTTTGTTAAATAACTAATAAAAATATAAATGAATAAATTGTTATTGTAATAATAAATATTTGGTCTAGCCGTGAGTTTTCTTAAAAAAAGTTTATGCAATTTTTTTTAAAAGAAAAAGTTTGTGTTTTACTTAGTTTAAAATGAAAGTTTATGTGTTTTAGTTAATTTAAAATGAAAGTTTAAGCATGTTGAGGAAATGTGAACCTCAACACGCTTCATATAAGAATTTGTAATTGGCTTTATTTTTTATTATATTTTGATATTTATTTTATGTTTATCAAGCCTACTAATATTTTGGTATATTCAAATTATTTTCTTTTATTTTTTATTTTTATTTGAGCTGACGATTATAAGCATCGAAGGAGTTACACATCTTCCCCCTAATGGGCTAGAGAATGTGCCTCTCGACGCAATCATATTCTTTGCTTTATCACACATCAATGTTTTTCTTTACATGACTTCTTTTACATGACTTGGTTAGTAATTTATGAGTAAAGGCTAATATTGTTTTATATCATATTCTTTGCTTTTGTCACACATCATTGTTTGTATAATTTGAAATAGTGCACTGGTCATCTTGGGCTATGAATGGTTTTGGTTTTCAAAGATTGTAAATATATTTGGTCATTAAAATAATATATATAATTATTCATTTAAGATTGGAGATAGGTGGAAATTTCATCTGAAATTGGTCATTTAAGATTTTACATGTTTGGTAGGTCACACAAAATGCAACACCTATGTTGGTAGTGATATTGACTTATATCAACAGATGAGATAAGTGCCAGTTTGATGGAGATGTCTAAGAGAGCCATTAGAATTTGACTTAGCCAAGACTTCCCTAGACCTTGTTGCTTCTTTAGAGCATGTTTCCTTTCTAAGAGCCAGAGGTAAAACAAAAACCATAGCAAACTACCCTTGGAGAACCATCTCCATATTAAATCCATGTTCAAATGCCCATATGCTTGGGGCACTATTCTTAACTTTGTTCACTAAGGGAATTGTATGGTATGAAGTGAGTTGCAGCATCAACTTCACATTGCTTCCAACATGCATGGGTGACACTTGAATTGAGAAATTCCTTATCATTAATGTGTGTATTATGGGAGGGGTGTGAAGGTTGCGCCCCTCCCACCATTAACTTTTACAAAGACAACCGCAAGTTGCACTCCTATATTGGTTAGACATCCCACTAGTGCGTTTCGTGTTTTTAATACTTGTAAAAATGAAAATTTTAAATCTTTGACCTAGAAATAATCTTATATTTGCATCATGACAACTTAATGTTTTGCAAAGGAGCTACCTATAAACCACTTTGATGATGTTAGAGGACTCAATAATAATGGTTACTTTCATGCCTTTGTCCTTGAGCATGTTAAGGCCTTGATACCATTTTAATCCTACACATACTTCATATCTTTTTGTTAACAAAGTTAAAAATAACCCTCGAATCTTATCCTCCCTTTTATATAAATATGAAATTAATATTTATTTATGAATGAGAAGTTATTATTCAAACTTATACTGCAAAAGGATTAGTTTTTTATACACTCAAAGTTCATAAATAAAACTAAATGTAAGTTGCCACAAGTAGGAGGTTATGACACAAATAAGGTTTTAGTTCTCAAAAGCATAGATAAGTCTTACTTTGGAATATTTCAACGTTGAAGCTGAGATAATGCACCTAAACCATTAAAAACTACTTTACCAAAAAGCATGCTCGAGACACCATTATTTGGTGTTAGAATGAGAGTTGTGAAACATCATTTTGTTTGGAGTATAACGTTTTAATAATATTGTTTGGAATTGGAATGAGAGTTATGAAACATCATTTTATTGGAGTATAATGTTTTAATTATATTGCAGGTATGAGAATGAGAGTTGTTGTGAAACATTTCTTTAGAATATAGTGTTTTAGTGGTATATACAAATATTAGTAAATGAGTTAGTAAAGATTGTATAGGTATAACAACAATTTAATAATGAGATAAAATGGATTTAAATTATTTACTATATTAAATGAATTAATTGTAATGAATTTATATATTTTATATGATTGTGTCTAACTATATTTTCTCTTTTTTACATGTTTAACTGCATGGTATCTAAGCAACAAAATTTGAAATTCAAGTTAATTCAATTTTGAAGGGATTGAAGATCCATTTATTGAAGTTAAAAATGAAATTGATTTTGTGTAAAAAAATGTATTATAACTCTATGCCAATCCATTAAAGAATTTGAATTATTAAAGGGTTTGAAAAGTAAAGTAGAATAAAAGACAATTACCATATCAATTAATGGAAAGTTGTGAAAAAGCCATCATATTAATGGAAGCATTCAACATCTATTTAGAGGAATTACTTGAACATTATTTGCCAATACAATGATTTAGAACTCTGCCAATCCATTAAAGAGTTTGAATAAAAAAAGGGTTTGAAAAGTAAAGTAGAATAGAAGGCAATTACCATATCAATTAATGGAAAGTTGTTGTGAAAAAGCCATCATACTAATGGAAGCATTCAACCTTTATTTAGAGGAATTACTTGAACATGATTTTCCATAAGAGAATACAATGATTTAAAAGGAATTACTGGAGCATGATTTTTTTTTAACCAAAACATATATTTTTTATTTTTATTTTTTGAGAAAAAATATATAGCGATCCGACTTCACAAATGCTAATCAACCAAATTATACAAACTAAAAGAAGCACATCGAAAGAATTAGAAACTATACAATTTCATACAGAAAAGGTGTAAGAATCCCCAAAAAGACCAGAATCAACTTAGAGAGACATGATTAAGGAATTGCATGAAGATAGTTGGGTTCTCCGTTGATGCTAAGGAACCCCTGGGACAGCAGGCAAGTTGCGTTAGCCAAGGCATCTATAGAAGTATTGAGATCCCAAAGGATGTGGAAAGAGACAACCTTGTCGAATTCTTTCAAAGTAATTCGAATTCTCTGTAGAGTTCTATTCAAAGCAGAATTATTGAAGCAATCAACTGAATGTAATGTTTTAATCAGCATCTCAGAGTCACCAAAGATTTGATTTGACTTGAATCCCTTGGTCTTGAAATTTGACTCGCCATGAGAAGACTGTAGCTTTCAGCCTGGTTGTTTGACATGGTGCCAAGACCCCAACTAAAACTAGATTCAGTGTTTTTATCTGGAGAGATGATCAAACCCTTGACACTTGAGGTCCCAGGATTCCCCTTAGATGCTCCATCGAAAAAAATTATTGTTGAAGGAGAACTAATCCATAATGTTTTTAATTCTTCAAAATTTCCACGAAACCGCTACGGAGGGGCACTAACAGGTTTGAAACAAAACGATTTTCTCAATCCAACAAAATAGACACCCAACCACGTTGAAAACGCAGAATCCAGAGGAGTAGAAGCCAACAAGCAGCAAGCTGATTCAACGATTAACACTTTGATTTTGAAAATGACTTGCTGCAAATTCAAAGGCATATGGTTGAAAATACTATTATTTATGGAAACCTACAATTTCCACCATACGATCTTGGGAATCGAATGCCATATCAGATGCGAGACAACGTTTGCACTAGATTTCTGAGGTCGACGGTCGTGCCAGGAGAGGTAAAATTCAGTTACAGCGTAATGATTTGGGATAGAAAAGTAAGTGCTGTGAAGCACCAATTCCCACACCGATTTGGAAAATGCACATCCGTTGAATAGTGATCTGCTGTTTCAACTTTCGAATTGCATAAGCAACATCTAAACGGGCCATAGAAGCCACGTTTGAGTAGATTGTCACCAGTGAGCAGTTTGTTGTGCAGTAGAAGCCATGGTTTTTTTTTATCTTAGGAAGGCAATGCGATCAGATTGATTTCTAGATTACTGGGAAGAGGAAGGAGCAGTGAGAATCTTGAAGATCAAAGTAGGCATTAGCAGCCGAGTACGAGCCATAACTTCCCCATCGCCAACTGTCTTTGAAGGAGCTATGGACTGGAGCAAGCCTAGAAAGAGATGTGAGCAACAAATTTTTTTGGGAGCCAAGATGGATAGGAATATTAGGAAAAGACCATCCCGCCCAATTTCCAACACTGTCCCAAGAGCATATATCAGCAAGACGGAACAAGCCTTTATTAAGAGACCAGTCCATTATCTCTGCTAACGAAATGACAGAGGAAAGAGCAGGGTTTCTAGAGATTTTATCCTCCTAGAGAAGGATCTTCTTCCCATTGCCAGGGATTCTAAAGAGCAGTTGATTACACTTGTCAATTCCTTTTCTGCAAGAATTCCAGATGGCTGTTCTTGAGAGAGTATTGGATGAAGATATGTTTCTTAAAGAGCCTCCCTTGAGATATTTCATCCTAAAAATCTTACTGACAGGATGATTTTTGTCTGCATAGAGCTGCCAAATAAGTTTACCACCCATATCCAGGTTAGCTAGACCAGGGTCCCAAATCTGTAAACCACCTTCAGAAACAGGGTTTTTAAGGATTTCCCAACTTACCAAGTGCATTTTATTCTGATTTCCATTGCCGCCATTCCATAGAAAGTCTCACAAGAGTTTAGAAATCTGCGTCGAGATAGAATTGGGGGCGAGCAACAAGGAATATTGAAAGATAGGAAGAGCAGAGAGAACTAACTTAATCAAAGTCAATTTTCCCGCCTTAATGAGCCACTGACCACCCCAAGAAACTATTTTAGCTTTCATCTTATCCAACACTTCGAGCTAGATAGAAGGAGGAGCTGGGCCAAGAGTTAAAGGCAACCCCAAATATTTTATCTTATCCCACTTGTTGAAGCCAGGGATTCCCAAGAAATTTGCTATTCAAAGAATAGAAGGAAGATCTACATTCTAGCCATAGACTGCATTTTTATTATTATTGATCATGGCGCTTGGAATGAGGCAGAATTTTTGAAGAATGCCTTTAAAGGCCGTGGTAATAATCAATGAGGCCCCACCAAGAAGAAGAGAATCATCCACAAAAAGAGCGTGGTTTATAGGGTCCACCCCCCGAGCAATCTTGATTCCCAAGATGAATCTCACTTCCTTTTCAGCGAAAAGTTTTCTGCTAAGAGTTTCTGCCATCAAGATGTATAGAAAAGGTGACATCGGGCATCCTTGGTGAAGGCCTCTAGTGGCTTCGAAAATTCTGCTGGTCTTCCATTGACAAGAGGTGCAATCCAAGGCTTGTCAGTACAAGCTTTGATTAAACGCACAAACTCAGAGCAAAAACCGAAGGAAAGAAGGACATCATAAAGGAAGGGGAGTTTTACACAATCAAATGCATTTTTCATGTCCAACTTAATAAGCATTCCTTTCTCTTTCCGTTGGAAGCTTGAGTGGATAGCTTCTTGGACTTGGATGACATTATCAACTAAATGCCTTCCTTTAACAAAGCCCCCCTAAAGAGGAGAGATCAACTTTCCTAGCAGAAGCTTAAGTCTATTGGCAAGAAGTTTAGCTAGTATCTTGTAAGAAGCATTACACAACGATATAGGATGGAACCTGTTGAAAGAAGAAGGATTTACTTCCTTAGGAATCAGAGCAAGGAATGTTGAGTTTGTACACCTGCCTACTTTAGCTTTTTTTGGGAGGCTGACACCATACAGATCAAATAAGTTTTAATTATGTTCCAACAGAGTCTATAGAAGTGGAAAGAATAGCCATCCGGCCCAGGGACTTTATCTGGTTCCATTTCCTAGATGACATCCAAGATTTCTTGTTCAGTGAAGGGTTTCATTAAGACATGATTTTCTTCAGTGCTGACTAGAGAAGGAACATGGTCCATAAATTTTGAGGTCACTTCACCATCAGCGAGGCCATCATTCTGAAACAAGAGCTAAAAGTGTCTACTTGCAGCCTCTTTTAGCAGATCTTGGCCTTTAATGATAACACCCTCAGCAATAGATATTTTCGAGATGTGATTCCGCGACAATCTGGCCCTGCATTAGCGATGGAAGAAGGCAAAATTTTCATCACCAGCCTGCAACTAGAGGCTGTGAGACTCCAACTCGAGGAATTCCTCTTGACGAAAATATTGGGTGGTTTTAAATTGGGCAGCCTTTTCCAGCGCTAATTGAGAATTTGTAATTTCTTTGTCTTCCATTCCAAGTTGAATCGCTGACAGCTCAGGAACTCTTGCTTGCCTGGTGGTAGAAGGAGAATTCATTTGTGTTTTAACCCAAGCTTTCAGAGCAAATTTGGTTCTTTTTAACTTCTGTTTCGAGACGTAACTGGGGGATTGATCGACATATTGGGACCAAGTTTGAGACACAGTAGCAAAAAAACCATCTCTCTCAGCCCAGAGTGGTTGAACTAAAACGGTATTGGAGCAAGATTTTCTTCTTTTTAAAAAATTAGAGAGATAGGGTGGTGATCGGATGAAAGTTTGGGTAAGATTTTTGAAGAAATAATAGAATTCCCATCCAACAGCGAGCTGTGAACTAGGAACCTGTCAAGACGGGCAACAATGTTTGCTTAGCCTACCCTGTTGTTAGACCATGTGAAACGACTGATCTTGGGTTTTATATCATTCAAATCAAATACCAAAATCAACTCCTCCACCGTATCATGAAATTGGTCCTTGCCACGAAGCCCACCAATTTTCTCTCTTGGGGCCAAGGTTATATTAAGATCTCAAGCTACAACTATATTTGTAGGAGAATTCAACTCTAGAAAATCATACAACGATTTCCAACAATCCTTTTTTTCAAAGTGGTTGACTGGAACATAAAGGTTAAAAAGGGACACAAATATCTTACTGGAGATATGGTAAAGGTATGTAAATAACCAGTGCTGAGAAGCAAACCATATTTTTACTTGAAAATTTGTTTCACACCAAAGAGTAGCTATTCCCCCAGAGGTACCTCTCGAACTAACAACTCTGTCGGAATTCAATTTCTAGTTTGTTTTGCTGAGGAGAAGGAGAGCTTCCTCCTCAATATTAGTCTCCCGGAGCAAGAGAATTTCAGAAGGGATCATCCGCAACAAATATTTGACTACTTCAGCTTTAATTGGGTTCCCCAATCCCCTGCAGTTCCAAGGGGTAATCTGCATTACTTACTTAGGTGGGAGGGAGTCATAACTCCCTTTGGGGGCCTAGTCCTCTTGATTCTTCCTAATGACATTTCAATGGTGGACTGGCTGCATTGCATCTTAAGCCTCTCAGCCTCTTCTTCCTGGGCCTCCTTACGAGACTTCTTACCAACCTTTTTCGATAATTGCTCGATTGAGTAATCTTCAGAGGAACCTGAGCTTTCAGCCTGCTTCTTCCTGGTTATATCGACATAAGAAGGAGAAGCATTGACTCCAATTGGAGAGTGTTGCAATGGATCACCTTCCCTAGGAAATTCCAAGTTAGAGCTCCGAATTGTTCCAATGTTCTAGTGTGCAATTCAGGAACCTCAACCAGACCTTCTAATTGAGGCAATTCACCCTCTTCGAGGGAGGTAGCTTCAGGAGTACCGAGGGCAGCAAAATGATTGCAAGACTCCTTTTCTACAACAGGAGGATTAGGGAGATTCTTTCCAGCAGCAGTATAACCTTTCAAATTTTTTCCATATTTACCTTTAGTTCTGGGTTCCTAGTTGGAAGCTCCTACTTTCTGAACTTGGGTCCACTGGTTGTCCTTTTCTTTCTCAAGCTCCTCTTCTGATTTCGTCTTACAATTTCTGGCGAAATGGTCATAACCATGACAAAAGCGACACTTAAAAGGGATTTGCTCATAGTTTGGTTCTTGGATATAAGACCAATCAACTACCATGAGCTTGATTGCCTCCGGAAGGCCAATCTCCAAGTCTACTTCAATGTAGATTCTTGCGCATGAGAATTGATCCTTCCTTTCTGCCCGATCAATATATTTACCAAGCTTGTTTCCAATGGCTTCCAAAGAATCAAGATTCCAACAATGTAAAGGTAAGTGAGGGAGCCTAACCTAGACAGGGACCGCGGACGGGACATCTTAGGTAGGGTCAAAATCAGGAGTCCACTTGTTAAGGTATAGCCCCTGAGGGCCCATGAAGTAAGGACCATTACGAAATATGAGGTCCCGGTCTTCCACTGAATCAAACACAAAGATGAAGAAACCTGTGCGAATGAAGTGGTTACAGATGCCTTCAATTACTAAGGGCCTCCAATTTCTCTAGACCCAGCCATCAATGGCCTTAGGAGAGGGCCAGAGACCTGTGAATTGACCGATGAGGCCACACTCAACAAGATTCAGGGCCGTTCGAAAGATCCTTTCAGCTGGAAGTTCAACATAAGGAATATCAACCTTCTTCACAAATCTTCGAGAAGAGGAAACCCCTTTCCTCTTGCCACATGATGTAACCAATCTTTTGAATGCATCCAATTCGGGAGGGAGAGAGGGAGGAGGATCCCCTCTGGCCTCCATAAGAACAATCCACAAAGGGGTCAAAAGAGAGCTATAATCCACAGACAGAACTGCAGAAGAAAGATGAAAGAGTCCTCTAAATAGTAGAGCACTCCAAGCCTGCAAAACGAGACCCAACCACCTCTGAACAAACAGGTAGTAGGAAACAAACCAACCACCTTCGAACAGGCAGGCAGTAGGAAACAACTACATCGAGACCAACAGAGCGATAAGCAAATTGCTAGAGGTCCCTGCAAACAATATAACGAGAGGGTCAGGAACACCGAGACAACTCCAAGAACCCGCAAGCAAAGGTAGACAGGGAGACTGTAGCATGCACCACACAAGAAAACCAAAACAACACCAAGAAACTAATAAATCGTAGCTACAAAACACCTCCAAACCCTGGAACGTGCCCACACGAGATCTGCAGAAATGAGCCCACTGAGAAGATCACCAGAGGAAGCCAACAAATCCACACTCTGCAGAGCTCCAGATCAACACAGATCAACCTGCAAACAAACGGATCCACCAACAAGAGCAAGAGCCGAGAATATCTTCTTGGAATGAAAAATGTTTTAACACCTGAAAATATCCAACAGAAAAAAGAAGCTTGAACCTCCTCGCAGAACTGCTGATCCACCACATTCTAGCAACCAAAGTCCACAAAGAGCCAACCTCAACAAGGGATGAACCAGGCACACAGACACTGGATCGAGCCACCAAAGAAAGAAAATTTTGAAAGCATTTCTTGGAGCGAATTTTTTTCGTAATACTAAATGAAATCGAGATTAAAAAAAAAATTACTTGAACATGATTTGCCATAAAAGAATACAATGATTTAAAGGTCTTTGACCTGCATAAAGAAAGAGAGCTACTACCAAGTGGAATAAGAAAACTAGTCAAACATTAAATGCAAAGGAGACACTTGATGAACTTTAAATGCTGAAGAATAACATATCCACATGATTTACATAGAAATTTTAGTTATTAGAGTATAATGCTATAATAGAATTAAATAAATAAATGTAGAATAAACGTTACGTTTATTATAACTAACTAATAAAGTGGTAGACATAAGTTAATTAAATTAAGTAAATAAACTAACTAATAAAGTGGTAGACATAAGTTAATTAAATTAAATAAATAAACGTAAAGTAAAAGTTACTTTTATTATAACTAATTAATAAAGTGGTAGACATAAGTTAATTAAATAAGGCACTTATATTATAAGTGACTAATAAAGTGGTAGACATAAGTTAATTAAAGCACTTAGGTAATGAATATAGCATAACTACTTGGAAAATGAAAAAATGGGGTTATCCTGTTTTCTTATTTGAATTCATTATAATGAAAACATATTTTATGTAAGTTTATTTTTATCTTGTCTTCTATCTTTTTTGTGTTTAAAAGTTTAGCATGGTATGTAACGAAGAGATCAATAGTAGAAAATGATAGAGAAAAACAAGTCCATAAGGCAAGCAATAGAGGTATTTATTTCAATTTCATGTTTTGAGATGTCATTGACAAATATATATATTTTTAAAATATTTGAAATAAAATATGAGATAGCCTTCATGGAATAATAGTTTTTTCTCCTTATTGGAAGAAGTGGAGACTGAAACAACTTTTTTAACATTCTGTCTTTATTTTGAAGTAGAGAAAAAAGATCATTGCATAAATAGAAAGACTACACAGATTTTTTCATTTTGAAAACATGTTGAGATTTTGATGACTTTATTGAGACGGTATGGAGACCATTTACTCTCTAAGAAAGTGAAACTAATTGCTAACCTAAATGAAACAAAGACAACCAATAACAATGACAAAAGCAAATCATGAATTTTTATTTTGAGTGGTTGAATTTTAAAACATAAAGGAATCATAGAAGGTCTAACTCAATATGGATTGTTGTCAAAAAGAAGAATTTGAGAATTGTGATGATTCGAGAATTCAAGATTTTGATGAGTTTGGGAACTTAATAATTCAGAGAGTTCAATTGATTCAGGAGTTTGAGAATTTGGGAATACTATCCTTATAATGGCGATGAGATAAATTGATGGGGTGCCTCATCATTTTCGAACCGTGGAGAATTTAAGTTAAGAATATTTTATTTTATTTTTATGCTTTTGTTATCAATCAAGATTTGTATTGTAGCGTTAAGAGGGGTGTTCGAGTATAACACTCCAATATAAAAAAACAAAAAAAATGCAACTTAAAAGTCACCTTTATTATAAGTGACTAATAATTTTTTAGGCTTCAATTAATTAAATAAGACACTTAGGTCAAGCAAGTAGCACAACTACGTGGAAAATGAAATAGAAAGGGATTCTCTGTATTGTATAATTTGACTTCATTATATTAAAAAAATGTTTCACATGAGTCCATTTTTATCATATCTCAAATATTTCTTGTGTGTTTAAAATTTTAACGCTAGTGGAATCATTTGTAGAGAGGAAGCTCCATGATTTACAAGGAATAAGACTATCATTTGTAGAAAGGAAGATCTAGGATTTGCAAAGAAGACGGCCCACACATTGTAGGGGAATACAAGCCATAAAGAAATCACGCTCTATTCAACAAGTGTCCCAATCTACATAAGAGAATGCCACCTACAATACAACATACACTATTCCCAAAGCATTTTTTTTAACTGCAACATTTAATTTTTGTTTTTTTGGAAAGATATCAGTTGGGCCTTAGCCTAAACAACTAGTGTTACATGGAGTCTATGCTCACTTATCCCATTTACAAATCACAAGTCATTCTAGAATTTAGAACAAATCAGTTACGTAATACAAATAATCAAAGAAGCTTCAACGTTCTTTCTGAATACTCTTTGCATTAATTTGCATCCCTCAATGGCTTTTACATCAGCTTCCTTATTCATACTATGAAGAATATGAAAAAATGAAGAAGAAGAGAAGGTAAGCAATAACCCCCTCAGCCGGTGGAGAGAATTATTGAGAGACGGATTGATAAAACAATCCTCAGAATTTAAGATTTTAATTAAAATTTCTGAATCGCCGAAGACTTGGAGAGCCGTGGTTATGTGATTCTGAGCAATCTGGCATCCTTTGTACATCCCAAGAATTTCTGTCCAATTATTAGAGTTATGACCTAATCCCTAGCTGAAACTGTCTTTAGTTAATCCATCATGTGAATAAATCACTCCACCTGCACCTGAGATTCCTGGATTTCCTTTTGAGGGGCCATAAAAGAAAATTGTTACTTTTCCTTGTTTTCTCCACCATACTTCAAAATCTGCTTCGGTCATTCGTATTTTCCAAGCAGGGTTATAAATTGGACGAGCTAACTTCTTCTTCCTATGTCTTATCTGCAGTGTTCCCAACCAACTTCTTTCTTCTAATGTAAGTGAACTATCAGACTTAAATGAGTGATTTCCCAATGCTTCAATTAAAAGAGCCTTGGATTTGGTTACAACTGACAAAGGAGAATGCTCGGAATTGTTGAATATCAAATCATTTCTTTCCAGCCACAACTTTCAGCAAATAAATTTGGGAATGGAGAGCCATACCTGATTCCACAGACTGTGACTGTTCAACATCCTTGGATATCTTGTTTTCCAGGTGGAGAAAAGGGTAATTACAGAAATATGAGTATGAACAACAGTATTGAGTCCCTGGAGCACTAATGCCCAGACTGATTGGGATAAAACACAGTCCACAAACAAATGGTCCGAATTTTCACAAGCTGCGTGACACATGATACACCTGTGGGGACCTAAAATTCCACGTTTTACTAAGTTTTCACGCGTCAAAACTCTTTTTTGCAGGAGTACCCACGTGAAGAAATTAACCTTAGGTAGCATGTGAACCAACCACACCTGCTTCCAAGTGGATTGATTTATAATATGGGGATGAGCCGGCTGAAGAGCAAGATATCCAAACGCCGAGGAGTAAGAACTAGTCCTCCCCCAACTCCAACGATCAGCAGCATGTAAATTCACGAGGGCCATCCCCTTCAGCGCGCCCAACAACAAAATTTTTTGATGGAGGAGATGGAACAGGAGTGATGGGAAAACCCACGCCGTTCAGACCCCTTTAGAATCCCAAGAGGAAATATCATACAATCTGAGCAATCCTTGCTGCATGGACCATTCTTGGATAGGGAGTAATTCGGTTATATTTCCCAGAAGTTGATTGCCAAATATTTTATCAGTCCAAAGCCGAGTTTTTTTGCCATTCCCAGAGGCTGATTGCCAAATATTTTATCAGTCCAAAGCCAAGTTTTTTTGCCATTCCCAGGAACACGACTTAGATGTTTTTGGAAAAAATCGAATCCTTGCCTGCAGAAATTCCATAACATAGTACCTTGAGGAATGCTGTCAATCTGTAGATTTCTCAATGAAGAACCGTTAAGATATTTTTGCCGAAGAAGCCGACTTACAGGATGAGAGCTGTTGGAATATAGCTGCCAGAGGATCTTACCACCTAAAGCAAAATTGGCCAAACCAAGATCTTGAATGTTAAGTCCGCCTTCCAACATTGGTCTTTTCACAATATCCCTTTTTACTAAATGAATTTTTTGATGATTTCCTTTCCGCCCTGCCACAGAAAGTCTCTAAATAGTTTCAAAACTTGTTCCATGATTGACTTTGGAGCAAGGAGGAAAGAATCCTGGTAAATAGGAAATGAAGAAAGGACCAATTTTATGAGAATTAACTTGCCAGCATTATTCAACCAATGCCCTGCCCAGACTTCTATCTTAGCTTTGATATTAATTATAACTTCGTTCCAGAGTGAAGATCTGTTGAAACCCAAAGTTAATGGTAATCCGAGACAGGTGATTTTATCCCAAGTAGAAAGCCCAGAAAAGCCCAAAAAACGAGCAATTCGAAGGATGGTCTGTTCATTAGTGTTCCAACCATATACAACGCTTTTTATTTTCTCCTAAGATACTGCAAAAGCTCTGAAGAATCTCACAAAAGGCTCTAGTAATTTTCAAAGAAGCTCCTCCCAGAAGTAGGGAATCATCAACAAACAAAGCATGGTTGATTCGCTCAATTCCTTTCGTCAATCGAATGCCCGAAATTACCCCCTTATTTCTTTCAGCAGTCAATTTCTTGCTCAAAGAGTCTGCCAGCAAAATATACAGAAAATGGGATAGCGGGAAGCCTTGCCTTATCCCCCTATTTGCTTGAAAATATGAGGCAGGTCTCCCATTTACGAGCGATGCTATCTAAGGTTTATTGGTACAGGATTTGATCAAATTAAAAAAAGCTGAGTTAAACCCAAAAGAAAGTAAAACTTTATAAAGATAAGAGAGATTTACTCGGTCAAAAGCATTTGACATGTCCATTTTGATGAGCATCCCTTTCTCCTTTCTCTGAAAACTAGAATACATGGCTTTCTGTACTAGTATTACATTTTCCAAGATATGTCTCCCTTTGATGAAACTGCCTTGGTTGGGGGAAATAAGCTTCTCTAACAGAGGTTTTATTCTGTTTGCAAGGAGTTTCGAGAGGATTTTGTAGGATGCATTACATAAAGAAATAGGCCTAAATCTATCAAAAGTAGACGGAATAACTTCTTTAGGGATGAAGGAAAGAAAGGTGGAATTGCTACTTCCTCCCACTTTGGCCTTTTGCTGGAATGGTTTGACCATTCTTAATAGATAAGTCTTAATGATGTTCCAACAGACTTTGTAGAAGTGAAAAGAAAATCCATCCAGGCCTGGTGCTTTGTCGAATTCCATAGCCCACACAACGTTGCTAATTTCCTCCTCTGAAAAAGGCTTCATTAGATTTATATCATTATCCTCACCAACGAGAGAAGGCAGATGAGAAAGAAATTGAGAAGTGAGCTCATCATTTATAGTCCCAACCTCTTTAAAAAGATGCTGAAAGTAAATATTAGCTGCTTGTTTAACTTGAACAATTCCTTTTGAAACAAACCTATCTGCTGAGTTGATATCAGAATATGGTTTCGAGAGAGGCGGGCTCTAACCTGCCTATGGAAAAAAGTTGTGTTACGATCTCCAGAAGATAGCCACAGACTTCGCGAATTAAGCCTCCAGTATTCTTCTTCATGACTGAGGGATTTAAAAGAGGCAAATTGGGCTGCTTGCTCCTTCTCTAGAGCTTGTGGATTTATTTCACTGTGCTCCAATTCCAACTGTAAATCTGCTAGCTGTTGCACAACCACTTTTCTCAAAGTGGTGGGCGTATTGGATGGAGATTTAACCCACTCTTTCAAGGTTAGTTTGGTTGCTTTTAGTTTCTACTCCCATACATAGCTAGGCGACCCAATGATAGTGGTGGCCTAGGCCTTAGTTACAACTGCAAAGAAACCATCCTGCTCAATCCACTGAGGGCTGAAGCGGAACGGAATCGGTCCCAAATTTTCCTCCTCATCCAACTACAAAATGATAGGTTTATGATCCGAGGTAAGTTTCAAAATGATTATAGTAGAAACTAATTTCTTATCCATTAAAAAAGAACTCTGCACTAAAAACCGATCTAGGATGGATGAAATTTGGACAACTCCAATTCTATTATTGGTCCATGTGTATATACCCTTCTTGGGTTTGAAATCAATGAGATCCCACTGTTGTATCAAATCCTCCACGTAGGGAAACAATTGATCACAACTGATATCGCCACCTCTTTTTTCCTTTGAGTTAAAAACGAGATTTAAATCGCCAATGATTATGATATTTGAAGGAGAGGTGGATTCCATAAAATCATAGAGCGTATGCCAGCACTCTTTCTTTTCAATAGGATGACAGGAACATAAAGGTTGAACAGGGCAATCAAAGACTTATTAAATTTATTGCAAAGCTCATTAAAAATCCAATGTTGAGTTTCAAAAGAACTTACCAGCTCAAACATATCCACCGACCAAACCGTGAAAAGCCCTCCAGAGGAGCCCCTTGCACTAACAACCTTTCCTGAGTTTAATTTCCATTTAGTTCGGCTTAAATACAGCAGAGACCCCCCTTCGATTTTTATTTCTTGAAGCATGAGTATGTCTGGAATTTCTATTTTCAAAAGGTCTTTAACAACTTCAAGTTTCGTAGAGTTCCCCAAACCTCTGCAATTCCATGAAACTATCCGCATCATCTATTAGGGATATAATTTGAAAGACCTCCCTTAGGTGGCCTTGCTTTGGTATTCCGTCCAATTGACATTTCTAGAGTGGTTTGACTTCCCTGCATTTTTTGCCTTTCTGCCTCTTCCTCTCTTGCTTCCTTGAGAGATTTCCTCCTTGCCTTTTTCGAGGGTCTTTCGAATGTCTCATCGTTCGATGAGTCAGGTGATTCCGGAGGTTTCTTTCTTGTCGTATCAGCATAAGAGGGAGAAGAACCTCTAGATGGGGAGTCCAACTGAGCTGGGAGAGATTCTTCATTAAATTCCTCAATGGCTGTAAGGATAGCTTACTGATCCCTTTCTTTGGTAGAGGTAGGAGGGTCATCAATAGTGCTAAGGGTTTCAAAAGGGTTCAAAGATGGTTCTACCTGTGAAGAGACTGCAACCCCTTCCACCAGGGGATGGTTTGGAGTGTGCACACTGGAAGCTAAAGGAGCCCCTTTAGATTTAGAATTGGTTTGCTTTAATGAAGCCTGCTTCTGAACCTTTGTCCATTGATCTCGTTTTTTGGCTTCTATGATTCATCCTCAACCTTCTTTTTGCAATGCCTCACAAAGTGGCCATATTCATGACAATGCCTGCACTTAAATGGCAGCTGTTCATAATCCAGTTCTTGCACATGAGACCAATCTGCTATTGTTAATTTGATGGCTTCAAGGAGTTCTGTTTCCAAATCAACCTCCACACAAATTCTTGCATAGAAAACTGATCCTTCTTGTCGGCTTTGTCAATATACTTACCAAGAGTATTACCAATTGATTCTAGTGATTTGGGGTTCCAACAATGCAAGGGAAGATGAGGAAGGCGGACCCTGAGTGGGACGACCGAGGGGACATCTTGAGTAGGGTCAAAGTCAAGCATCCATTTATTTAGATACAGTCCCTGAGGGTCCATGAGGTATGGCCCGTTCCTGAAGATGAGATTCTGATCTTCACTGCTTTCAAAGATGAAGACAAAATAATCATTCCCAACGAAACGACTCTTAAATCCTTCTGAAACTAGGGGTCACCAATTCCTCTGCACCCACTATTCGATGGCTTTTGGAGATGGCCATACACCAGTAAATTGACCTATAAGACCCCGATCTGCAGAGCATTCCAATCCCATTAATGTCAATTCAGGATATGACAGGAATAGGAACAAGAAGATGAATAGCCGATACACAAGACTCTGTGTGTTTGGGAGGTCCTGCTAGCCAATAATACTAGTTTCCATGGAACCTATTTCTTATTATCAAGAATAAATAGATGCTCCCCACCCAAATAACAGGGGTAAGGTTCCAACTCCCAAATGTTTCATTCTAAGCGATTGACCCAGGTCCGAATGGCTTTGTTCCCCGGCCAGCAGCATCAGTGTAGATAAAATATCCACTTAGACCTTCCCTCAGTGCCAGATTCTTATGTTTATTCAGATGTTGTAGCCGCTAAGTTGAGTTCGGTTGATTAACCAGAGTCTGACTATAAAGCAAGCTGCTTCGCTCCATTTCTAGACGTTTCTCTATGAGAGGCGGGAACAGGAGGAGCATACACGCTAAACTATTGGGATAGACTAAAATTATAGAAGTCAAGTTCTGCGGTAGAAAAGGTTCAAGGCGACACGACACGACACGGTTCTTCCTCTAGAAGAGCTACAGTAGGAATGGCATCCGGTTTCTTGACAAATTTCTGCTGTAAAGCTGAGACTAGACGCTTATTGCAAGCTGCAACCAGATTCTTGAAAGCAGAGAGCACGGAGGAAAAGGTATGAGGAGACACAGAGCCCCCTCCTGGGGCCATAGCAGAGAACAACAAATCCAACCGTCCCTGCAGGAGACAATCCACAAACAGCCAGGCTCTGCACACAAAAGAACCTGCAACAAACAGCCACGAAGGACTCAAGAATCCGATCAGATCTTAACGAGCTCATAAGACTGAAGATCCAATAGAGGCGAATCTTCTTGAAGAAACTGCAATCTGACAACAATGATGCAGCTCCCGATTCACGATCCACTGCCCAGATTAGAAGAAGAGAGAGCTCCCAATTTCATGATCCACAGAACCTGCAAAAACAAACACAGCTTGCACCCAAGCTATCGGTCACGCCGCAGAAACCAGGGCAAGGTGCCCAGAACCAGAGAAGATTTGAAATCTTCTTGGAGTGCTTTTTTGACCGATTCCCAAAGCATTATACAAAAGGAGTGATGCATCATTTAAATTCTTTATATGGCGAGTCAACAAGTGCAAAGCATGTAGAAGAATAAATTGAGAAATGAAAGCAAACAACAATAAGAACATTGTGCCCCCTTGAAATGCATTGAACATATCAACATAATGTGAATGTTGTGATGAGAACATGGGGATTTTTTTAAAATGTTTTATAGGATTTTATGTGTTTTTTATTCCATTATCTCAATGAATATTCCAGGCTAAAGACAATGTAAATAAAAAGTATTTTTAATTTGCCCAAGTTTTCCTACATAAGGGAAATACTAGACAATTTAAATACGAAACTGAAACATTAAAAATATCAAGAAATACATGAATAATAAGTAGATTGCGAAGGATTGTCTTCCGTAAATAATAATAAGGAAACATAACAATAAGTAGATTGTGAGAGAATAGTTTATATAGTATTATATCTACAATATCTCTCTCTAAGGCATGGACACAAATGTTTAATCCAATGAAATAAGTTCCAATGTTAACTTAGCGTTGATTTCTGTTCCAGTGATTTTGCAATTCCAGAATTGCACTAATTTAGGAGTTAGAGAACTCAAGAATTTAGTGTTGATTCTAATTTAGGAGTTAGAGAACTCAAGAATTCAAGAATTTAGCGTTGATTCTAATTTAGGAGTTAGAGAAATCAAGAATTTAGCGTTGATTCTAATTTAGGAGTTAGAGAACTCAAGAATTTAGCATTGATTCTAATTTAGGAGTTAGAGAACTCAAGAATTTAAATGTCACCTTCCAGGAGCAGCGGGTTTTGATCTTGGACCGCTAAGCAAACGAAACCGTCTCGACCGTTTGACAAACTTGTCTTTGACTTATACATGCACCACATTTCTTATATTATTCAATTACATACCCTTTTACTATAAATATAGAGGTGATCTAACAAATTGGAATCTGGAATTAATTTGACACGTAAAATCTTATATAGTGTATTTTCAATTGGCCAGTTCTTAGTAATGATATTAAAAAAGTACTTTCACTAACCAAGAAAATAACGCTTAAAATACTAACAAATCTTTTACTTTATTTAAATCTTTATGCTTAAATGAATTTATAATAAAACCCCATCATACTTTATTTTCAATTTATAAGTGAAACTTGTACTAAGCTATTTGATTATTTTCTCATCAAATTATAAGTGAAAATTGTACCAAGCTATTTGATTATTTCCTCCATATCCTAGAGTGAACCCATTTCACTATTATCTTAAAATAATTTTTGACTTTATTACAAAACCAATTTTTTTTCTTCTATTTATTTAAATAAAAAAAATAATTTATAATTTGTTTCATCCATTGAAATAAAAATATACATATGCCATTTTATGACTGGAGAAGTCTTTTGATTACCATTTTACCATCTTTTGAGAGCTTTTTTTTATTTCCATTTTACTATCTATTGAAGAAATAACCAATTTTGAATCACCAATCACTCCCAAGCCTCATATTTCTTTTTCCAAAGCTACGACCATAAGCATTATGGTTGTTATGATTTCTATTTTGTTATTTATTTTAAAATCCATATCATATTGAAATTGAATCCACATAGAATTAGTTCATTCTAATTCTCCTACTCTACTCATTCCATGAGTCCTTGCACTAATATATTGAAAAACATCAAGCTTTTGATAAATCTATTTCAAGGTCATGAGTATCCTTAGATTCTTCCTTTTTCATAGTATCCCATATGTTGTGTAGGCTCCTTGTATCTTATAGAATGTTACTTACAGGGATAAAGTATTATCTTCTAATAGTCCACATCACTCACATTACAAATGCTGGAAGGCCTTGGTGCTCTTTTTTAATCATCCTTCATTGTGTTGGATATGACCCCTTCCTACTACTCTCCATCTTATCTTCCTCTTCCTTGTGCCATTATTTTCCATACTTATCTAGCACACACACACACACACACACACACACACGTGAATGAAACAAATATGTCTCACGAACTCTCCCTATTTTTTTTCATAAAGTACATTTTTCTAGACCATTCCATTATACCTTTTGCAATTTATCCAATGTAAGAATTTTACTATTTATTTCCAAAGGAAAACCCTTATTTCATGAAGGGATTTCATCTTCCGTAGAATATGTTGATCCCACTTAGTTAATGATTTTGCACTATGTTTGACACCCACCTTGTACCCTATGTTTACCTTATATGTGCCCCCTATTTTGTTGGGGTCCACACCATGACATATTGTTCTTATCTAAGTCTTATTATCTCTATATTGAGAGCTAATCCAAATCTTTCCCACTCTTCATTTCATGTTTCCTCTATTCCTGACCACCCATTCTTTTCCATACAAGTGACTATGAACTTTGCTTTGTCTAGTCACATGTATATGATAAGAAGAACCATACCTTTATTGTGCAATTGATTTATTAGACCTCGAAACAACCTAGGTAGTGCTTCACATCCTTCAATATATGATGTTGTGCCAATTCCCACCTTCTCCTTGTCTCCTATTAACCATGTCAAATTCTCCCCTATGATATTGTATGCCTCCATCATTGCCATACAATAGATAAACCTTCCATTATTCTTCTTATTAGGATTTTTGATCCATCCTTCTATGTAATTCAACATGTGTATATATATGGGTATCATTACAACTTGTCATAATCGCTCACATGGCAATATTTTCCAAACCCCCTAGGATTCCAAATCCTTTGGGAATATGTTTAAGTCCTTTAATCCTTATCTCCCACCTCACTTTGGATTTGCGAGCTTTTTCCACCTAACCAACATAATACTTGTTATATCTCTTCCCCTTCCTAGATATACCTACAACATTAAGTTTCCTAATCTTGTTGAGGATGTCCTTTGGGATTGCTACCATCATCATCTAAAGAACATGGGATGTTTCAATAACCAAATCAATGAGGGTTATTCTACTTCCTATGGATAGCTATCTATTACATTATGCATTTCTTCTTCTTCTCCACTCTATCAAAAATCCACATTTAATTCTTAACATAGGATTCATTATTTTTTAAATGGAAACCCAAATATTTCCCATTTTAATGAAATCTTTTAATTGAAAAGGAAGATGATTTAATATCAAAATTTAGGCTTCTTCCATTGCATAAAAAACAAGAGTATACTTATGATAATCTATTTACATACCTAATGTAAAGCATATATATGTAGCATCTCTTGGATAGCTTTTTTCTTTCGTTCTGGTACTGTTGTTGAAAACAAGGAATTCATCAACAAATAACACATTGATGACAAAGACAACTCTTGCAATTTTGACCACTTTTAGTTTAACTTTTTCCCTTCTTCCCTTGAACTCTTTAGAAGCACATCGAATCCATCAACCACCATGAAGAGTAATAGGCATAGGGGACTATAATGCTCCATTATTCAACACAACATATGTTACAATTGCAAAGTAGGCCTCCATCCAAGTTACTACCTCTATATTGAAACCTATGTTAAACATGAACAATCTAATATAGGTCTAGTAAACCCTGTTGCAGTCCTTAGATTGGTCTAGTTTTATTATAAAAAGAACCAAACTCTTCTTCTTAATAATGTGTAGGATATTTTGTGTCACTCCCATTACATCATAAATCAATCTTCCCATTAGGAACCAAAATTATTCCTTCTCTATAATGTTTGGTAGGATTGATTTGATTCTACTTGCAATCACCTTAACTAATATTGTAAATGTTGTTATAGAGGGAGACATGCTTGTAAGAATCGAAGGTATCAAGATTTTATACCTTTGGGGATATTGGTAATGAATGTTAAGTTAAAAGAATCCAACATTTTCCCATTCTTTCTTGATGCTTCTACCACACATACTAGATTCTCCCCTATCACATCAAAAAATATATTGGAAAACTACATTTCCCATCCATCAGACTTGCGCCTTATCTTGCTTGAGGATGCTAATACCTCTTTAAGTTCTTCCTCATCTATTGTGGCCAAATTTTTCTTGTCCCTCTCTTAGTGTACTAGCTTATTGAATTTTAACAAAATTGTTATAACATCCCTTGTGGTATTTGGATTTCTTGGGCTTGCATATATCTCACTATAGCGAGATATTTCCATCCTTGCTATAACTTAATAACCTATATGTATGGTTCAATTTTCATCTTTGATTTACCATATGGTATCTTGATCTTTTCTTGCTTGTGCATATCAATGAAACAATTTGGTATTCCCACCCCTTTCTTAACCATACTACACTACTCTTTTGTCACTATAAGAATTCTTACCTATTGGGTTAAGATATTGATTTACAGTGAGCATGCATATTGATTCATATATTTAGACACAATTAGATTAAGCAATGGCACATGACACATCAATAAACTACACATAAATTACTCTAGAAACCCCTCTACCAAGGAAAACCACTTTTAGTTATTTTGTTACAGTCGACTTGACTCAGTCAACCTTTGGCTAGTTGCTTGTTGAGCTTCTAGTCATTCCCATGTTCGTCGACTTCTCATCGACCAGTTGTTGTCTTCGAACAAAAAAATATTTTGGTTATCCAGTTGACCAGAATTCCACAGTCTGCTGACTTTCGACTCCAATCAACTTATACTAGTTGACTATCAACTTTGACCATCGATTTTATGCAAATAATATAACATTCCCAAAATCCCCCCCCCTTATTGTTTTATTCGCATAAATAGGATATATAGAACATTATTTCACATAAGCAGGGATGACAAGCCCATTGATTCCCTACACCAAGTATATTTCTCGGTAGTCACCAACTTGTTCAACGAGTCTGCAACATTCTTCATAGTGTCTACCTTTACGAGCAACACCTTCTAGTTCTCCACCTTTTCTCTCACAAAATGGGCGCACTATACATCAATTCTTTTTTTCTTTAAATGATATGTTGGGTTCTTTGCCAAGAATATTGCACTCTAACTGTCACAATCCAACCTAACAACAAACTGAACAAACTCAACCTATGATCACAATATTTGTGACCAAACAACCTCTTTACATGCATGCGTATCTTCCATTTATTCAACCTCAGTAGTTGACAATGCAATGACTGACTGTATCCTACCCATCCAACCGATTGCTCCACTGAATAAATTGAAAACATATCCATTGTCGATCATTTTCGGTCGATATCTCCATCCCATTCAGAGTAAAAAATACCATGTACATTTATTTCCTTACTGTTCTCATGTTTCCCTTGATAGAAGGTTGCATAATCCGTCCTTCCACTAAGGTAGATGAATACTCTCTTGACTGCGATCCAATGATATTTTCCAAGTGTTCACATGCACCTTCTCAGTGCTCCCAGTGCATGTGAAATATATGGTCAAGTACAAACCATAACATACATCAAACCACCTAGAACACTAGCATAGGGTACATGCGACATTTACACCATTTCTTCTTATGTCGTAGGACACTGTTCAACATACAATTTTACTCCCACAAGAATAGGGACCTTGATTGGTTTGTACTCCTGCATATTAAAGTGTTTCAGAACTGTCTCAACATATTTACTTTGATTTAAATAGAGCCTTATACTTGCTCGATCTCTCTTTATTTCCATTCCAAGAATGAAATTTGCTACACCAAAATCCTTCATGTTGAACTTGGAGGATAGTTGCAATTTTTCCTCCATGATCAAATCCATGTCATTTATGACCAAGAACATGTAGTCAACATACAAAAATACATATACAAAGTGATAACCAACTTTATTTCCATACACACAGTGATTAGTCTAACTTCTCACAAATCCCAACTGCTGGATATACATATCAAACTTCTGATACCTATCATGGGTGATTGTTTTAGACCATAGAGATACTTCTTGAGCTTACAGATCAACTCCTTTTCTTCTTCCATTCTAAAACCTTTAGGATGCTTTATATAAATTTATTCTTCAAGGCCATCATGAATAAATGATGTATTTACATCCATCTATTCTATATCAAGATCAAATGCTATAGCTAAAGGAATTAGTATCTTAATGGAAGTTAACTTAGAAACATGAGAGAAAATATCACCAAATTTGAATCCTTCGACTTGGGAATATCCTTTCTCTACCAATCAAGGATTGTACTTCTCAACTTGACTTGTTGCACTCAACTTTTTCTCGAACACCCACTTACTGTCGATGGGTTTCCTTCCATTTTGTAACATGATCGTATCCATGTTTCATTTTTTCTCAAGGATTCCATTTCCTCTCCATGTCCCTTTTCCATAGTTTACCCTTTGTAAATTGATCGCTTCCTTTATTTACTCGGGATCATATTCTATGGAAAATAACACAAAATCAAAGTGAAATTCAAGTGGACTATAAATTTTAGGTTTCCTTACTCATCTATACCTGCTGACGATCGAAGTCTATTTTTCCACCTCTTCATTGGATTCAATCAACTCACCTAAATCCAATGTTTTGCCATTCATTTCAAACTCGTTCTTTTCTAGTTCCATTTATAGTTCCTTTTCTATTCTAACCTATTCATCCCTGGAAGTACGTCCAACTACCTTGAAGATAACATCTTTTCCATAAACTTCCTTCCTTGTGACCAAATTCAACATATTATACCGTTTCACTCCATCCTTGTACTTAATGAAGATGCATTTCTTTGACTTGTTGTCGAGTTTGCTTCTTTTCTCGTTTGGGATATGCACAAAGGAATCACACCAAAAAAATCCGAGATGCATAAGAGAGGGAATTTTACCATCCCATGTCTAATATGGAGTCTTGTCAACTAGATTCATCGACGACAACTTATTCACTAGGTAACATGCCATGTCCGTTGTCTCTACCTAGAATTACTGTGCGATTCCTACACCGCTGAGCATGCTACTAGCTTTCTCAATCGAAATTCTATTAATTATTTTAGCAACTCCGTTTTGTTGAGACATGTATGGAGTTGTGTTTTGTTGAGATATACCATGCCGTCTACAGAATTAGTTGAATGCCTTCCCACAAAATTCTCCTCCATTATCAATTCTCAACATTTTGATCCTTTTGCGAGTTTGACTTTCTACAAGAGCCTTGAACTTTTAGAACTTCTTGAATACCTAAGATTTCTTCCTTAGAAAATACAACCATGTAATTTTGGAGAAATCATCTACGAAAGAGATGTAATACTGTGATCCTCCAAGTGAAGGGACTAACACTAGTCCAAACACATCAGTATGTATTAACTCTAGTATTTATTTATACCTAGTAGCACAAGATGAGAAAATTACACAACTGTATTTACCATAAATACAATGTTCATAGAAGTCTACTTCTTCATAACAATTAGGAATACCTTCGACCATACCTTTACTATGTATAGCACCAAAACCTTCTTGATTCGTCTAGACAAGAAGATATGTTGTTGGATTAAGGACATACTATATTATCACATTCATCGGTGTTGGTTCTTCCTAATAGCTTGTACAAGGTTCTAGTCCAAACTCCTCTCATAAATACCATTGCTCTTTGCACCATCTTGTACATATCTTTATCAATTATCAACTACACAACTACATTCCCCATCTTACTAACTAAAATTAGGTTTTGAGCAAAACCTGGGATATGCAACACTCCTAGAAGTGTTCCTATTTTTCCATGATTTTAATAGCAATTGAACTTTACCTAATCCAACTATCCTTGTTAGTGAATCATCTCACAAAAGAACATCACCTTTGTCAAACCTTTCATATTCACAAAACCATTCTTTGTTAGGGGTCATATGATATGATGCACTAGAGTTGATTAGCTAAGAGTCATGATCCGACCATGTACTTGTGAAGGCCAAATACACATCACCTTTTTCTTCTTGGAAAGGCTTACTGTCAATCTAATTACCTTTCTCAAACCCTTTGATTCTCTCAACTTCCATTGACTTAGAATATTGCTTATAGTGCTTGACCTTATTGCGTTTCCAACATCTTCTCATCGTTAGACCATAAGATATAAATCTAGTCTTATATATACCCTTGGCTTTTCCCTTCTACCAAAGGTTTTTCCTTTTCCTCTATCTACCTATTGACCTCTTACGATCAAGGCATCATGGGTCGAACATTACATATTCTTTTGTCTCATCTTTTTTGATGACATATATGCGACCACATCGTCTATATTCAATGTGGTATTATTGCTTCCAATAACCATGACCATGACATCCCAGGAGTTTGACAAAGAACACAACAATTTTATACATTTCTCCTCCTCTATGATTTTAATATACACGAACGACAATTGACTAATCACAGTGTTGAACACATTTAGGTGCTCTGTAATCGAGTCGCCCCCACTCATCCTTAGAAGATATAATTTATTCTGATGAAACAACTTGTTAACTATAGATTTCTATTGGTACAAGTTACCCAAGTCTTCTCATAGATTCTTTGCAGTGTCTTCATATGAGACATTCAACATTACATAATTTGCTAAACAAATATGAGTCTATATGCTTCCACAATATTCAGTCATTGTGTCAAAAATTATGGAAAGTTATTGTGTGGTAGATTAAATAGATCGACACGTTTTGGGTGGACACTCCACCCATATTCAGGACAATAGGAAGCTTGAGTACATTAGAGAAGAATGAAGTTGAATATATAGTAAGTTGAGAGAATTAGCTGTTATGTTAGAGTGTTCTAGAAAGGTCAAATAAAGAAAATCAAGGGGCATTGCCAAAGTGTAAAATTAATTAATTAATTAACTAAATTTAATAGATTCAATTTAATTAATTTCAATTTTATTTCCATATTTTAAAATTTTGAATTTATGGAAAAAATATAAATAAAAAAAAATAAAAAAATAAAAAAGAATGAAGTGATGGATCAAATTGAGTAAGAAGGGGGGAATTAGGGTTATAGATAAAATTCAATTGAAACCTTTTATTAGATATTATCTTTTTTTTGTAAACTAGATTTAAATCCTTTTGTTGCAAAAAAACGAGAGATAATTGTTCACATCCCAAAAGCAGCCCTCCCAAAAAGGGAAAACAGGCTCATAAAAAACAAGAATCTAAACCCTCCCAACAAAGGGAAAACAGGTCCAGATTCTTAAGGAAAAGGTCTAAAACAATCTTCCTTTGAAGGAAATTAAGCTAAACCACTTACAAACAGAGTTTGTACGAGTGAGTCTACTTTTGTCTTGCATAAAACTGGAAATAAAAGAAATGAAACCAACAAAAAAGCTACACAGAGCAGTAACATATACTAATCAACAACATCCTTGACTCCAGGGCTTGCATGAGATTTTGAATCAGAGCTCGAACTGATGCCTAAATGAGATGAAATTTTCTATATCTATTTGGTAATCTCATCCAATTGTAGGAGAATCGCTTGGTGAACTTCTCCACATTCCACCAGGACAATTTTCATTAGAAATTTTTGCTGCAAGGCAATATTCAGCGTTTTTAAGTATAGATCTACTCGACCTCGCAGGTATCTTGGGTCTGGGAGGAGGGATTCAAATTCCCTACAAATATCATCTTCCAAAGTACAGAGCCTGGATACTTTAGCTTCCTCTTCGGCATCCACAATTCTTCCTTTATCTCCTTCGAAGCCTGCTCTTTGATGAGTTGAGCATTCCCGACGACACTTTTCATAACTCTGGATGCGGTGGTGGGGGGAAGGGCCGAAGGGAAAGCCTCCTCCTTGGCTTTCCTGTGCATATAGAGACACAGCTGTGGAGGCATGGTGAAACTAAGAATCGAGGTGGGATTCCAATAGCGGTTCGAAATGAAGAAAGAGCTCAGAGGTGCAAACACAAGAAAGTGCAGTTTTGTAGGATACAAAATAAAGGGAGAAGAGGAGAAATGGCAGCTCGAGAGGGAAAACACAGAAAGGGGTGTGAAACATATCTAAGGAGGTATTCCAGGTAAAAGGCCAAGGGAGGGCCAATGGTATCCACAGAGGGCACAACATCTGCATCAGACCAGACCAGAGACCAACAAAAAGCAGCGAATTGCAAAATGCTGATGCTAACCAATGGAGCATCTAGTGCTTGAAAAAATTTAGGCTTACCATATTTAAATATATTGGGAGGTGAGTATTAGAGCCCCGCTTGTGGTCCTTCTCTGATCTTGTCATGACTTTTGGGAGTGAGCCTATTTGAATTCGCATGGGCGAAATGTCCTCAACGATGGTCCTCATCCATCAGCCCTGCTAAATGCATAACTCCATTCATGCTTGCATGATAATTATAGGACAAGGACTGTGTTGTGGGTTGAGAGGTGGTGGCTTGAGGCTCGACCATTTTCCTCTCAAGCCTCACCCCACCTGTCCTAATGATCACCCACCGTGGGGCTTTTATTAAATATTATCATATTTAAATAATTAAATAATTAATTTATTTTAATTAATTACATTACAAGAAAGACAATATAATAATTAAAACAATTAATATAGTAGGAAGATTTGCTAAACAAAGTCAAGTTGTACTTCTTGATTTCTTGTCGATTTTTTTCCAATCATCCAATGACATACCTGCTGTAGTTGTAACAAGGCTGGAAACAACCCATTGATCCCGATCTACAAAGATATCCTCCATTTTAAGCTTCCAAAGCTCATTTTTTCCCATTAAAATTTTCAATTTTTATCCTCGAAGTGTTAGCCATTCTAACAATAAATCAACATTTCCGGAAACTCCCATTGAAACAAGTATTCACTAGATCCAGGACCAAGGCAAACCCTTAGCAACAAATGCATGCCATTGAGGTAAAATATAGACATGATACCAACTGTTGGGTTATGATATTTATTTACCACAAGCATGCATATTGATTAATATAGTTAAACATAATTAAATATTAAGCAATGAAACACAACACATCAACACACTACACATAAATTAACCTGGAAACCCCTATATTAGGGAAAAACAACAAACTAGTCATCTTTACCACTCATCTATTAATCAACACTCTTAACCAATATTTTACAACAATGATTTACTAGACAACAACCACACTTCATCTCATCATCATCATCATCATGTTTTTTGGATAGCCATTAGATCTTATTTATGTTGATTTTTGAGCAAATATGAAGATCTTTAAACTTTAAAATTTTAATTGTAGAATTATTGAACACTGGAATCAATAGAACATTCAATCACATAAATCATTCATCCACAACACAAGAAGTACCCTTGGAAAACCCTTAAAAAATAAGGATGAAAAACCCAACAATTCTTCAGAGTATAATTATGATAGACCGGAGAGAATGGCTTTAACACAATAGCAAATTGTATTCAGCACCATGGGTGATAGATAATAGAGAACATTGAGCAATAGAGAATACAACTTTATGATCTTGACATGTGCCCAACACATTAATAACAAGTCATAAAAACTTTCATGCAAACAATAGTGAATGGAAACATGAAAAATATGCACACATGCACTACAACTGCGAATTTCCTTTATGGAAAACATCCTCACATTTGAAATCTTCATCATGCACAACATATGCACCATGCCTTTCATATTTGATATTAATTGATGATTAACTGAAATCAAAGTGAACTCATTTTCTAACTGAAAGTAAGACCACTTAGTTAACATGCTAACATAAGTGTCATTGTGCTTTAATTCAAGTGTAGTCATGCAAACACTTTATTAATTGAAGTGTCATCTTTTAGTTTAACTAAAGTATAAATACTTTAGTTAACTACTCCATCTTTCTTAACACTTAGTTAACTATTATTAACTAAATCATGCTGGTTCATTTACTTTGGAATGATCGCTGTGGGTTCCTTAATTAATTGAAGCACACATTCCGACTTTAACTGAAGCTCAACAATATTCACCGAAGCTTTACAATTCGAGTTCACTTAGTCATTCTTCAGGCAATTCAAATTCTCTTAATCTCTATTTTGATCTCTTTATCTTTACTGGATGGTCTATGTTTTAACTTTATTTATCTATCATATCGTATGATACTCAGAAGAATTGTCACATGCTATGATCATATTATATTACTCTTGGACCATATAGTGATATGCTAAAGTAATTCAATCTAGACGTGGTCAGTCTCTAGAGGACAGTTAATAGATTTACCATCTCAAATGACCATGGTTAGTAATATATCACATAACATTATGCTTCAACATGAAAATAATTTCACCTCTATAACTGGAGGCCCACCCCAAGGGTACCCACTATAACTAGGGGTGCGCATGAGAATCACAACTTGATATACTCACAAGTTCACCTCTATGACTGAAGGTCCACCTTGTAGGTACTGATGTGAGAATCATGACTTAATATACTCACAAGTATTTACCCCACCACCACCTCAACACATGAGGATATAGGACTTGATATACTCACAAATCCAACCTGATAAAATCACAAGTCTAGAGAATGACTCATGATGCTGTACATTTAACAATTTATAACTGCAATACATACACTAGCTCATGGTACATGAGTTAGTTACAACCAATTGCTTATTAATGACAATCCAGAACTTCCTAATCGCTTTAAGTTATTATGTTATAATTGACTTGACTCATTCAACCTTTGGTTGATCACCCATTGAGTTTCTAGTTGTTCCCATGTTTGTCGACTTCTTTTCAACCGATCATTGTCTTTGACCAAACAACTATTTTGGTCATCAAGTTGACTATACCTCCATCATTTGCTAATTTTAGACTCCAATCGAATTATACTAGTTGATTACACTTCGACTGCCAATTTCATGCAAAGAATATAACATTCCCAACATTACCATGCCAATAAAATTGCTATCTCCTTTTCCATTTTTTCCCTCTCCTTTTTCATGTCCTTTGTTATCTCCCCTTCACCATTTGGTCGTACATGATTTCTAGTTGATTCTCTATTTAATTGGACCTTGTTTTTGCTTGTTTACTTTTATTAAAAACCCATTAATTGGATAGGTTTTAATGCTCATTAAGTTTGTATGGAATACCTTCATGGCATATTCCCTTGAACTTGGGTCATAAGCTTTCCAGTTTCTTTTAACCAATTCCCTACATTCCCTGTCCTCCAACCAATAGTCATTAAATTTAAAAGGGTTTGGGGGTTTCTATTTCTCTTTGTAATTGAAGTGCCCTAGGTGAATAATCTAAGGTGGAATATACCCCCATATGGTCTATATCTTCCTAGATTGGTCAACAATTCCTTTAAAACTAGAAACATATCCAACCTTTATGTGAAGGGAAATTCTCTTATTCTTCCATTTTTTTTTTAGTTCGATTTAACTCAATAGTCTCCACCTATGCCAATCCCCTTTCCTAGAAGACCCGTGAAAAGTGATTGCAAATTAATTATTCCTCCTTCCTCCAGACATCTCTTCTCTTTTCCACATTTATTTTTGGAAGGCACTATCTACACACACCTTTGTCTAATGGTCTTTGATGTATGGCAAGTCCCATAATAAATTAATTTCTCTATTTAGGTCCTGCATCTGAATTGTACACAAGATGCTTGAGTCTAAAATGTGGTGCTTTTTAATCCTACATGTACAAATCCATCCTATTTCCTATCACCTTGACTTTCCATTTGCACTTGAAGCAACAAAACCATCATTTTAGGAAAATTATATAGAGAAAAACCTCTGGATTCTTCCTCTTTCATCATAGTTTCTTGAACAAAGGATGGCTTTGAATTATGGTTTTGCACTAATATCATAAGGGAATGCTTCTTTTTGGGTGCTCCCAAATCCTTGATATTTATGGATAATAAAATCACACTCTTCTTTTGAGAGGCTAATCATGTTCTAAGGACCTATTGAATTGATATATGTCTTCCTAAATGTACTTCCTCATAAGTTTTCTCCTTTCCATTTGAATATTTGTCTTCCTTCATATAACTATTTTTAGTAGCTTTAAGTTTGGTTCCAATTCCATAACTCCTACCCTATAGTACTTCTTTTGAGCCCTCCTTCCTTCTTTGTATCAATCTTACATGATATCTTGTTTAAGTTACTTGTTGGATGTTACACTCTTATGCTTTGCACTTGAACTATCCTCTCAATCTTTTTATGTAATGATTGTTGTTGTTGTTTTTTATTTATTTTTTTTCTTTTATGGTTTCACCACATTATGAAGTTCTTTCCTCCTTACTTTTCCACCCTTCTTCCTCATCTTGAATATTGCCTCTGATGGGTAGAGGGATAGTTAGGGTATCGTGTTACACACTATTCACTTCTATCCCCCTTAATGGTTCTTGATCCTTTTAGAGCACTCAACTTTCATTGGGTCTCTTGCATAACATCGATGCTCCTCCATTATCTTTTTTCCTTTCGTTGATGCCAACCGATCAATCCCCATATCCTTAATAAAATATGGCCTATCTCACTTGGGACCTTTTTAAGTATTAAAATACCCTTTTCCAATCCTTGCTAGGGTTTTGAGACCCTCCACAAATATACTCATTTGTTTTGTTAATTTCTCTTCCTCCCTAATCTGTTCAACAATGTTCCTTTCTCTATTCCTTGTTATTGTGATTTTTAAGTTGATTCTCATTTCTGAAAGACCTAAGGATGCTTCTTCTATAGCTTGCATGGTTTAACATCAGATGTATGTCATGTAGATTTTTATGCTTTGTCTTTGGGCATGCATTTTTTGAATGCCCATGTTTCTTGCATTTCCTATATTTAGAAGGTTCCTTGCAAATATCACGTGAGTGGGTCTAATGGTTAATAACATGTGTTTCCTCCTAGGAGGTCATAGGTTCAAATCTGGAGGGGGGTAGGGAATCTACACATATGTAGATTTTAGCATTTAAATCATTATGTAGACGGGGTCCCTTGTTCCGCAAACAAGGGGGTTTCATACACCAAATTGGTGTCTCACTTTGTGGAGACCTTACAAATTGATTATTATTATTATAATTAATAGTTTCCCTAAAATACGATTCTCCTACCTCAATACCAGTGCTATTAAGGAATCCATCTCTCAAATCCAGTTTAGCTAGAATCTATGCACTCTTTTTCCCTCCCATCTTGCTACTTCTTTCATTTATTGCATTATACCCACCTATTTTGTTTCCTGTTGGATTGAAAATATTCTCCTACCATCATTTCAAAGGAATATATTGTTGAATGAATTGTCATTGATGCCAACACGGGACTTGTAGTGGACCCACAGGTAGTCATTGATGCCGCCAAGTCCCTCTTGAAGTGCATAAGTATGGATGATCCCAATATCCTAACATCTAGTGCCTTTGAGCCCTTACAGAGATGGGTTGTGACTTGGAGCACCTTGCGGAGCCCTCCAAGGTCCTTGAACCCACAAGGTTGGATCTTGGAGCCACCACCTTGTTGATGATGCTAAAGACCCTACTAATGATGATGAATACCTTGGTTATGGTGCTAAATCCCTTGTTGACAATGGAGAAACCATTTATGGGTTGAAGGAGCATTAATGACCCATTTTGTGGTCATTTATGATTTTATGGGGTCATGGTACCCTAGGAGAAGGCTTAGCAACCCCACAAGAGGTAGCATGATGAATATTGAGCCCTAGTGGTCCTCTTGTGTGGTTGAAGAATCCCATGAAGCCTCTTGCATGGTGAAGAAGCCTTTGAAGAAGTCCCTGTACCCACTCTTGGTGAATTAAGGGTCCTTGTACCCTTGAAGGAGATTATGTGGTCATGCATATTGGAACCCTTGAAGATGGTTGGTACCCTTATTTTTGGTTTTGGTGGCACATTGATGATGGGGTCCTTGGTCATACATGTCATGGTGATTGGATTGCTACACCCTTGGTTTTGATGATGTGGTGGACACACTTGCTTGCATGTTGTGGATTCCCTATGGCACACATGCCTTGATCTTGAGGTCATGTTCATACCCTTGACTAAGGGTCCTTGGTTCCTTGATCTACCCTTTGATTTGACAATGTGGAGGACACCCCTACTCTTGAGGACTCGAGGTTGAATTTTGAAGAAGTCATGGGTTAAAAATAAAATAAATTAATACATGCAATTTGTTGCAACAAACCCCAATAAAATAAGGATGTTGTACAACCATGAAGCCAAGGAAAATAAAGGTATCAAATCCTTGAAGCATTAAACAAATAAATTAAAATTTTCAAAAATAAACAAGAAATTGGATCAGTCAATATTTAAACATATACATTGTGCAAGTCATCTAAAAACAAATACCATAACAAATGGGTATAAATAACCAGTCACGTCCTCATTTTGGCATGTGGATTGTGGAGATATAGCTTTGAATTTTCAGATATGTAAGAGATTACCAAGGCAACGAATTAAGGAAGATAAAATGTAGCAGCATACACAAGTTCTTTTTGAAGTCTGATATTTTTTGGTCTGAGATTTTCCGTTATGTGAGCTTTGACTGAGGTGTAGTGGACTGAGGAAATTTGGGTGGGAGCAGTCCAAGACAATACACTAGTCCCAAATTTTGTTATGAAAACTTTTGTCTCTACTGCTAAGTGACAGTTCGGTTTTTGGACTTGTCTTGGGGTTTTTACCAACACACAAACAATCTGTTTTTGGTGCTTGAATAGTTTGAGTTTTTGGAGTCTTTCATAGTACACCATTCCCGAATTTGAGACCTTCTATAGTAAATAAAAAGTCTTGAATTGACTCTTCCTCAGGATGTAAACATTCCATAGTTTGACATCATCTACAACATTTACACAGTCACCTTTTCAGCACATACATAGTCCGAATTTTAGCAGAGGCTGAGGTGACAACCAGATTCTAAAGAACAAGTTTTGCATGCTTTGGTAACCTCTATACGTTCTACTCTGCCACAACATTTATTCTACAAAATTTTAAAATGCATGATTATCTAACATGTTGGTTTTTAAATAGTTGAAAAAGTATACATTCAGAAATTAAGATTTGTATAATGAGAAGACATTATCTAAGGACTTACTCAATGAAGAAATGTGTGACCAAGAAGGAGTGGCAAATTAATGACATGAACATGGCAACAAATATAGAGTAAGTTTATGTATGCTTAGTTTACACTTAGATGGCATTGATGTATTAACATACAGTGAAATTATATACCCTAGTTTGATACACAATCACAACATGTACATAGTGCTATAGTAGTTACACAATGTTGTATATATGACCAATAATTGTATATGATGGTTATGAAACAGTGAAGTGAAATCATGAAGTGAAATGATATACTATGAAGTATATGAAACAACGAAGTGTTAAAATACAAATGAAGACATGATGCTGATATGATGATGCATACTTATACACTATGATAATGATGATGCATACATGATGCATACAATGATGAGCAACATCAAATTGAGAAGACCTTTGATGATCTTGAAGCATATAGCTGACCTAGATGACATGTTCAGACTTTGAATACATGAGCAGTATTGAAGTGTGCAGTACCTTTGATGAATTGGCATATATGTAGACCTCTTGATGACTTGGAGATTCTTGAGCAACAAGTTGACAGGTTAATGAGCATAGGTATATGAGAAAAGGTTGATAAGTAGAGGTGAACAAGCACAAATGTTTGTGCAACAGATTGATGACAATCAGAGATTGACATCAAGCTTGCAAGCTGAGTCTTGCACTTAAGGATTGGACTCTTCAACCCTTTCTTAGTTGGAGCTAAGAAAACCAGGATTGGTCCTGTCATAAGAGTTGGTGCTCTTCTTATCAGTTGGTGCTGATTTTAATCACGAATATTGAAGCTTACCTTACATATATTGTAGTGTCTCTCTTTGATGTGATTATTGTGCTTGTGACTCAAGATTGATTTGGCTGATGAATATGATGATGTAATTGATAGCATAATTCTTGATAAAATCTGATTAATTAATTGAAGGTTAAAATGGTTTAAATTTCTCACACAATGATTCACCCCCCCTCTCAGTGTGGCCATTGTGTTCAACAGATACGACAATTTTACCCACAATGGAATTCAATTGGACTTCTCTCTTAATGGATAAAATCATGGAGTCTAATAACAAACATATAGGGTACACATATCCCAACTCCATATTCTTTCCTTATCTCTTTGTTTGCCTTGTTTTTGAACAAGAAAGTCATGAACCCTCTTGATAGTAGATAAAAAATAATATGTACCCTAATTTCTTCTTTGGGACCTTCTCCATTCAATGCTTTAGTGTTTTCTCTAATGTATCCCTTCCATAAAATTTACCTACGAGACCCACTCGAATCTACACACAAGTACTTGACAGAGAACCTCAAGGTCTATTACCAATTTCATCCTTTTCCATGAAGTTTAACAAAATTTGTCCTCTTTTTCCTTATGCATAATCTTTTTCTCTCCTATGCTAAGTTATGGATTCTTGATAAATCCTGTAATTCTCCTACACCCTTATCACTCCTTAAATCTACTTTGCTGATTGTATATTCAATTATGATCCTATTGTATATTCATCAAACAAATCACTATTATTTTCTATAAAGGATGGGGTTTCTAGGATGTTTTTAGAGCCAAACTTACCTTAACAAAATTTGTCTGGCCATACTTATCTTCCCTCCATATTCAATACCCTGTGTGGGGAAGTTGAACTTAGATTTTATTCTAAAAATTATTCCAAATTCTTGCTTCCAAGTCGTCTCAGCCCTTTGCTACCTTGCTACATTTGATGATTACCCTATGCTATCCTTTCTCCATCACTCTTATCTTCCCACATTCACTCCCCATTTATCAATGTATACACTTGCCCTATAGATCCTAATATATTTAGGTGGATTGATAATTTTTGCATGTCCTCTGTAATCTCCACATTCATTGAATATCATGCCTTCCTTGCCATAATTTTCCATACTCTCCTTGAAAAATATACATAAACTCAAGTGCCCTATGATCCTATAGCATCCCTTTGAATGGTCTTTGGTATCCTTCTCATGCTATCATGATTTGTCAAGGTTCTATTATATCCCGTCCTATAGTTTCTATATCTCCATCCTATAGCTCCATCCTCCCATTATATCTACCTGTGAGTGAAAACGTCCCTTTCCATGTTCCTTGGGTTCCTCATATTACAAGTAGGACCTCTTCTGTCACAACACATTCAGAGAGTTGACTCTGCAGCCTTTGGAAATTTTGCACTTAATAATAAAACCCTGGATCATAGTCACTTCATACCCCTGCTTACCTACATCCTGGTCACATCAGAAAGCCTAAAACACTCCCACTCCATTGTCCAACATTATTGCCACTGATCAATTATCCATTTATTTTCCTTCCTTTTTAGTTTCTCCCTAATATTCCCATTAGTTGAAAACAACATATTAAAAAAAGGAGCGCTATATAGAGAAATGAATAAATTAGGGCTATGAGAAGATTTGCGGAAGAGAAAAAATGAAGAATGTTTAAGAAACACCCTGTAGCAGTGCATTTAATGTTCATTAGAGAGAATTTGAGGTCAAAAATGGGCTTCAAAAGGACCAAAACGTACTATAAAAATCAACCAATTACATTTTAGTAGATGACATCATCCCCCATGGTTGAGGTGGCATTGCATGAGTTAAGCATGCTTATTTGTCACATTTTCTATGGTGGATGAAAATCCATAGTTAACCAAAGTAGTGGTACAAGTACTTTTAAGTCATAAAGTGAAGTACTCACAATAAAAGTCATTTCACACTTTCTCATAAAATAATATTAGTGTNTGCATATAAATTAAATTCATTTTTGTTTAATTTTATTTACAAGTTCAAGACAAATAAATGTTAAAGGACAATAAATTTTTGGGAATTTACAATGAATCTCAGTGACAAAATTGTAGAGTTATTTTATTAATTTTATTTATAGTCAATTTAGAAAAGTAACTCAACCATGGTTATTTATATTGTGCATAAAAAGTAGTGTAGGAGGTGAGTTGTCATACATACCTACCCCATAAAACCCCTAACTCATAATATTTTAATATATCTTATATTTTTGTAGTACATCTCTTAGGAGGCCCATTTTTGACCTCAAATTCTCTCTAATGGTTGTTGTGAGAATATCAACCATTGGATCTAAATCCATAGTCAATTGAATGGTTGATAATCCTACAGCAACAACATTAAATGTACTGCGACAGAGTTCAAAATTGAATGGAAAAAATGATGATAAACTTTGTCAACATGAAAATAAGTTATTTCATATACTATTATTAGATACTACCACTTTATTAAACAATTTGAAATTAATGATTAACTGTGTCAACCTCCATCTCCATGAAATTCTTCTTGATCTCCTCCTTTCTTGAACCCTAGGGCACATTAATTCTTCATGGTTTAAGTTGCAAGTGTCCCCACTTTCTCTTTTCAATGGGAGGAATGTTGTCTTCCTCTTCACTGTCTGGGTCTCAATGTTCCATTTAGAAAATTTCTCTTCTCAATTGGTCGGAAAGTTGTCTTCCTCTTCACTGTCTGGGTCTTAATGTGCCATTTAGAAATTTTCGAAGGTGTACATAGAACCAAATCTTTGAGTGCAAATATTGAAGATGATCATATATTTAGTCCTTGAAGTCAACAGTGATGAACAACATCATATAAGCATAGTACAAATACCTTGCATGAACATTTAAACAATACCCATATAATGTAGAAATTGGTTATTCCTATGGAATATTCACTACAAGATCTACAATTATTGAAGTTCACTGGCTAAATAGTGTAGATTTGACATCTGCTAAAATTGTAATCTTGGGATGGACCATGAAACGATGGACATGGTTGTAGGTGAAGAACCAAGGAAAATAATCTCTGAACCTAAAGAGCAAATTTATATAACTGTAAAAGGACCTAGAAAAAGAAGCTATGTGAGCGGCTAAGGTTGGATTCATTTGATGTTCTAGGTTTACACCAAGAAAAGTATATGGACTGATCCACATTCAAGAAAAGTAGTTCTGGAACGTGAAAATAATGAACGATCACATTCAATAGTTAAAACTTTGAGTGCAACGAATCTGTGTTGTTATAGCTGATTTTACCACACTTAGTAGATCATGTTTTTATGGCCTTTCGTGTCCCTATGCATACTCCTTGGACCCCCTTTTCTCAATATAAACTTTGATGCTCCAGAAAATCCCTTAGAAAAGTCATGTTTATTGGTATACATGGGTCACCATCTTACAGACCACGTGTACATGTAACTTTCTCCACTATGACCCACGTACATCAGGAAATGTGCCTCAAAATAAAATATTCAGATTTTTCCTCATCAAGTAATGGATAACTTGTCTATTGGCCTTCCATATGTCTGGAAACGCTCTGACTCGACCCTTAAATTCATATTTAAGGGCTATATATTGAGATACTTGGATGCATTAGAGGAGGAGAATTAGTTAGACAAAAGAAACTATAGTGGATTTGTGCCCCACACTTACATACTTGAGTCTACATCCCTTTGTCCTTTGAGCAGCCATTGATGCACTTCCCAAGATTGCCATTGCCTTGTGAGATTTCCATTGATATGGAGGAATGAAGTGGTGGAGGACCAGGTGGAGGACTCGGTTTCTCCGTTTCGATGAGGTGTCAAGAAAGTTTGTCACTTATATCTCTGTTTATAATTAATAGAAATATCCATTTCTCATTCATTGTATTTGTGTAACTATGAATATTCTTCTCCATGGATGTAGTTTCCTTGATTATATATATTGGATTGCTATATGCTAGAGTATTTTCTAATGCTTAATATCTATCATGATTATTGTTGTTAAGAATGGAATGTAGGTGCAAGTTTGGTTGAAATCTCAACGAGGATCTACTATGAATGTCCATAATAAGGTACACTTCCCATCCGTTAGTGTTATACTTGTTTATCTCTTTAGCATATTTGAAGTGGATTGATTTTTGGTGTCATACTGTCTGTTGTGGTCCACCCCAAGCCATAGTTCCTTTGATTATATATATTGGATTGATATATTCTAGATTAGGTTCTAATGCTTAATATCTATCATGCCTGTATATTTCATTGTTGTTGAGAATGGATTGTAGGTGCAAATGTGGTTGAAAGCTCAGCGAGGATCTACTACGAACGTATGGAATAAGGTATGCTTCCCATCCCTTAGTGTTAGAATTGTTTATCTCTTTAGCATATTTGAAGTGGACTTATTTCTGGTGTCATACTGTCTATTGTGGTCCACCCTAAGCCATAAGAATTTTTCTCCATAGCTGATTTTACCACACTTGGTAGATCATGTTTTTATGGCCTTCCCTGTCCCTATGCAGACTCCTTGGACCCCCTTTGCTCAATATAAACTTTGATGCTCTAGAAAATACCTTAAAAAAGTCTAGATTATTGGTATACATGGGTCACCATTTTACAGACCATGTGTACACGCAACTTGCTCCACTTTGACCTGCGTACATCGGGAAATGTGCCCAAAAATAAAATATTCAAAGTTTTCCTCATCAAGTAACGAATAACTTGACTATTGGTCTTCCATATGCCTGGAAACACTCCAAATCATCCCTTCAATTCCTCTTGATGGGATATATATTGAGCTACTTCGACACATTAGAGGAGGAGAATTGGTGAGAGCAAAGAAACTATAGTGGATTTGTGCCCCACACTTACATATTTGAGTCTGCATTCCTTTGTCCTTTAAGAATCCATTGATGATCTTCCTAATATTTCCATTGCCTTGTGAGCTTGCCATTGATATGGATGATTGAAGTGGTGGAGGCCCAGGTGGAGGACTCGGTTCCTCTGTTTTGACGAGGTGACGACAAAGTTTGTCATTTATATCTTTGTTTATAATTAATAGAAATATCCATTTGTCGTCCATTGTATTTGTCTAACTATGAATATTCTTATCCATGGATGTAGTTGATTTGATTATATATATTCGATTGATATATGCTAGAGTAGGTTCTAACACTTAATATCTATCATGCTTGTATATTTCGTTGTTGTTGAGAATGGAATGTAGGTGCTAGTGTGGTTGAAAGCTCAACAGGGATCTACTACGAACGTCTGGAATAAGGTATGCTTCCCATCCCTTAGCATTAGACTTGTTTATATCTTTAGCATATTTGAAGTGGATTGATTTTTGGTTTCATACTGTCTATTGTGGTCCACTCCAATCCATAGGAATTTTTCTCCGTGACAGAATTGGCCACTATATTGGGGATTTCCTTTTGGTGGGGTTTTGGTGCATGATTTTCTTGATTTGCTCTCCATTTCTCCTCATTTATGTGTCACATTTTGTAGTATGTTCATCCATTGACAGTCCCCTAGAGTGGTTTGACCCTTGGATTTCTTTTTATCACCTTCTTCTCTGTATATGCAGGTCAGAGACCATACAGTTGCATATATACGTGGGTAGTACACTGCTCATATATACATGGGTAGTACACTACCTAGTCATGTATATATGTGGGCAGTACACTGCCAGTGGCATATATATCTGGACAATACACTGCTTAGTCTCGTACATACGATACTATTCTTTGAACAATCGTATACATCCTCCCTTTTGGTCGAGTTCTTGATGTGGGCAGTTTTTGGGTGGGTTGTGAGTGTGGTTGAGTCTTCTTTGGTTCCTATATTGTCTGTTGACTGCTCCTTTTGCGACTAGAAACCCCTTTTTTTGTTAAATTTCTTTCTTTGTAAGTTTTCCTAGTTGATTTATCTCCTTTTTTTTTCCATTAGTGCATTAGTATTTTGGTCTCAATGTCTTTCTTGGATTGTGTTTTCTACTTATTGCAAAGGTTGAGAACTTTAGTGACTTTTATTGCATTTTCATTCTTTTATATTGAAAATATAAAATAATTATATAGTTGCATTCTTACTTGCATTTCACATATGGATTTAAGGAGGTACTTGCATTGGATTGCTTGGATGAGAGTTGTGTTTAGGCTTTCATATGGGAAGGATTGCATTGGCATTTGGAATGAATGAATTTTTGTGCTTTTCATGTAGTGGCCACATACCCCTTTCTTCATATTTAAGGACAAATTGCACTTGGCATTGTTTTTTAGGGGTGCATATTTATTTCACTTCTGAGTCATAACATCGCTAGTTGCACATTCATTACCCTTTAGTAATCACAACCCTTAAAATTAACGCTTAACTTAAAAATTGATTATGCATTTTTATTTGATAGAGTTGCATCAACAAGATTAGGTTGTAGAGTCTTGGAATATGGTATCGTGAGTAAATTTTTCCAAGACTACAAAAAAAACAATTAGGTGCCTTTCTAGGTGAGAAGAGAAATCATTGATCTAATTAGTGTTCTTAGGAGTCTCCTCTTACACATGAGTTAAGCACGGGGTAGTGTACACATTTGTGGCGGGGATCGGCCCTTGCCACTCTCTGTGCAACACCGGATATATTTCCAGGATCTTATTCCTATCTGGGGGATTTTGAGGTACCTTTGGTGCTTTCAAGCTTTAGGATTTGTTACCCTGTCCATATGGTAGATATATCGTATGGATGTATGCCTAAGCATTGGTTATATTGGGGTGACCTTAGTTTCCTTACCTAGGTATCGCAGGGGGTACTTGCAGAGGTTATTTTGTGACTGTCTTGGCCAGGTAGGGGTCAAAAAACACAGTCGCTAAATGCATTGAAGCTGAGGGCCACTATAATTGGTTACACACCTATGCTTGTAGTGTATAGGAGTTTCAGGCCTTTCCTGGGGGAGACATACCTGCTGCATTCAGGAGCTCACTTATCCTTCCTCTTAGCTTGTGTGCATATGAATTAGCTTTACTTTGGGGTGTACTATTTGTGTGCTAGTTGGATTTAGGGATTGCAGTTACTTGAGTATCTTTATGTTCTCTTGAGTTTGGGTCCTTTTATTTTTGGCATGCCTAACATCACTACTAGTATCCTGTCACCCGCTCCATGTCCTAGTGCAAACCCTGGTGTTGGACTGAGGGGAACCACTACCCCTTACCTTGATCATAGATTCAGGAGTGGTCATTTTCCACTCTCTACTCCATTTGTGGGAGGATTTTCACTTCCTTCACCTGGTCTTAACACCAGTGTTCATTCTCACGAGGTGGTAGTGGATATGTGAATGTTGGGTCTACACCTTACATTCCTTCTTATGTCCCATCATCCACTGCACTGTTTCCTTTGAATGCATTTATCATGAAAAATACTCCCTATATCCTATAGTTTGGACTCTTTACTAACTATTTTCAGCTATTTTGGACTATTATTGTTGTCTAGGGTCCATTTTTTGTACACTCTCACCAAGGTTTTGACCCGTTCGTGTCTATGACATGTATAATTTCGAAATGGAATATAGGATAGGATCACTTTTTCATATGCATCATGCATCGTCCTATGACAATGTCGCCTTAAATATAGGTACGAACCCACTTCGTGTTGTTGCAGAACCTTCACACTGTTATTAGAAGTGACATTACATAAGTGGTAGAACCTTCCTACACATGGGTACCCTAGATAGATCCCGTTTTTCCATTTGGTACCCATGATGAGAGTGTTCCCTTAGGTCTGGGAGTCCCTTGTAGTTCCACCATGTCTTTGAGAAAGAACCTCACATTCTTTCTTGAACTTTATACTCGCCATCTCCCACAGGGACTCCCATTTATATCAAGTTGTAATTGCATTTCATACATCTGCTTGCCGTATTGATCTTTATGTCGACTCCCTGCTTCACTTTTATGAGCCATATATCCCAAGCTTTCCTCAATGCTATCCAAGCAGAGGCTCCCATATATATCTTTTGTAGTTTGATCACCCAATACCTAGAGGAGACACCCCCTCAAGTGTCCTTATCCTGCATGGGATTCCTTGCATTGAGCATAGGTATGTTCCACTGCTTGTAACTAGTTTGCTTGCCCATGACACTCGTTTCCTCCTAGTTATGTAATATAAGAAATTTTATTCTTTTTCAATATTTCCAATATGAAAAAGACCAAAAAAATAAAAATAAAATAAAAATCCAGACGAGAAATGATATTACTTTGGCAGCTGTCGTGTCATGTCTCCTTTGAACATAGCATTATATATTCCATCCATTGGTTGGTTCATTAGTATGACTTTAGGAGTTGTACTCGTTACTCTTAGTTTCTCCACTGGCTAGTTATTCTTCTAGTCCCTATGGAACCTCTGTTAATGCATCCTGTGTCACAGAGTTGTCCCAATTTTCATGTTGAGTATATGTTGCCTATGAGTCACCATTTGCCTTATGCTCTTGTTCGAAGGAAAATTTATCTTGAGTCGGCCACTCCTTAGTTATATTGTCTTTGCATGTCAACCATTCCCGATATAGTTACTAGTTCATGCACATCTTGTTCGTCTGAGTTCTTCCAAATTATCTAGCGTTGTTGTGTCCCTCGTGTTGGTTGATGAGGGATGCCTTAATGCCCTCCTTCCAATGGATTCCATTCCATTGAATTCAGATCATTTATTCTAGAATAGGAGTATAGATTCCATTGAGCGCCTTGAGACTTGTAGTCATCAGTGGCAGGTTCTCTCTCCATTGATAGTTTTGGGAATACCTCAATGTCCCCTGATCGATGGACTGTCTCAAGTGTTATACCTCAACACATATATTCACACTTCTTTGATTTCACTCTGTACCTTGATTCCCATTATCATTATCGGTGGGATATATAGTGTCTGTTAACATTATACATCAATGAATGGTAATGAAACGATGGTCCATCATGTTCAACCTCGACACCTTTATTTCGGTGATGGGACATGTACCAGTAGTGGTTTGTGTATAACACCTCCGAGATTGGTGGCATTGCATATGTGATACCTCCTTGATTGTTTTAGTATCCATGAGATATCAATTCTCATGACCAGATTCCAGTGTACTATCATATGCCTTCATTCAGTATGAAGATCTTGTTTCATTGTACATTGTATGTGGCGATGACCACATGTGACATATGCTTATTATTCCTATTCAAGGCCATTGTACTATTATGTATCCCGGGATTGCTACACTTCATATCTGCAGTCACATGCTGAGATTTTTCATTGTATTGTACTATTATGAGTGGCTAGTTTTTCCACCTGGGTATTCATTACTCCACTTTTGGAATTGTTATAATGTATTTCGGCCATCATGTTACCCCTATGACCTCATACATTAGCGGGCATATGTTATAGCTGATTTTACCACACTTGGTAGATAATGTTTTTATGGCCTTCCTTGTACCTATACAGAATCCTTGGATCCCCTTTGCTCAATATAAACTTTGATGCTTCATAAAATCCCTTTAAAAAGTCTTGTTTATTTGTATACGTGGGTCACCAGCTTACAGACCATGTGTACATGCATCTTTCTCCACTATGACCCGCGTACATCAGGAAATGTGCCCAAAATAAAAATATTCGGAGTTTTCCTCATTAAGTAATGAATAACTTGACTATTGGAATTCCATATGCCTAGAAACTCTCCAACTTGACCCTTCACTTTCTATTTAAAGGCTATATATTAGAGGAGGAGAATTGGTGAGATCAAAGAAACTATAGTGGATTTGTGCCCCACACTTACATGCTTGAGTCTACATCCCTTTTCCCTTTGAACAACCATTGATGCTCTTCCCAAGCTTGCCATTTCCTTGTGAGCTTGCCATTGATATAGAGGATTGAAGTGGTGGAGGCCCATTTGGAGGATTTGGTTTCTCCATTTCGACGAGGTGCTGATAGAGTTTGTCACTTGTATCTCTATTTATAATTAATAGAAATATCCATTTCTCGTCCATTGTATTTGTATAACTATGAATATTCTTTTCCATGGATGTAGTTGCTCTGATTAGATATATTGGATTGATATAGGCTAGAGTAGGTTCTAACGCTTAATATCTATCATGCTTGTATATTTCGTAGTTGTTGAGAATGTAATGTAGGTGTAAGTGTGGTTGAAATCTCAACAGGGATCTACTATGAACGTCCAAAATAAGGTACGCTTCCCATCCCTTAGTGTTAGAATTGTTTATCGCTTTAGAATATTTGAAGTGGATTGATTTTTGGTGTCATACTGTTTGTTGTGGTCCACCCCAAGCCATAAGAATTTTTCTCCACAACATGTGTATACACTGAAGGTGTTTTTTTTAAGAGGGTATTTCTCTAACAAATTCATTTCCTATCCATGTCGTTGGCATATTTCCATCACCCCCCTGTGAGATCCTATCACAAATACCCACATACACAACCATGTGTCAAACCTCATCAAGGTGCTTTCATGGGATGATACTATTCAGGAGCTTCTGTGGTTGACTCCTTCACAACCCTATACGCTGCCGCAGTGATGGGATCAGGTTATCTCCCTCTCTAAATTCTTCCATGACTCTTTTATCCACTATTGTATTTAAACTGGGATGGATTCTTATTTGGAAACTTACCTATTGCTGCCCCCGAGGAGCTGCATCCACCGTTGAATAATTGATTGGATTCTTCTTTGGAAACTTACTAATCTATGAGCAACCCAACAAACATAAATGAAAGAAAGAAAAAAGTTTTAATGCAATCCAATTTTTACTTAAGTTTGGATGTATATGTTTTAAATTTGAATGTATATGTTTTGTACAAATATTTATTTTTTATTTTTATGTTAATAGATGTGTATATTTTACAATCTAGGGTGGATGAAGAAGATTCTCTTCCTAAATTAGAGGAAGATGAGACACATGTATTGTCAAGATTTATTTTATGGCAGTTGTTCCAAATTCAAATGCTAACTGCCTTCTTAAGCTCCATTCACTGGATGGACTGATCATTTAGTAAAGTCAATAATAATTTGACTTTGCTCCATGCTCATTGGATAGCGAGAATATAGTCAATGTAATTGGTGTTGAGTTTGCTTTATATTTATTGGTTCAATGTAAGTATTAACTTTTCTCCATACCCAATGGAACTATTGAATTTTCTCCATACTTATTAAATAAACATAATCATTACCTTGCTTCATATCCATTGGACAAGCGAAATCAACCATCGAAATAAGAATGACCCATAAATTCCAAGACACTCCTACATGGGATATAATTCCCACTTCCAGTTGACTTTAAATCCATGCCCATTCTAGGTGTTGTCTCTAATTTTGGTCAAATGTGAAGTCTCTTAATTATATAAAATAAAGATCCCATTGTAATTATTACGTCGATAGGCGTTTTTATTTTAGAATTTGTGGTGGAATATGTGGCCTATGCTTTTCTAGGATTGCATGAGGATGAGAAAGTGTACTTTCCATATTGATTATACGGTGGTCATTTGAAATTCGAAATTTGAAATAAACAAGTATAAAAAAAATATAAAAAATAAATGGTAGCCAATGAATGGATCACTGGTAGCAGATGCATGGATGAATCATGCTTATGAATGGATAACCAACAATTCATGGAAGATAACTAGAAGAATGTGAGAGTCAAAAAAAGAATATAAAAAATAGCTGATAGTTGATAAATGGATAACTCATAGCTGATGCATGAATGCATGGATAATGTATAATTTGGGGTGGACTGGTAGTTGACGCATGTATAAAATATAATTTCGTGGTACTTAACTCGCTGTCTATCAATGTTTACCAAGCATAATTTATATTTCACTTAAAATTTTATTAGCATAATTTATCCCTATATATGTCCTCTTAAAGTGCATTTGTAATCCATATGAATTCAAGATAACTCACATACATGATAACTTCGCCGATAGTATGGAAATGGAGGGTTTGTATTGGCATCCCATAATCTAAGCTTCATTGTTTATCTAGTTTCATAGGATTTATATGAATTCTACATTGTTAATGACATGTAATTACATGGTTTAATGATTTTTTTTTTTTGGTGGGGGGGCGCGGGGGGTAATATACAACTATCCAAAGGTAAGACTTAAAGACAATAATGGAAAGCATGATATTGATTAATCAAGCATGAAAGGTTCTTATTTGTTCAAGATATTTTTATTCTATTGCATAAAATTATTAAATCCATGTCACACACACACACACTATTAGTGGTTCACAAACCCCCCAATGAGGCTACTACGTCCATAGGAATAAGTCATGGGGGCCCACCCAAAGGGGCCTCATCCTGTTCGCTCTGATTGCAGAGCTGACTCGATGGGGACATCAAGTGAGTCTCTTATATAGCAATGTATAGCCACTCAAAGATTTGACCCCCAGACCTTCTGCTCACAACTTACAACACTTGACCACTTGAGCTATCCCATCGGGCTCATGTCTCACAAATATTTCTTATGCATTAATCATAATAAAGGTTTATCAAACAATTTTAAAATGCAAAAAGACAAAACTAGACAAGCATGCAAATGGGATAGTTTTAAACTAAGACCAAGTAATCACATAATTGTTATGCCCAACTTCCTTTATCCTACGAGGTTTCATTTGTTCATATTGGGAATGAGGACCATCATATCCCCAATATTCTTTATGCTGATGAGCTAAAATGAAAGGTGAGATCATTTCACTCATTACGGTTGTAAATTTTTCAGGGAGCACATAATAAGAATCGAGTTCCTCATAGAAATCCATGTCTTCTGAAAAATCTAATAGGTATTTCAAAGGCTGTAATCATGGGTAGGTCCCTCAGGGGAGTCATGTTGTGGAGTTTTGTAGGTGAACTAATTTTCGTGTTCATCGAAAAATTAACGTTGTAGGAGAGATGAGTAATATAACGTAGTGATTGTGCAGAGTTAACTAATCGAAAAAAAACTATACGTGATATGAATGAATATGAAAAATAAAAGCATTCACAGACACCGAAGGTACGTATAATGAACCAAGGTAAGCCTCTACCTCCTCGGAAACGGTGCCAAAAATGTTATCACAAATCTAGCAGTTTCCCCGTAAGGTGATCCTATCCAGGATGCCAGAGGGGAAAGGAAACTAAAGTCGTGACCTACGATATCCAAGACCTCTGAAAGAACTCAAATGTCACTCCAGTCAAGGATACCGACACTTTATACCCAACACAGATTCTAAGCCTAGGGGGTGTCTCTATAACCAAGATGACCCTAAAATTAAAGAATGCAAGTGGATAACCTAGGGAAATTTGATTATATCTCTTAGTAGTGTAGTTAATTAAAGTTTTTCATAGTTACTAAGAGAAGACGAGTGTCTATGTGAAAAGCCCCAATTTTACCCAATTTTACCCTAGGGTTTTAAGCATGAAAAATTGGATCTAAGGGTAAATGGTGAAATTAATCAAAATTAGATACTCAGATTAATTGATAGGTGTAATATTAGACAATTAGAGGTGAAACTAGCAATACCTAGTTTGTGGAACTGAAGATACCCACTTCTCCCAAGGAGGGCATCTTCCCCTAGAGGAATGACCAGTGCATTAGATGGGAAAATGGAGTGTAGTGGTCATGCAAATTTAAAATAAGGGGTTTTAATTTATTTCCAAGGTGGGTTTGTTGGAAATATAGAATATAGTTGTAATTTATGTCAAAAGGAGTTCAGTGATGACAAATGAATAACCAAGGACAAAATGGATAAGTGTTAAAACAAATGATAGATGAGTAAACATAACAATGGTCAGGATCTATCCCGCAGTAGATCGATAGTTCAGAAAAAGCGTTGTGGGAAAGCCATTGTAGAAAGAGAAAAGCGAACATAAGTGAAGTTCTGCAATAGTTCATAAATGGACGGTCAGGAAGCTTCCTGCACAAGATCCAACGATTGGGGATAAGATCCGCAAAAGGCAGAAGAACGAGGTAAAGTTCTGCAGTTAATCAAAGATCAACAACTGAGGAGCATTTCGAAATAGATCGATGGTCGTAAGAGAGTTTCACAACAGAAGGAATGTGGAAGAATATATCTGCAATCGATCATCAGATAGACGATCAAAAGTACAGCCGCAGGAGATCGATGGTTCGAAGGATCTATGAAAAGTTGCGGGAGCAGAAATGCGGGGGCAGAAAGAAAAACATTGAAGTCATGGAAAAGTTGAATTTTTGCATTCCACATTCCACAGTGCAGAAAGGAGCTTGCAGAAAGGCTGTTGTGGAACGGTTGATGTAGAAAGGCCAGTGTGAAAAAGTGGAAGTGCAAAGGTTTAGATCTTGGAAAAATTGAGTTTTCGATTTCCACCTTTCGCAGTGCGAAAAAGACGTTGTGGGAAAGCCGGTGTGGAAGCATACAAGCGGAAGTGCAAAAGTTTGAGTTTTCTAATTTCTGCATTTCACCGTGTGGAAATGCCAGTGCCCGCATGGTGGTGAAATCCGAGTTTTGAGAAGGGAAGAAAATCGCAGGTCAGTGAAGTAAGGAAGCCCGTGTTGTGGAGAGAGGAAGTGATGCCCACGAGAAAGAAGCCATAGGTTTTAAGGAGGAACCCATAGGCATATGAAGAAGTGAAGCCATCGATCAGAACTAAGGAAGCTCACTGCCTGTAGATTGAAGGTAAGATCACGTGAGGGAGCTAAAAGGAAGAAACCCCCGTTTTGGGAGAGATGAAACTCACAGATGAAGCATGGAGGAAGCTTGAAATCCCGAAGGTGGAAGGCACGAGAAGGTTTGATTATTTAATTAATTAAATATGTAATCAAGACATAAATATAGTTAATTAATAATAAAATTTGAAAGAATAGAGATGTGAAAGGGCGTGATGGTTAAAAAGGTCCTTTGGGTGTTGAACAAGATTAAACAATCAAGAAATCAAAATAGAAGAAGGTGTCTCTGTAATTGTGAATGACATAGTCCAAGAAGTTAATAGCAAACTGATAAAAATCAAATAAGGGTGGAAGGGTGCTGCTAGGGAAGGATACATTCCTGCAAGGAGGTCTTAGCCTCCTTCCAGTAGTGGCTGGAGAATCAGGGTATTGGTGTATCCTTGTATGTAGGTGCAGGAAGAAACCAGGGTGTGGGTGCATCCTTTAGTAGTGGCTGAGAAACTTGGGGATTGTGGTCTCCAGCAAGTGGGTACTTGCAAATAACTATTTTATACTTCAAAAACGATTTTTTTGTAGATAATAGAAACGTATTGGTGGTTTACCTTATTAGGTTCCACACTATATAATTGTGTCAAAATTTGTTTCTACATTTGCTAAAATAAAATAAATTGTGTGTAAATTTCTGTCATTGATTCACCCCCCCCTCTCAGTGACTAGACCTGATCCATCAGGGTTTTAGGTTTTAAATCCACTCGCAAACCAAATCCTATAAATATAAAAATCGAGGGTTTTCAAATGAGAGTTTTGCAAGAGAATTTTATAACTAAACGAATAGAAATTTATAACAAGAGATTATGAGTAGATATTACCTCAAAAATATTGTAGATACCTTGAAAATGATGATTTATCTTGTCTCCATCAATTTGAAGCGATTTTGACAAAGTACCAAGTGGAAACGAGTTTCCCAAGTGAGGTAGTGCGCTCCTCTTCCCTGCACAGTCAAACTAATGAAATTGAGTTTTTCTACACATGAAAAAGACATTGAAAATGCAAGAGAATCAGAGTGCATAGCAAAGATCAAATATACTATTGAAAACCCCCTTGATTATGCAAACATCTTCGAGAGAAACGAGTTGGGAGATCCACAAAACATCCCAATAGAAAACATCATCCTACATGTAAAACACTATCTTCCAAAAATATTTGATATTCAAAAATATATTTCAAATGCTAAGTAATATAAACTTTCCAATCATAGACAAGAACATCCTACAAAGAAGATCTAAGGATTTTTGCAAAAATCTCTTTATTCAAATGTCTAGAGCTAAGAGCACAAAATTTCCCTATGGGATACAATGAAGGTGGTCTCTTCTTTATATAGATTTTGATAGATACAAACCCTTTCTTACTTTTTCATCCAATGTTTGAGATTAAAACACCATCAATGATGGAGATTACGTCTTTTATTTTTACATGGTTCAATACAATTGAGGGGGCTCATAAATCCCATTTTTACAACATAATGAATCATTATTTTTTCAAGTTTGAAACTTAGGGGAAATGTGGTGGTCATTAGGGTGTCCCCCCATACATATTTATTAAGATACGAATTGATTTACAAACTTTTATTTTGGCCATTTTAACCAATTTCTCCCTATGTGGGACGCCCTCCCTATAAGAACCGGATAGATAATCCCGGACATAAAATTGACTGAAACTATTGTGGAAGTGTTCAGAGAGCCATAATAAATCATCTCGATAAATTCCCTTTCCATTTTGTTGACCACATAAGACAAATCTATTTTTTTAGTGATTTTCGAGTTTATTTTTTGATGGTACATTCTTTGAAAATCATAAAAATCATCATAACTTCATTCAGACTGAGAACTAGGGAAAACTGACTGCACATGATTATTTGGTGACATAGTAAAATGGTACTAATGACTACTCATACCCCATAGATCACTGTGGCTCCCGAGGAGAACCACAATAACTGCAATAATAATATAATATGACCAATATTAAAGTGATAATAATCATTGATCATGCAATATGAGGCCAAAATTTGAAAACTGAAACCACAATATTGGTCTTGGGCATGTCTAGAGGAAATATAAGCACTGTCAAATTTTTAGTCATTGCCTTGGGAACCGTGTTTGACTTGCTCAACTAGTTTGACCAGGTCAAAATACCCAAACTGAAGGTGAGATGATGAAATAAGCTGATCCTGCATGCATCCAAGGTAAGAACTGCTCCAAGATGTATATTACAATCCAGCTTAATTTATTCCCTTCAAAATCACGGTGACAATAATAATAATAACCAATAATATATACTTGTGTTTTTTGAGCAATCATTAGATATTCTTGAAGTCTCTTGTGTATGCCATACTTACAAAGTTCAAACAATTTGCTAGTGCTTGGTGAGGATGGAAAACAAGGCTAAAGTAAAGGGTGATGACTTCTGGTTGGTTTTGACCATGTGATCTCTCCGAATGATGAAAAACACAAACAACCAAAATGACATATGCATGACAGATAGCAATAGGGGATGGTGGTGTCTCACAAATAGATAAAGTACTTGGGATTGTTTCCTTCAGGCTCTAACAAGTTTCCATTTAACATATTTAACAATTTGGAACACTAGTCAACCTACAAAGGCAGGTGATATGGAAATCCTTATGGGCTTCAAAAAATGACAAAGACATAACCTTTGCAGGTTAGTCCCACCCTGTTGCGTTGTAGGGGAAAATAAGCTGAATATTATACAACGAATGAATGCTCATACTCTGACCATTGAATTTCCAAACAAATTTTAACTTCACAATAAGATAGTAGACAACCTCCAAATATAGGTTCCCTGGAAATCCTTCTGGGCTATAGAAAATGACTAAGGCCTAGCCCTGTTGCCAGCGAGCATCCATAGCCATGACATGTTTGCCTCACCTTGTTTCCTTTGTGGGGGAAAATGAGACTTATGTCATACGATGGATGAGTTGTCATCCTTTGGCCACTGAATAATTTATAACATTCATTCTTTGCATCATTTAGATATAACATTTATGTGTTTTGATGCTTTAGTGTCTAACGGAACTGTTGGGTGGAGAACTTGCTTTGAGGACTATAGGAAAACCATATGATGAACTTAGACACATTGGCCAAGCCACATACTTCATAGCTAGAGACACATAAAAGAATGGATACTATCATACATAGGGGCCAAGATGGGGAAATGATCTTCAATCTCACAAGTCTCAATCAACATAGGTTATGGGAGGAAATCAATTATGGATGAATTGGATGGATGAGGACAAATGATACACAGAACCAACATAGCACTAAGGTCTAAAACTTGTGTAAAGCATGGAATAAGCAAAAGTATTCAACATTATATTCTTTAATCATTCTTAACACAAGTTTAAGCATCAATATATATGTAATATAAGCATAGGTCACCATAATCATCATAACATACCAAGTTTAGGTGTTAGTATACATTAAAGAGAAAAATCCAACCAAGGAGCCATAGATGTGATCTCACCAGATATATGTCTCTATCTAATGTGCCCATCTGTAAAGTGTGTACCATATATGCTACTCTACTTGAATGAACTAGGTCACCACTGAAGTCATCTCAATGGACAAGGAGATCTCAGTACTGACTAGGAAATACTCTGAAACTGCTGCTGAACAAAGGATCTAAATGGCTCATGCTATAAAAATGATTGATGTTGTATCCACATCAATAAGTCCATCTCAGAGGAAAACAGAAAAACTGTATGCTGCATCATGGAAGCCCATCTACAATATATGAGATAACATGGCCCTTTATCTTCTTCTTGAGATGAGGCTACATAGAATTAGAGGGATCCCTTTCAAGTGGATGTTGCACCTTAGATTTAATAACAACAACTATGGAATATAATTCCAAGGTTGGATTGAGCTCTCATAAGTAAGGAAAAGAGGGAATCTTCACTCCTTATGATCTTAACCTTCACTATTATGCATGTCGATGGTTGCAAGAAATATATGACTTCCTTGTTTGCAGTCCAATTGTATCAAAGTTAAATATCATATATATGATGATTGATTGAAAGAAAACAACTATGGAAGATAATGCCAATGTTGGATTGAGCCCTCAATAGTCAGGAAAAGAGGTAATCTTCACTCCTTATGATCTTCACCTTCACAACTATGCATAATGATGGTTGCAAGACATAGTTGACTTCCTTGTTTGCAGTCCCACTATCTCAAAGTTAAATATCATACCTTTGATGGTTTATTGAAGGCCAACAACTACAGAAGATAATGCCAAGGCTGGATTGAATTCTCAATAGTAATGAAAATAGGTAATCTTCACTCCTTATGATTTTCACCTTCACTATTATAGATGATGATGGTCGTAAGGCACAATTAGCTTCCTTGTTTGTAGTGCCACTATATCAAATTTAAATATCATGCCTCTGATTGTTGATTAGTGTCCCTTTCCTAGTTGATATGAGGGTAAACATCTGTAACATATATGCTTGCTTTCCATTCCAGGGATACACCATTTATGTACGTCAAAGTTATGATAAATCAACCCTTGAGGTGTAGCATAACAAAAACCCATGTCATGAGATCTATATGAAGCCAATATATATCATATTGCATGTTATTAAAACTCTATTTCCATGCTTTAGAGGAATTTCAAGGTCTAAAATGGGATTTCTAAGGAAAATAATAAAATAATAATTAAGATAATAAAACAAGAGTTATAATTTTTTAAGGATTCAAGGAAAAAAAACTATTTTTCTATCGTAGTTTCAACTTATCTCCTTGTAGGTTTACTCAAATTTTGAGGCTGAGAATAGATGAAGAATTAAATTTCACATCTAACTAGTACGCACTCGACATACTTTTTGACAGACCCCCAGTAGGAAAAGGGTTGAAATATATTAAAAAAACGTATTTCAAAATATGTTTTTGAATGTATTTCAACTTTTTTCTTATTAGGGGTCTGTCAAAATTATGCCGAGTGGGTACTTTTTAGATGCTAAATAATTCAACATTCAATATTTGAGTAAACCTACAAGTAGATAAGTCTAAAACACGATAGAAAAACTAGTTTTCCCCCTTTCCCTCCAAAACTATTTACCCTTATAATTGGTTTACATTGTCATATTGAATCCTCTTGGTTCATATAAAGTTGTTTTGGGAAATTGTACTATGGAGTTGGTTAAGGAGGAATCCTAGTTTTGAGGAATTTTTGGGATCCACATGTACCTCTCAAAGGGTTTTGTTTCACATTTATTGAGGACATGCTACTTGGAGGACATTATATTAATGTTTGATGGGGTTTTACTTAGTCAAGACCCTAATTCATCCACCCTTGGATCCTTTGTTTCATCATGGGAGATCATACTTGAAAATTGCACATGTGCAAACACTTATTCATCATTTCATGGAGGTTGTTACATGGTCGAACACTCATTTAGAATATGCATCCCACCTTTTTGTGCTATTTTTTGAGGTTAATTTAACCACACACTATTCTATTATTGCTTCACTTCTCTCATGAGTTGGTTGTGTGAGATGACATATGTTAACACCCAAAAAGTGTTCACTACCTCATCTACCCCACTACATGGCTCATTTGTCCTTTTTCCCTACCATATTTCCCTTGAAAACCCTGAAAATCCCACTACAAAGCCTCCAAAAGGCCTAAAATGCCTCCAAAAGGCCATAAAACCATCAAAAGCCTCCAAAAGGCCATAAAACCATCAAAAAGCCTCCAAAAGGCCTAAAATGCCTCCAAAAGGCCATAAAACCCCTTTTTCCTCCAAAAATATCCAAAATTCCTCTAAAATAGCAAAAATCCCCTAAAAGGGAAGAAAAAATATAAAATAATGAGGAAAAGGAGGAAAAAACCCTATACAGCTTCCCTAAACCACATGGTTTCCAAAAACCATGGGCCAGCACTCCACCACTGAAAAACTATAAATAGGTGGTGGAGACCCCTTATTTCACATCCACAATCATAAGCACCCTTACTCTGCCAAAATAAGCTCTTGAAACCCTAGCTCACCCTTGAGCTATTTTCACCTTGAGAGCCCCTTTTGGCCCATTTTCCACCATTGGAGAAAGAGAAGGAGCAAGCTGAAGCTCGGAGAAACCCTCTTGGATCACCGCAACGGGCTTCACCAACCTCCACATTGGAGGTAATATTAATATCAAAACCATTATTTACTTTTTTTTCTTCTTCTGTTTTATGCATATGTTAGAGTTTCTTTTTTAGCTTGTTAATTTACACATATTGAACTGCTACTAAGGAGTCCCTTCTCCTTAGTAGGTGCTCATTCACACAAGCTAGGGGTAAAACCCTAGCCACAGTTTTGGCGACTCCACTGGTTAGTTTTCTGCAATAATTTCTTGTTTTTTCCTTTCGGCTGTCCCTTTCGGCCGCCGTAAACCGCACTTTTTTCCTCTGCAGTCGCGTCCCGACCGCGTCTTTCAGGCCTTTACTTGTGATCTGACCATGGCTATCAGACTGTTTCTGGAGCCCTGCTTACGGATTCAAGTCTGTTACCTGCGATCCAACCGTGGCTAATCAGCCTGTTTGCTATGATCTGACTGCGCCTGTCGGGCATTTTCCCGCGTCCCGATTGCGACTTTCAGCCCCTTTGCTACGACCCGACCGCGTCTATCTTCCATTTGCCTGTGGTCCGACTACGCCTTTTTCCCTATTTCCTGCGGTCTGACTGCCTTTGTCGGCCAGAAAGCTGCGAACTATCTGCGCCTGTTTCCCTCAAACCCGCGGTCCGACCGCCTGATTTAGCCGCAGACCCGCAGTCCTGTTTTTGAACCCAGCCCCTTTGCTGCAATATTTTCTGCATCTGCATAGCCATTTGTTCCACCTGCAGCCCTACTTCCCTACAACCTTTTCTGCAAACATTATTTCTGTTCCCTTTTACAGAATCTGTTTAAAGTTTCAGCATTTTAATTCAGAAAATTTTGCATGTTAAAGTTGTGAATTCGGCATTATTGTTAGTTAGAAGGTTGCCCCCTTGTGTGGAACTTCTATTATGGGTTCATCACCTCACGAGCACACACTCTGTCACCTAATTCAAGTGAGCCTTAAAAAACAACTTAACTCAACCAATATTCTAACCCCGCTTGGGGAACACAAAAGAATCTTTGTAGTTAGGTAGGATCGGGGGGATAGGCTTCCAATAACACCCCTCGGTTACTTACACTTGAGACATAGCTGTTGTCCAATTAGGGAACCAAAATCCCCTAGTACTTTTTGGCACGGTCACCACCAGTTTACCAGAGGGCCTCTCCCTTAGGAGGGTTGAAGTCGCGAGATTGGTTCCAGAGGCCTGAGTGGAATACCGCACTCCATTTAGTAACTGAAGGGCTACCTTTCGCAGTTCTCGGGATATCCCTGTATAGGGGTATTGCGGTAAAAGGACCAAATGGCAGATTCACCTTTCTGGACGTGTCAGGAACGGGGTATCTTAGTTGCCATTCTTCTAGGATTGACTACCCGGTGTCCCTCCCGGTAGGGGGATATCTTAGCCACTTGGCTTTCCTATTCATATTGTCTAACTTGGATTTCATTACCTTGCAGAGGATATGTCTAGTTGAGTCAGAATACTTTTAGTTAGGTGTTTGCATGCTCCCTTACCTCCTTTTGGTCTAGTGAGTCCACCATTTTTTTTATTATTTTTAGGAAACCTGCTGCTTGTTGGTATTCTGACCATTTCTGTTGACACTCCACCTATTGTAGCACAACTATTACATTGGGTGTTTTGAGTTGGTTGTTGGCCTGAGTGCCCTATTTTTCGAGCTCTCCTTCTGCACACTCGGTTGCATTAGGATTTTTGAGCTGTTTTGTACCCACCTCAACCCATAGAGATTTGACACCATTTGTCACCATTGAGTCCCCGAGACATTCTCGGTGCCTCAGGGGCGAGCCCCCATAGCACGGTTCACTTGACACCACCTGTCATCGACACAGATCATCCTCACTTGATACCACTTATGATAGATCTCGAGCCTTGTCACTTGACTCCACTCGTTAGCGGGATCGGACTCCGTCACCAGATAGTGACGCCCCTTATTTTACCTCCGATTCTGAGCCAGAGTCTGAGAACCCCATTTACACTGCCCCTACTAGCCCCATGGCTGGCATGACTTCCACTCCCGTCTTGGTAGAGATCGTTGGTGGCACATCCACCACTACACCAGTTACCACACCTACTTTAGGTATGCCCTCCATGGGGCCCCCATCTACCGTTCCCCTCACGACACCTATTCCCGCAGCGGGAATATCTATTCCCACTCCATCAGTGGCCCACACTACCCATGGTGGTGCAGGACCATCCCATACCACCTTAGTTCCCCCACTTGGGGGCAACCTCCCTAACACCACCCCTCCACTTGGGGGCATTGGCCCCAACTTGGCCCCACCCACTACTGTGTCACATCCTTCTTCCAGTTTGCCATTCATGGCTAGCCTCAACCTGCCTGACCTAGCCAGATTGACCAACGACCCTATCCAACACGACCCTGCGTGGCCTCACATGCCCACCAAGCTCCCCTCTGACATCCCTAAGTTCGAGGGCAAGACAGGTGAGGACCCACAAAACCACATTATGTCCTTCCATCTATGGTGTTCCTCCAACTCCATAGTGGATGACTCTATTCGCCTCCGTCTCTTACAGTGCACCTTCACTGGCTCTGCAGTCAAGTGGTATATCGAGCAACCCCATGGAACCCATAACACATTTGCTTCCCTTGCCTCAACCTTCCTGCAGTTCTTCCAGTTACCTGTTCGCTATGACGCGGGCGTTGAGATCCTCCTATCATGCAGACAAAACATGGCTACCCACATCACGGACCACATTCATGAGTGGTGTCGACGCCATAGGTTATGCAAGATCAAATTAGACGACCGTATCTTCCTAGATTGGTTCCTCAAATCCCTGCTTCCTGTCATTGCTAAGGATGTGGCATCCGAAAGACCCCAGTCTGAAGAAGAGGCCATCCTTAAGGCCCAACAATTCGACCTCATTTACGCCCAGTCGGGTTATCTCTATACCATTATACCTGATGCCCCTCGCGGCGAGTGCTCCCAGCACGATGCGCCGGGGGCATCCCACGCTGCCGACAGCATCATTGGCCGTGTCTCTTCGCATCCTCAACCATTTTCCATAGCACGTCCTACCCCTGGCCCTGACCTTTCGCAGGCTACCTCCCAATCTGGAATAACCAACTCGTATGCTCCCATGGCACACCACCATTCCCATGGACCCTCATGTCCACCTCAGTGTTTCGGTCATGCGACTCCCACTTACGCCCCCCCGGTCACACCTCAGCCCTACTACCACCAGCAGGCTGCACCAGCTCCTGCGCCTTCACAAGCCCAACCCACTTATTACCCGCCACAGGCAGCCCCTGCGGCAAACCCACAACCCGCTCCGCAGCCCTATCAGCAACCCCCTCAAGTTGCTGCCCCTGCGCAGCCTCCACCTACATATCAACCACTGCAACTTACTCCAGCACCTGCGCAACCTCAAAATCCACTTGCTGCCCAAGGGAAAGTTTACGCCCAACAAAACCCGCCACAAAACCAGAACAACCAACATAACCAGGGCCAACAAAACCGTGGCCAGGGCCGAAATCGTGGAAACAACCAACCTACAGACCAAGCTGGTCAACCACCTAATCCCCCCGATAATAATAATGCGGCCCCTGCTAACCAAAACCCTGATCGCCCGCCCAAGCAGGCTAAAACCCCCAATTTGCACACAGACCATCCTTGTTCTATTTGCGGGGTCTATGGCCACTACACACATGCTTTCCCACACTTGGAGCGAGCTCGACAACTTTGGGTTGATGATGCCCACCACTAAGGGAATGCGGCTCCCCAAGCACCACCCAACCCCCCACAACCTCAGCAGCCACCTTTGGTGTTGCAAAACCCCTTACCAAACCAAGGCGTAGTGAACACTCAACCATTGGCTCCCCCTCAAGCCAACACGCCAACCCAACAACAAATCACTTACACTGCTCCTGATCAACCCATGTTTGACTCAGGTACCCACCACTTGTTGATGATGTCCTCCGATGAAGTCAACCTCCAGACCCGGCGGAACCAATATGGCTCCACCTCTGAAGTCCCTCCCGTCGATAAACCCACTAACGCTCATCCCACTGATCAGGCGTTACGTATACCTCCACCTCCACTAGATGATGCTCCCAAAGCACCTCGTTTCCAGCTTCGCTGTATCAACAATAACCCCAATGCGTGGGCTGCGTCAAACTACAACATTGTCGATGACTTAGCCCAATCTCCCGCAGCCATGTCTACATTAGAAGTCTTAAAAAAATGCCCTTTGCAGTGCAAGACTTTTCTCGCAGCCATTGGGGCTATCGATCCAAATGATTCGAATTTAATGGCATTTGATTTGGACCAATCCGAACCCCGCATGCCTTCCACTTTAGCGTTCCAAGTTTCTGTTTCTGTTCGGAATTTTGTCATCCATTGATGCATTATTGATGAAGGTGCCTCTACATGTGTCATGTCCACCTCCATCTAGGAAAAATTGGGATCCCCCCCTCTCCAGCCGTCCACTACTGCGTTGCGAGCCTACGACCGTTGTTCAGCTCAGCCACAAGGCCTATTAACTAACGTCCTCGTCCAGCTGGCTGGAAAAACCGTCATCATCGACATCGAGGTTATTAATGCACAGCTTGATTATAACCTTTTACTTGGCCGCAGCTACATGTATTCCATGCGGGCGGTTGCTTCTTCCGTTTTTCATACCATGATGTTCCCCCATGAGGGACGCATGGTCAAAGTTGACCAACTCACCTACTATGATCCCAATGCCCCCGCGACACCCGCAAATGTTCTCCCCATGGTTGAACAACCTGTTTCGGGTGCCACCACCTCACTTGTTTCCTCTATGGGGCCCGGAGTTTACTCAGACACGCCAATGACCTTGACCTTCCAATCTATTCCACCCCCGTCACCCGCCACTGACATGTCTGACCTATGTACCCTGTCCCATCACACACAAACTCCTACTACTCAACCGCCCTTGTTGCCTAAACCCCCTTTGGTACCTAGTCACATTGGTGTTACACCCATCCATACCATTCCTTTCCTCATCCATCCCTCAGGAGTAGTTAGCGCCCCGGTCATGGCTACCCTCAGCCTCTCTGGGTTAACCTTAGGATTACTCGTTTGGTATCTTTCACCTCCCATTCCCCTGCTGACACCAGATGTCGTCCTACAACCGGTGCAACCCATTGTCACTACTAGTCAACCACCTCCCGGTGTCGCTACCCCGTCATCCTCCACGAACCCCCCCCCTCCTTTTACCAAACCAACTGGGGGCAGAGGCCCCCAACCTTACTCTGCTGTCCCACCTCCCAAGACAGTAAAAAACCCCCCTGTGTTTCATGCTCCTCCCAAATGCTCGCTGTGCGATGAGTTGGGCCATGCGACTCACCAATGTCCTTAGTTACCGACAGTACAGGAACACATGCAAATGCTTGACGACGACCCCAGTATACCGGTTTTCCACCTTGATCCAACCCCTAAGCCTCGCGACAAATCCCTGTGCACTAACCACTCCTGTGCCATATGCGGTGTTTACGGGCATTACACAAATCACTGTCCCGATCTCCCCGAGTATAGAACAACTCTCTATGAGATGAACAATCTGGACCTTGAGACGGCACCACCCACCATTGAGGAGATTCACCCCCCGATCTCTTCCCCTTCCGGAGAGGTTAATACCATTTATATGATCTCTTCCGCCACTACTCCCTTGTCAACCGATTTGACGACACAAACTTTCAGTACTGATGAGGAAATCCTCGAGGTTCTCACTGCCCCGGATTATCCCTGGGATGACATGCACCATTGTTGCTACTTCCTCCCAGATGAACCCTCCTCTAACACTGCTACCCAATTTGCAGTTGAATCCAAATACTTCCTTCCCCCCAAGGTCGACTGGTTCAAGGACCCTATTGCTGCTCCTAACGCCTTCGAGGAGGGTAACATGGCCAACATCTCACCTGTCATCCAAATTGATATTGCTGCCCCAGGAAGCACCCCCGAACTCATTACTTTAGGAGCCTCTTGCAGTGAGCAAGACATTGAGGAATACAAAAAACTCTTCAGAGAATTCTGTGATGTCTTTGTCTGGTCCTATACCAAAATGCCCGGCCTTGACCCTGCCATTATAGAGCACCACATTGACACATGGCCTGATGTACCCCCCGTTCGTCAGAAACCGTGTCCCATTCATCCCTCAAAACTCCCAGCTGTCAAAGCAGAGATTGAGAAACTTCGCACAGCAGGATTCATTTATCCTATTGCCTATACCACCTGGGTTTCAAAACCTGTTCCCGTTAACAAAAAACAAGGCACCATTAGAGTATGCACTGACTTCTGAGATTTAAACCGCGCCTGTCCCAAAGACAATTTCCCCATGCCATTTATTGACCAGCTCATCGATGCGTGTGCGGGGCATGAAGTCCTCTCATTCATGGACGGTTTTTCTAGATACAATCAGATCCAAATCCGAAAGGAAGACCAGTATAAAACTGCCTTTACTACCCCATGGGGCACCTTTGCCTATCGCATCATGCCTTCAGGCCCACAGTCGTGGTCCCCAACCGCGTGATCCCCCAAGAATCCCGCGGTCCGCGACCGTGGCTCCGACCCACTAACCCGCGGTCCACCCCACATGGACCATACAAATAGTACCCTGGGACCCACTACCCACCCCCCGAACCCAATGACAAAGCTGGTATGAGTTTGACGGAATACCTGTATCTCCCGAATCTGAAATCGGCCGGTCGGATCGTCCAGAAATGCCACCTCAACTCTGGTCCACTCTGATCACTAGTCAAAGTCAAATAGTACAAATGACACTTGTCATGTTGGGCCCACTTACTATTTATAGTCTGTTGACCTTTTTCTTGTTTCGACCATTCTGAACCCATACGGAGTCCGTTTTCCGAATTGTTTCCACCATTGGAATCAGCACAACGAGATCGTCATGATGGTCACCTCGTTGCATTATTTTTTCTATGTCATTTTTTCGCTGATTTTTTAGACACCGCTCGTCGCCTCGGTTTGCACGCCACTTCGATCGTTCTTCGTTTTTGTTCACACTTTTCATATCGCCGGATCCATTTTTCCGAGCTCGTGATGATGCTTGAGATCATTTCTCGCTCTCACTTGGTACAATTTCAACATTGTGTCCCGACACCTTGCTGCCTTGATTTGCGCGCTACATCGGTCGCCATCAGATTGTTCCACATTTTTTACATGAGCCATCCACTCCTGTCATACTGCAAATGTTTTGTTATTTTGCCACCATTCATTCACCCCGCAAGGAGGCCCACCAGTGTTCCCCCTCACCCTCGTTCCTGGTCATCATAAATGTTCCTTGATTGAACACTTCTTCCTTGCTTAGCCATTCCTGTCGTTCGGTATACTTTTATCCCTTACTTTAGAGTCTTCTTATTGCTTTCAGACTCCTTAAAATTGAAAGCAACCACGAGCATGAACTGTCCTGGGCTCGTAAAAAACCACACGACAGTACCATTCCATTACTTCAGAGTCTTCTTATTGCTTTCAGACTCCTTAAAATTGAAAGCAACCACGAGCATGAACTGTCCTGGGCTCGTAAAAAACCACACGACAGTACCATTCCATTACTTTAGAGTCTTCTTATTGCTTTTAGACTCCTTAAAATTGAAAGCAACCACGAGCATGAACTGTCCTGGGCTTGTAAAAAACCACACGACAATACCATTTCATTACTTCAGAGTCTTCTTATTGCTTTCAGACTCCTTAAAATTGAAAGCAACCACGAGCATGAACTATCCTGGGCTCGTAAAAAACCACACGACAGTACCATTCCATTCCTTCAGAGTCTTCTTATCGCTTTCAGACTCCTTAAAATTGAAAGCAGCCATGAGCATGAATTGTCCTGGGCTCGTAAAATCCACACGAGAGTACCATTCCATTCCTTCAAAGTCTTCTTATTGCTTTCAGACTCCTTAAAATTGAAAGCAACCACGAGCATGAACTGTCCTGGGCTCGTAAAATCCACACGACAGTACCATTCTATATACACACTTCTTCTAGTTCCCTAACCCATGAAGAAGTCCCCCTGTGCCTCTTGGCGCTATGATCGATCCTCTCGACAGCACCCCCAATTAGGTCGCCTTTGTTCAGAGTATTCTGCAGTCTCCTGCCATTTTACCACAGCTTTAGTCTCCCTCAGCCCAGTCACCTTCCCAGATCCAATACAGCTATGATCCCCTTACCACCAGTCCGTTTCATATGCTTCCCGATCATCCCCGCCATCATACTCTGAACAAAGGAAGTTTGAGTCCACCCACTCTACTTGCCCAGTTATTCCCCCCAGTTTATCAATCCTGCCATCAGTACTATCACATCTCGGTTTTCCACCTCGTGCTCCTTTCAAGGAAACATCATTGCCTTGATAGTTGCAGGTCTCCCTCTGTCGACGACAGCCCCTCTATTCCAGAGGATATACCCAGAGGCCCCTGTGCCTTGGACCCATCACCATCTGTGGTGAGTGCCTACGGACCATTTTGGGAGGAGTCATCATTGCCTCTCTGAATGGTTGTTTCTCACATGCTCGACTTCAGCACCTTGATCGCATCGTTGAGAATCGCGCAGGACGTATATCCCTTCCATTATTTGTCGAAGACCCCGGATTTCCTCCGACTCTAGCACATTGGTGAGTCACTTCGGAACGCCCAGTTATATGTTCCTGTGGATGTCCGGGCTGCGTTGGCGATTGTATTTGGAAGACACCCCGTTCCATGCTTCCTTGAGTACCCAGTTCAGTTCCAGTACAGTGTACCATTGCGAGTATGACCCTTGTCACTATGATACAGCAGCTCACCAGTTCCTTTGGTACCACATTCAGTAGCACTGCTGTCATTCCAGTGCATCAGTTTTTTAGCTCAGCCATGATCAGCCCAGCAGTATGTCCCAGACTTGTGTCCCTTCTGGACCCTTATGATATACACAATGGTTTTTTATGTATCATACAGGTCTCTCTTTTTGGGCCTCACAGTTATGTTTATATATCTTGATACGAGCATGGGTATGCCCGCCTCGTCCATATATTACGATTCTTCCTCATTCAGTATTTGAGGCCATATATATGTTAGGTCCCCACATTTTGGACCCCATTGTTATTATTATGTTATATCCTGATACGAGCATGGGAATGCCTGCCTTGTCCATATGATCAGATGATTCCTCATCCATTCTTGAGGTTATGTACTTTTAGTTCTTGCAGTTGGTTTGGGATCGTTGTTCCGGGCTTCCGTTTGTTTCTTCTCGTCTCCACACCCCAGAAACACCATTTATGACTTACGATGTCCATCGGCCATATGATGAGCTCCTGCCCTCGCACATCAGGGGGCAATCTGTTAACACCCAAAAAGTGTTCACTACCTCATCTACCCCACTACATGGCTCATTTGTCCTTTTTCCCTACCATATTTCCCTTGAAAACCCTAAAAATCCCACTACAAAGCCTCCAAAAGGCCTAAAATGCCTCCAAAAGGCCATAAAACCATCAAAAGCCTCCAAAAGGCCATAAAACCATCAAAAAGCCTCCAAAAGGCCTAAAATGCCTCCAAAAGGCCATAAAACCCCTTTTTCCTCCAAAAATATCCAAAATTCCTCTAAAATAGCAAAAATCCCCTAAAAGGGAAGAACAAATATAAAATAATGAGGAAAAGGAGGAAAAAACCCTATACAGCTGCCCTAAACCACATGGTTTCCAAAAACCATGGGCCAACACTCCACCATTGAAAAACTATAAATAGGTGGTGGAGACCCCTTATTTCACATCCACAATCATAAGCACCCTTACTCTGCCAAAATAAGCTCTTGAAACCCTAGCTCACCCTTGAGCTATTTTCACCTTGAGAGCCCCTTTTGGCCCATTTTCCACCATTGGAGAAAGAGAAGGAGCAAGCTGGAGCTCGGAGCAACCCTCTTGGATCACCGCAACGGGCTTCACCAACCTCCACATTGGAGGTAATATTAATATCAAAACCATTATTTACATTTTGTTTTTCTGTTTTATGCATATGTTAGAGTTTCTTTTTTAGCTTTTTAATTTACACATATTGAACTGCTACTAAGGAGTCCCTTCTCCTTAGTAGGTGCTCATTCGCACAAGCTAGGGGTAAAACCCTAGCCACAACATATGGTATTGTTTTCCTTGGATATAAATATTTATTTAACGTATTTTGTTGCTTCTTCTTGGAGAAGGATCTCAATAACTTATTGACATCTTTAATACATAAGTTGTTGAGGAGATTTGAATGTAATATTTTATTTTTATTCCTTAGAGAACTAATGGATCTAGGAAAACAATTTCTTGTTTACTATGAGGAGACAAAGCTACATGACTATAAAAGACCCAACTCTTTGCAATTGGAGGCATGGTTGGACTTGTGAACTTTTCGCCTTTTTATATTTTGTTGAATATCTTGAAGACAACGGAAATAAAGTTTTATCCTCTTGTGGCATAATTCCTCAGGTTTACTTTTAGAAGACTATGGATGGAAATTACTTATGGGAAATGGGAGTTGAAACATGAAAAATATAGGTAACATTATTTATTATTCAAGAAGATTGTACTTTTGTTAAGAATAGATAGATTTTGAGCCCGCATGGGTGCGGCTCAATGGCATTGCTTGATATGAAGTTACTTGTTGTAAAGGAGGTCACGAGATCAAATACCACCCGAGTTTACCCATGTCCCATGGATTGTGGGCTGTTGTGGGGAACCTATGGGTATAGGGTAGTGGGAATGGATCTCTGGACCCCATGTCACGCGAGTACTAGGCCATCCCCAGTTGCTGATTCCCCTAGTCTAAAAAAAGAATAGATAGATTTTGAATTATTCTTCTTTCATATATCTTTGTGTTTATTATTGGGGATGTTTAACGTGTATCTTTCATCCTAATCAAAAGTTGGCTACGATTCATATTCTCCTTTGTTAAATGCACTCTCAAATATGTTTTGAACCTCTCCATAGTTTGTTTTTTTCACAAATAATTTTATGCATTTTGGATAACAAGATATGTGTGTTTGTAGTGTCTTTATCCAAGATATTAATTTGTAATCTCATAATTGTTTCCCTTAGTGGTTAATTTTTGGCTTCACTTGTCCAATGTATTTGACAATAGTCTTGATCCTCCCATCACTCTATTTATACAACCTTTTTTATTATTTCAATTTTATTACTGCTACATATTCATAATCATCTTGAAACTCCTTTTAATAAGCTTTAGTAATCCTAAGTTACAGAATCCCCGCCAGAGGGATACCAACGTAAAGTGAGGGGAAGAACTACTGTAGTGACAGTGGGTAGCCTTGATAAATTCCTAGGGAATCACGTTGTGTTTTAGGGATTTACCATTTTGAGTCACTCCCTTTGCATGAATATTTTTTCAACCCACATATCCCCAAGTCAAATCCATGGCTACATGCAAGCATCCAAGCTATCTCTTGTTGCATAGGGCTCAATTCCCTTCTCCAAGATGACAAATTCTCCCCCTCCAATGCAAGGTATTCTTCAAGCAAGCAACCTCCTTGATGTGGCCAATGTGTAATTGCCACCAAGTTGTTTGAATATCTCCAACTCTAAAAGAAATAATGTCATGCAATAATCCAACTGAGGTAAAACTACTTGTAACTCCCTATATTTTGATTTGACAATTAAACAACATTAAAAATTATTTTGTATTTCTTTTCTTATTATTGGTTGGTCTCAGTTCAAATGAGAAAACTATATTTGTGGATTTATGTGCCTACACACATGCACAATTTATGTTTTGATCTTATCATTTATATTATTAATGATGACAATTTTGTGATTTACTTCCAATATGCAAATCTATGGTATGTAGATACCACTTTACGCTATAGTTAAATGAAAAAATGGATGCCATGCACATGATGAATATATTATCTTGTTTACATTGTTTGTTAGTTGATAACTTGGTAATTATTTGGAAGCAATGGAATTTTATGCATGATATTATGTTTAATGAGATTAATCCATATGTCAGAGGGGCTAAATAATAACCAGATACATGTGATACTTAAGTGATCTCAATATTTGACATCAAAAGATAAAAGGGTAAGCTCTGAAGTATTAATTCATGAAGTAATTCTTAGTTTGATACATTGTTATGATATATAGACTATTGTAAGCTTTTACAAGAAACTAGTCCGCCCAAACTAGTCATATGATGATGCAACTCTAAGGACAACAATAGCAACACAATGTGGTTATTGATAGGGTGTTGACCCTAGTTCCAATGGGAGAGGTGGATGTATTACCCATTGTTATCCTATGAAACCTGAAGTTGTGGGAGGGTTGCGTTAAGTTACGCTCCACAAGTTGTGTGATGATGATTACCGATTGCATGTTGGGGAAGTTAGGTCGATTTAGTTGATGCTTCCACTTATGTATTATATATGGTGTTACATCAATATAGTTTACACTCCAACATATTTTGGTAGAGGAATATATAGGAAGTGGAATATGGAAGCAGGTTAGGAAGGAATGACGATTCAAAGTAGTAAGGATGTTAGGAATTATAGATGCCGCTTTAGTTTTGCACTTGGTTGGTGTTTAAATCATTTGTTTAATTCATTAAGCCTATAAATTTGAGTATAATGTTAAATTGGTATTGGTATATTGTCACCTAGTTAGTAAGATTGTATAATGTTGTGTTTATTGGATTACCATCTCGTATGTGTGGTTATGATTATTCAAGAACTATGCATTAAAGGTGGTGATGGTTATATTTAGTATACACACAAAATATGTGTACATTGGCCATACATACATACATTGCACACTTACACTGGTAGCAATTAAAATATATTGGTTATTAAATTATTGTTATTATTAATGGTTAATGCATGATGAGTGAAACAAGGGTTAAAATATATAATTGTAATTATACTAAATCATTTGTATTAATTACATTTCATTTAGGTTCAATCAACTTTCTTTTGATGTAAATTATCTCTCATTTGCATGTCGTTTCATAATTTGATTCATTTAATTCTTACCAAAAATAAATTGACATGATTTGAATTTATCTTGCTTTAGAGTATTTATGATAAATGCATATTTGATTACATTTTGACTTACGACACATGAATTTAATTAAATATGAAAACTTGCCTCACTAAATGGGTTGTCAAATCACTTATGTTGATAGGTAAAATATTATTTTATGTTATTTTGACCTTCATAGGACCCTTCTTGAGAAGGGAATAAAGGCGATGGCAAAAACCTATTGAAAGGGTATTTTGGATATGTTAGAGAGGGTTGTTGGCACTTGAAGAAAATTGGGGTTGTAGAGGGAAGAAAACATTGTTTGTTAGTAACTTGGAATTGGAACCCTGAGGTTGAGTTTGGAATTGTCTTTGTTTTTTTTAAGAGTTGTGGGCATAGAGTGCTAAGAAACCCCACATGTTTCCCAAAAGTAGTAGTTGAGATGCTAGTTGGTTGGGTGAACTAACTGCATTAAATATTGGAATATTGGATTGTTGGAATTGCTACTGGACTGCTCAATCAACTAGATATAGAGTTATATTTACTATATTTACTTGATTTAAGTTGTTTAACTAAATTAGAAAATTATGCATGAACAACCATTTTTTTGGTAAGTTGAGGAACTATTCTATTGAGTAAAATTAGTGGTACCAAAAAAGTTACAGTTCAAAGACACATTCCTACTGAAAGAAGCAAGCAAGTATACCAGTCCTAAAAAGTTTGCCGGACCCTCCCTCAGTGAGGGAAAATAGGTCCATAAAAAGAAGGAAAGTGTCCTTTTGCAAAAATACATGATGTTCAGACTGTAATTCTTGACATGAAAAAACCCACAAACAGTAATCCTAACACAATAAACCCACATACCCCGTGACAAAACATCATGTGACAAAAAGAAGCCAATGGAAAAAACCTGTTTAAGGTTTGTGGAATGGCTCCTCAATGATGGGGCATCCAAAGCCAGTGGAAACCGGCTTGCTTGGGGTGTCCTTGTCATCAAAAGCGTCGTTGCTGGATGAGTCTGCATCTTCACTACTGGAGGAGTCTTCATATTCACCGCTGCCTATTAGAGGTTTTTTGACTGGGAGAGGAGTAGTCTTCCTCGCCATTGCTGGACTGGGGGTACATTTACCGGCTGAGAGGGATTTTATTTGACTCTGCATAAGGGGAGGGGGGGTTCGCAATCCATAGGAACTGCAGGGGAGATGGTAGAGGAGGTAGGGGCCAAGGGAACGACAGGTGCATAAGCTAAAATAGGGGAGATAGTGGGAGCCAAGGGAGCGACATGTGTAGGAGGTGGAGGGATGCCATCATGAGGAGGCTGAGAGTGGAAGCGAGGAAGAATCCAAATGAGGAGATTTTTGATAACCCAGTAGTTTCTACGGCGCTCCAAAGTGCGACCAACAACATTAAGGGCACCAAAGAGTTCATCCTCCAAGTTGTTGAACATGATATGCACATCGTCGAGGATCTCGATATCGAAACCATCGCCACTTTCCTGAGCACTGAGTGGAGCAGGGCGATCATATTGTGTGCCTCTCCCCACAAGGCCGTGGTAAAGAGTACCTCTTTGGCGATGAGACATAGCGGTGCGACTAAGAGTGGCAGTGAGCTTGGTGTTAGATTTTTAACATTAAGCTAGCATTATATTAGGATCTTTAACTGAGAGAATAACAAGCACAACAATTAAACACAAGAGACAATGAATGCAGTGTTTTTCCTTGGGGAAACCATAAATGGAGAAAACCCCACAACTTCCTCAGATATAGAATCAACACCAAAAGTAAAACCCCAAAATAGTAATATGATCTCCCGACAGAAGTAGCCTCTTTCTTCTTAGCCCCAGTAGCTTCTTCTTCCTTAGCTATGTGCTACAACTGAGTGTGAGTGAGTGTGTGATAAATAGAGAGACTCACTCTCTATTTATACTAATTTCCGACTTGACAATAACCTACTAGGTCCGACTTCTCTAGGAGAGTCTAATAACCCTAGTGCCTCGGAACCGCGGGGACTTTAACCCTTGATCAATAGGAGGGTTACCCACAATGAATTGACATGACTTGTTTACATTATAGAACCTCTCGATAGGAACATCGGGGCATGCAATAACTCAAGAAAATTATAGACACATCCCAGAATAAACATCGGGGTACAATACATAAGATATATGGATGAATACATTTCGAAGTTACAAATACATTAACACTCCCTCTTAACTAGGAAGGTATTCTCTCGACACAATTTATCAGCACAATTCTTCTTCTCTGTATCATTTGGATCATCATCGAGTCCTTGTCATATTCAAGTCATCTTCATCTTCAAGTAATATTCATCTTCAAGTCATCTTCATCTTCAAGTCATCTTCATCTTCAAGTCATCTTCATCTTCGGATCTGGATCATCACTGGATCTGGATCATCACTTGATATGGATCATCATTGGAACATCATCACTATATCTGGATCATCACTGGATCTAGATCATCTCTGTTGGATCATCATCACTGGATCATCATCATGGGTTCTCATCACAAGAAGTTCTACGGAGCCAACCCTTTTTCATGCTGGTTGTAGGCCTAGCCTCCATGTAGGTCTTCTTCAGCGCTTATATCTGACCCTAAGTCAGAATGGCCCATCCAGCACTTACATCTAAGCATGAGAGGAACACATCCAACACCATGTCAGAAAGGCACACCCAACAATCACATTTGACCATGCAGGAACACATCCCACAACCCTATCAGAAAGGCCCAACACTGACATCCGATCATGCGGGAACACATCCCACAACCCTATCAAAAAGGCTCAACACTTATATATAGCCATGCATGAACACATCCTACAACCTTGCTAGAAAGGCTTTGCACTTACATCCAGCCATGCGGGAACACATCCTGCAACCTTGCTAGAAAGGCTATGCACTTACATCCAGCCATGCGAGAACACATCCTGCAATCTTGCTAGAAAGTCTCTGTACTTACATCCAGCCATGCAGGAACACATCTTGCAATCTTGCTAGAAAGGCTCTCAACCCCAGGTTGAGGGTTCCTGGTAACTAACCAAGTTCCTCCATTCTCCCAGAGAATGGCATCAGCCCTTATATCTGATCAAGTGGGAACACATCCCTCAATCACATTAGAATGTCCATGCACTCATATCTGATCATGTGAGAACACATCCCATAGTCATATCAGAATGACCCTCAGTCATAGATTGATCTTTCCTGGTAACTGACCAGGTGCCTCCATTCCAAGAATGGGATTCAACGCTGTTGCAGCTGCAACAATTTTTCCCAAATTTTTCAAATTTTGGACCCTCCTTTTGATTTTATCTTGCTTGGAATTGTTTGGATTCCTGAACTTTGTCTTTCCTCTGCTACAATTTTGGATTTTTGAGGTTGGATTGAGGTCAACTGTTTTCCTTCATTTTGGAAGTTGAATGATCTAAAACTGCTTTTTGTCTAGCCAATGCTTTTGACTGTGGGACTTAAAGTTTTGATTTGTGGATGATTTCCTTTATCATCATTGGAAGTTGGATAATTCGTTAACTATTTTCTTTCCGCTGTTTCGGAGTTTAAACAAGCTAGTATCACCGTCACCTAGCCGAATGTCTTTAGTTTTATTCAAGAACTTAACATTTTTGATTTTTCGATGGTTTGGTTTTATCCCTGTCGGAGGTGAATTAATGAAGGAATCAGGGCATTAGTCCTCTATGCCGCCGATGGACAGTTCTTATTCTCGCCAATCCCCGGCCCGTTTCTCCTTGTGGTTTTACTGTTTAAACCTTTGACTTGATTTCACTTTATTACTATCGGAGCGATGTTTGACAATTGATCGGAGGGCTAGTCCTTTGCGTTGCCGACACGACGACAACGTTGAGTTTCAAGTCCCCGATATATAGTAGTTAAAGCTTCCTATCACCAATTTTTTTATGTTGACCGCGAAACTTGTAGTCTGTATGTCTTCCGCCGTTGCGGCTGCTTAGTGAACTAACCATCCGACATATAGTCCTTTCACTTGTCGATGCTGATGTGATTAGTGGGTAGTGGTTCTGATCTTCGATGCATGACTACGACGGCATTTAGTGCTTTATTTCGTCGACATTTAGGGTTTTGTCACGGGATCCTTAGTCTGTTTGTGGCCCGCCATTGCGGCTGTCTAGTCAACTATCTTCCCAATGTTAGTGTTTCTGATCGCTGATACACATTCATCGCGATATTAGTCATTGGCATCACCGACACTGTGGAGATGTTAAATATTATAGCCCCGACACTTAGTGTTAAAGGTCTCCGACACCGATAGAATTAATAAATAGTCTCGCGGGGCGCGTAGCTTGTTTGCTGTCCGCCATTGCGGCTATGAATAGGAATATTCTCCCGTTGTCTAGTGCTTCCGATCGTCGATAAGTTTTTTTTTCTTTTCCGCTATTTTTGTGTGCTTTTACTCTATTTCATGGGATGGCGGAGGTTTCCCGTGGTGTTTCGGTCCAGTTAGGGTTTTCCATGATGAGGAGCATAGTGCAGAGTTTAGTGTTTTCGAGTTAGTTCATATGTGACCCGGAGTAAGATGAAGAATCTTTGCTATCAGGGTTGTCATTTTGGTTACGAACAGGGTTTTTAAGCGCAACTTGTAGGATTTTTCTTTCCTTGTCATTTTTCTTTTTATGCATTAATACTATTTATAATTCATTTTACAGAATGCATGCACTGATACAGTTTTGTGTTATTTTGTCAAAATCTAAATGGTCTAAAAACATGCTATGTTTATGACAGGGTGATTACTGCAAAGAAGATATGTCTAAAAGACAAAGCAGAAGAGAGGTGGTTGAAGGAGGCAACAAGGAAGAAAGAGGCTGAATAATGAATAAGCAGAGATAGAGAAAAGAAGAAGAAAGTGAAGGTCCGAGATCAACATGATCTAAAAAAGACCAATCGATGACTAAGCATAATTGATAGCAGCAGAGGCCTAGGATTGGAAAAAGTTCATTAGTGACCAAGCTGGTCCCTCTTTATAAAAGTGCTATTAAATTTTAATTTAATGTAACATATTGTACAAAATTATGAGCACTCACTAAAAGACAAAATTTTGGGATTGAACGGTTGGTGGAGCCCAAAGGTCATTGAGGGATAGCCCAAAGGTTTTTCTTTTTGTATAAATATAGGAGAGTTTAGATGTAGAAAGGACGTTTTCCCAGATAGATTTGTGAGAGTATGTTGTAAGAAGAACTATTTCCTTTTATAGTAAAGAATTACAAATTTCTTGTTGGAGAAAGCTTGGTGGAATTTTTTTAAATGCTGTGCTATGGATCAGTTGAATGTGAACTATTTCATTTTCAGCTTGTGTCCATTAACTGTGAGATCGTTCTAACTCTTTGAACCTATGTTATTGTTATGAATGCACTCTAGTTTATTCTATGAAATTTCCACTGTGAGTAATGAAGGTTTTTCATAAACAATAAGCTATCTTGTTGTTCATATACCTATTAATGTTCATGTGTTTTGAAATAAGTCAGAGCTATCTGTGATTTTTCTTAATGCATGCACAGAAATACATTACTCATTGATAAATGATAATATTGCTCCCTAGGGATAGGTTAGATAGTTAGTTTTATTTTCTTGTTGTGTGTGATTTAGATGTGAGAGAGTTAAGACGAGAGGTAAGAACCTGTGCATCACATTGTGACCGCTCCTCGTATTCTCTATCAATATACATTCTTAGATAGGCACTTGCACATCATACTTAAATTCAAAAAACTAAAATATACACGGTGGACTAGGACATAACCGGTAAAACCTTTATTTTGTTACTTGACCTACGGTAGCCGGACCGTAAATCGGATGGATTCCCCATACTAAATAGTAACAGGCTAGTTGGGAACGTTTACTGGGGAGAATCCCTAATTGTTGTTACCTACAAATTTCCAGGCCTCAATAGTTTTTGGACCTAGAAGGAGGGTCGCTAGTGCATGGTTGGCCGAGGAAACTTATTTCCTCGAAATTATTCCACCGGTGACAATTATGAAAGTAGTTTGTTTCCCAGTCCAACTCCAAAAGAGAAGGGTAAAGAGCATCTGTATTCTGTTGATAACGAAGTAGTTGATGATCTGAGAAGATTTACTAGGGCATATGCGAAGAATATTGGAGGATTTCCAATTATTCCTGTCTTACCTAGAAGAGAATATCGGAATAAAGATCGCCCTCAGTTAGAAGATTCAGTGTTGGTAGAAGACCTTGAAGAATTGGTAGAAGTATACCTACAGGAAGTTTATCAACCTTTGAATCAGTTGGGCCCAGATACACCTTACTGTTCACCTATTCATACCCCCGTTCACTCACCACCTCATTCTCCACCCATAATCATGGCTCATGTAAATGCAAACCAACCAAATCCACGACCTACTTGGAAGGCTAGGTCACCTTTGAACCTAACACCTCCTTTGCATGATTTGCCTCAAGCTTTTCAGAAAATGTTGCCTAAGTTTGACCCAAGTGAAAAGATTTTGGTAGTTGATCATTTGCAAAGCTTTTACTTGGCTATAGAAGGACTACGGGCTGGAGAACATGAAGATGTAGTCTGCAGATTGTTTCCACATACCCTGAAAGGAGCAACAGCCTCATGGTATTTTGCTTTGCTTGCAAATTCAATCATAGACTGGGATACATTTGAAAGAATATTTAGAAGTAAATATGCAGTCCAGAAAACTCATGCAGCTCTAATGAAAGGGTTATGCGCTTTAAAGAAAGAAAGAAAAGAAAAAGTGCACAATTTCACTCAAAGATTTGCTGTTTTTATAAAGAATTTTTCTGCAGGTGATAAGCCCTTTGATAAAGTTCTGATTGAATACTATACTTCAGCTCTAAGGCCTGAATTGGCCATGTTTTCCAAGATGTTAGTCAAGCCTACATTGCAAGAAACTTATGAAGAAGCTGAGAGAGTAGAAGCTGAAAAAGAGAGCATAGAAGATTCTCCTGAGCAGTCGGGAGAAAAAACTTTTGGTAAAAAGGCTTTATTACTGACTAAGCCTAAGGATGAGAAATCGCATGAATTTGAAGGAATGTTGAAAATGATGCAGAAGCTATCTAACAGAGTGATAGATTTGGAAAAAGAAAAGGAGGCTCATAAAGCATACAAGCCTAACTATAAAAGGAGAGAAGACAACAATGAATCTAAACCTCCTCCACACAGTCCTGCATCAATGAATTTAACTGAGGTAGGTATGGATAATTTTTGCACCTTTCATCAGTAGCCTCATTCTAAGAAAAATTGTTCCCAATGGATAAATTTGATGACATTAGTAATGAATCAGCTATTGGAATCCAAACTAACAGAGGCTGATGAGGAGGAAGGAAAAGATAATCAACCCACTGAAAAACAAGAAGATGATGCTTTAATTTTATGGGACTGTGTCTCACTATTTGATATAGAAGAGGAACGTTCACTGAAATAGGAAGAAACATCAAAAACAAATGTGACAACAAGAAGTCAAAGTTTGTTAAATAAAGACAATTCAATACTTCCAAAGATTAAGAAATTTCAGGAGAATATGAAGAAAATACAGAAGAACAACACAGATGATAAAATACATGAATTTACCATTACCAGTCAAGATCTGAAACAAGTCAACATGCCTGTTAAGCCTATTGAAGACAAAGTTGATAATGTCAAGGAAAATCTCAAAGCACCTGAGATGGGGTACGATATTGTGGAGGACATTAAAAGGGCTAAGGCAAATATTTCATTGTTTGAAATGTGTAATGTGCCTTAGCAGAAAGAAAAATTGTTAAAAGCACTTGAAGTACCAGAGGAAAAGCTTCCCACCGACAACCAACGTGAAGAAGAAGAAATTGGTGAAGCAAGTGTGGGAGGTAAGTCTAAATTTAAAACCCCACCATTCCTCTTAACTTTTGATATTTTAAACCATAATGTGCACAATTGTTTAGTAGACTCAGGGTCAGCAGTCAATGTTATGCCACTGCCAGTCTGCAAGAAGATCAATGGACAACCTAAACCAACTATCTGGTAGGTTATTCAGCTAGACAGGACCACTATGAAAGTAGTCAGGGAAATGGAAGATGTTCTGATTCGCTTATCTGCCAATGAAAAGATATGTGAGTACATTGATATTGTAGTAGCAGACATACCTGATGTTTATGGACTTGTTTTGAATCGAGACTGGTCAGCAAGGATAAATGGATATTTCACATCAGATTGGTCACATCTGTGGTTGCCTCATAAGGGAAGTCCAAATCAGATAAAAATATTAAGAGAGCCCCACATGAAGCACAATGTTACTCAATTGGAAGAAAAAAATGAACCAGTGAATTTTGTGTTGGGAAATTATCTAATTGAGCTAGAACCGGGAAACTACCAAGCGGAAGAAGGTAGCAGTACACCAGACACCCAGCCCGATTTCCTTTGATTTTCACGGGCTGATGAGATTGATTTTAAAATAGTAGACTTAGTTTCAGATGTAGTTTTTGATTCAAGTACAATAGAAGTAGATAGTTTTTGGATACTTTTTTTGATGGATCTAAAAATTTGGAAGGATCAGGAGTTGGTTGTGTCCTGATTGATCAAAACATAAATAAACATTTTCTTTCTTGTAGATTAGAGTTCGAGTGTACAAATAATACAACCGAATATGAAGCACTAGTTCAGGGACTAAGAAAAGCAATTGAATTAAAAGTAAAAAATCTGAAAGTGTATGGGGATTCTGAAATAATTGTAAAGCAAATTTGAAATCAGATACATTGCATTTCACCTCATTTAAAAGCTTACCAAAATGAAGTGTGGGATTTGCTAAATTTTTTTTATGCATTTAATATTGTATCCATTCCTAGACTAAAGAATGCAGCAGCTGACTTGTTAGCTACCTCAGATGCAAGGCTTGTACCTTCTAATAATAAATGTTCTATTGAATTGCTTTTTAGGCCTTCGGTTCCAGACATGATTACCAATCTACGAGTTTTTGACGATGATCAACAAATCTTGGAATGTTTGATGAATGATGAAACCTTCAAAGGAGAAATAATCAATGATGAAGAACACCAAGCTGAATTAAAATTCGATAACTGTATTCCTAAAGGATTTAGGACCTTAGAGCGAATGTTTGATCTAGACAATAAATTCAGAAGGCCAGCAAATGTCAAGACTCACAACTCGTCCTTACAATTCGAGCTGATAAATTTGGGAACTGAAGTTAAACCCAAATATGTAAATTTGGGAAAGTGTTGTTCTCCGTGTGAAAGAAATAAGTTCATTAGTTTGTTCAAACAATACAAAGATGTGTTTTCCTAGACATATGAAGAGCTTAAAACATATGACACCAATATTATACAACATGTCATCCCTATTAGAGCTGGAGTCAAGCCTTATCAGCAACCTTTGAGGAAGATGCATCCAAAACTGGAACCTTTAATTTAGAGTGAAGTGAAAAAATTATTGGATGCTAAAATTATATTCAAAGTCAGACACTCGGAGTGGGTTTCAAATTTGGTGCCAGTGAGGAAGAAATCCAGAGAAATCAGGCTATGTATAGATTTCAGAAACCTAAATCGTGCTTCGGATAAAGATAAATATCCAGTCCCACCCATGGAACAAATTTTGTAGATGGTTCAGGTTATGAGTTATTTTCATTATTAGATGGATTCTCTGGCTATAATCAAGTATTAGTAGCTGAAGAGGACAGACTTAAAACTACATTCAGAACAAAGTGGAGAAATTTTGCTTATAGAAGAATGCCCTTTGGACTCATCAATGTTGGAGCTACTTTCCAGAGGGCCATGGATATAGCTTTCCACGGTCTGATTGGCCATAGTGTTGTAGTATATCTCGACGATGTCATGATATTTTCAAAGAAGAGAGAAGAACATGAATTCCATCTAAAACAATTTTTTGAGCGTTGTCGAAAATATGGCATCTCACTGAATCCTAGGAAATGTGTGTTTGCGATTATAGAAGGAAATCTAATGTGTCACATTGTTTCTAAAAAAGGGATCTCCATAGACCCAGAAAGGATTAAAGCTATCGAATAGATCTCTTTACCCCATAACAAAAAGGTATGCAATCTTTCATGGGGACAATTAATTTTGTGTGAAGGTTTGTACCAGATTTTGCCCAAACTGTCAAACCTTTGTAGAAAATGGTGAAACAAAGTGTACAATTCAAATGGATTGATGTGGAAAAGAATGCATTCATTAAGATAAAGACATCTATTGCACATGCATGATCTCTTAAAAGTCCAAATTTCAAAAAAGATTTTATTTTGTACACTTTCACATCTGATGATTCATTGGCAGCGGTGCTTACACAAAAGGAAGATGGGGGAGATGAGCATCCCATATCATTTATGAGCACTGGTCTGCAGGGATCCGAATTGAATTACCCAGCTGTGGATAAACAAGATTATGTAGTCTTCAAAGTGGTAAAACAATTCAGGCCATACATACTTAAGAACCAGACTAAGGTAATAGTTCCACACCCAACTGTAAGGTCTCTTTTTGTACAGAAGGAATTAGGAGAAAGAAGAGGCAACTGGATAACATATTTACAAGAATATGATCTTGAATTCAAACCAGCATCTATAGTAAAGGGGCAAGGATTGTGCAAACTAATGGCTGAAGGCAAAGACAATGAAGAAAACAATTGGGACAATGAAGCTGAGTTACATATGATGGATGTATGTCCTCTTTTCACAGCTCCAGATTCCTGGTACCGAGACCTTGTTCATTACCTTCAGGAAGTATTGTTGCCAGAACATTGGAATTCCAAACAACGAAGAGCATTGCGCCTTAAATCAGCTTTGTATCAGATCATTGATGGAATATTATTAAAAAATAATTACGGATGAGTTCTTCTCAAATGCTTAGAGAAAGAAGATGCAAAGAAGGTCATAACAGAGTTACATGATGGGCCTGCTGGAGGTCTTTTTTTCGGAGATACAACAGCCCATAAGATTATTAGAGCCAGGTATTGCTGGCCCACACTGTTTAAATATGCTCTTGCTCATGTCAGAAAGTGTGATACTTGCCAGAGATGTGTTGGAAGACAAGCCAAAGCAGCAGGGCCTTTAAAACCAGTGATGATAACATAACCATTCGAATAATGGGGGATTGATATCATTGGAGAAATAAAACCAAATTCTTCCTTGTAGCACAAATACATTTTGACAGCAACTGACTGCTTCACCAGATGGGTTGAGGCCATTCCATTATGCAAAATGAATGAAGATATGGTCATGGATTTCTTGCAAGATCACATTATGACTAGGTTTGGGGTTCCAATTTCCCTGGTTTTTGATAATGCTACTTATTTTTCTTCTATTATATTAACTGCATTTGCTCATGAAAAAGGAATCAAGTTGCATTATTCTGCGAACTATTACCCACAAGGAAATGGTTTGGCAGAATCTACAAACAAGAATCTGATTAGGATTTTAAAAAAGACTGTGATAGAAAACCAGAGAAGTTGGCATTTAGCATTACCAAATGCTCTTTGGGCTGATAGGGTCACACCCAAGAATTCCTTAGGTGTGTCGCCGTATACCCTTGTTTATGGAAAAGAAGCTATTCTTCCTCCCAACATTATGCTACCATCTTCCATAATAGCTCAAGAGTCTAGAGGTACAGATAATGAAATCTTACAGATTAGAATCTATAATCTTTTGAAGGCGGAAGAGTCTAGGTCCAAAGCCAAAGAACGATTTAAGCATCAACAGGAAGTAGTGAAACAGTGGTTTGATAAGCATAAAGCTGGAAAAAAGGAATTTGAAGTGGGAGATCTGGTTCTTAAGTGGGATCACCCACATGATGAAAAGGGGAAACACATGAAATTTCAACAGTTATGGGTAGGCCCTTTTCAGATTGCCACAAATCTTGGCCCCTCAACCTACAAGTTGCAAGATTTACAGGGGTGGGAACATAAATTTTCAGTTAATGGTTTAGTTCTCAAACCTTATTTTTCTTGATTTTTGTTTTTATTTTGTACATAAATAAACTGATTTGGTTGTTTATTTTTTATTTATTTTAGTTATATTTTGATTGATTTCAATACAAGAAGCAAACTTTTGGTTGCATGGAGAGCATCAAAATTCCGGATTAACTAAAATCGTTGATTATAAGACTGTGTATTATTGATTTATCTAAAAGAATTATTCTAGTTTAGCAGTTTTCCTAAATGGCTATGAACACATTGAAGTCCTACTTAATCCTTGTAAAATAAATCAGGATCAAAAGGTCTGGAATACTATTTCGGGGCTCCATCCATCTCACATTTAAAAATGTCTTAGGGGGTGACAACAAAAGACCCATGCAAAGGAATCAGGGTAAACAATATATTATATATAAATGATCCCATGCCAAGAATTGAAATCCAAAAGGAAAATAAGAGTCAAATCTCCTAAGAAAGCAATATGTATCAAAACAAAGTGCTGAACCATATGAGTGCATGATTGCCAAAGTTATTCTCCGTTCGTGAGCTGAAAAATCAATACATCTCTCACACAAAAGGAACTATGGATAGAGGAGCCTGAATAAAAATTCAGAAAGAAGGCATGCAGGAGGACTCATAGAGGACAAAAAGTCCAAAAGCATAAAAGTGCAAAATGGCATGGGAATGAGGAACAAACGAATATTTCTGTTTACCATATGTTACAATCCTGTGGTGTCCAGGCTGGGAGCTACCCGAAGACAGAGGTAAAAATGAAACTCATATTCCTGGCCTCAAAAGAGTTATCTAGACTTTTAAATCTTGGTTCCAATTATCCCTAAATTGGACTATCATCAATGATTAAAGTAGATACATCTGTCATTTGGGAAATCCAGACATCTAGAAGAATTCAGTATGTTGGTATTTATTGTCAAAACAATCTGTTGCTCAAAGAAGAAGTTATCTAGAGATCTGTGTTCACCAGGTAGTTGCCAATTCTTGCAGCTGCAACAATTTTTCCTAAATTTTTCAAATTTTTGACCCTCCTTTTGATTTTATCTTGTTTGGAATTGTTTGGATTCCTGAACTCTGTCTTTCCTCTGCTACAATTTTGGATTTTTGAGGTTGGATTGAGGTCAACTGTTTTCCTTCATTTTGGAAGTTGAATGATCTAAAACTGATTTTTGTCTAGCCAATGCTTTTGACTGTGGGACTTAAAGTTTTGATTTGTGGATGATTTCCTTTATCAATGTCGGAAGTTGAATGATTCGTTAACTATTTTCTTTCCACTGTTTCAAAGTTTAAACAAGCTAGTATCACCGTCACCCAACCGAACGTCTTTAGTTTTATTAGAGCACTTAACATTTTTGATTTTTCGATGGTTTGGTATTATTGCTGTTGGAGGTGAATCAATGAAGGAATTGGGGCATTAGTCCTCTATGCCGCCGATGGACAGTTCTTATTCTCATTGATCCGTGGTATGTTGCTCCTTGTGGTTTTACTATTTAAACCTTTGACTTGATTTCGCTTTATTGCTATCGGAGCAATGTTTGACAATTGATCGGAGGGCTAGTCCTTTGCGTTGCCGACACGGCGGTAGTGTTGAGTTTCAAGTCACCGATACATAGTAGTTAAAGCTTCCTATTGCCGATGTTTTTATGTTGTCCCGTTGTCTAGTGCTTCTGACTGCCGATAAGTTTTTTTTTCTTTCCCACTATTTTTGTGTGCTTTTACTCTATTTCATGGGATGGCAGAGATTTCCCATGGTGTTTCGGTCCAGTTAAGGTTTTCCACGATGAGGAGCATAGTGTAGAGTTTAGTGTTTTCAAGTTAGTTCAGATGCGACCCGGAGTAAGATGAAGAATCTTTTCTATCAGGGTTGTCATTTTGGTTACGGGTAGGGTTTTTAAGCGCAACTTGCAGGATTTTCCTTTCCTTGTCATTTTTCTTTTTATGCATTAATACTGTTTATAATTCATTTTATAGAATGCATGTACTGATACAGTTTTGTGTTATTTTGTTAAAAGCTAAATGGTCTAAAAACCTACTATGTTTATGACAGGGTGATTGCTGCAAAGAAGATATGTCTAAAGGACAAAGTAGAAGAGAGGTGGCTGAAGGAGGCATCAAGGAAGAAAGAGGCCAAAGAATGAATAAGCAGAGATAGAGAAAAGAAGAAGAAAGTGAAGGTATGATATCAACAGGATCTAAAAAAGACCAATAGATGACTGAGCATAATCGATAGCAGCAGAGGCCTAGGCTTGGAAAAAGTTCATCAGTGACCAAGCTGGTCCCTCTTTATAAAAGTGCTATTAAATTTTAATTTAATGTAATGTATTGTACAAAATTATGAGCACTCACTAAAAGACAAAATTTTTGGATTGAAGGGTTGGGGGAGCCCAAAGGTCATCGAGGGATAGACCAAAGGTTTTGCTTTTCGTAAAAATATAAGAGAGTTTAGATGTAGAAAGGACTTTTTCCCAGATAGATTTGTGAGAGTATGTTGTAAGAATAACTATTTCCTTTTACAATAAAGAATTACAAGTTTCCTGTTGGAGAAATCTTGGTGGAATTTTTTCAAATGCTGTGCTATGGATCTGTTGAATGTGAACTATTTCGTTTTCAGCTTGTGTCCATTAATTGTGAGATCTTTCTAACTCTTTGAACCTATGTTCTTGTTATGAATGCACTCTAGTTTATTCTATGAAATTGCCACTGTGAGTAATGAAGGCTTTTCATAAACAATAAGCTATCTTGTTGTTCATATATCTATTAATGTTCATGTGTTTTGAAATAAGTAACAACTATCTGTGATTTTTCTCAATGCATGTGCAGAAATACATTACTCATTGATAAATGATAATCTTGCTCCTTAGGGATAGTTTAGATAGTTAGTCTTAGTTTCTTGCTGTGTGTGATTTAGATGTGGGAGAGTTAAGACGAGAGGTAAGAACCTACACATCACATTGTGCCCGCTCCTCGTATTCTCTATCAATCTGTATTCTTAGACAGGCACTTGCACATCATACTTAAATTCAAAAAACTAAAATATACACGGTGGACCGGTCCATAACCGGTAAAAAATTTATTTTGTTACTTGACCTATGCTAGTCGAACTGTAAATCGGATGGATTCCCCATACCAAACAGTAACGGGCTATTTGGGAACGTTTACTAGGGAGAATCCCTAACTGTTGTTACCTGCGAATTTCTAGGCCTCAACAAACACTTATATCTGATCATGTAAGAACTAATTGTACAATAACATCAGAATGGCTTAGCACTCATATCTAACATGGAAGGAACCAATCCTCTCACCATGACAGAATGGCTCAGCCCTTACATCTGACCATGGAAGGAACCAATCCTCTCACCATGTGAGAATGGCTCACAGACTCATCACTTCCCCTTGGAAGGAACCTCGATCTGGAGAACGCCAAGCTTCTCCCTGAAGTACTCAAACTTCACTCTGGCTAATGGCTTCGTCAACACATCAGCTATCTATTCATCTGTCACAACATACTGGAGCTTCACTGCCCCTCTCTGCACGATATCCCTGATATAGTGATACTTGATCTCGATATGCTTCGACTTGTCATGGAACACCAATTTCTTCGACAACTTCACACAACTTTGGTTGTCACAATATATACAAGTAGCATCCAACTAGAGATCAAATAAATCAGACAGTAGCTTCCTCAACCATACTGCCTCACAATTAGCTGAACAAGCTACGACATACTCTGCTTTAGCTATACTCAGTGCCACATAGGTTTGCTTCCTACTAAACCAAGAGATCACACCTGATCCCATACTGAAGCAAAACCTTGAAGTGCTCTTCCTATCGATGGCACTGCCTGCCCAATCTGAATCAACATAACCCTCTAGGTTAATCTTCCGATTCACCTCATACTTGAGCCCATAATCAACTGTACCCTTTAGGTACCTCAGAATATGCTTTGCAATAATCAAGTGAACATGTCTCAGATCTGTCATGAACTGTCTCAAGGTGTTCATAGCAAATCAAATATCTGGTCTCATGTTCGTCAAGTACATCAAGGACCCAATCATCTGACGGTACATCGTAGCATCAAATTCTTCTGATGAAGCATCACTCAATATATTTAGGTTCTATGCCATAGGTGTGGTCATCGCCTTGCAGTCCATCATCTCTTCAGGATCTCTACTATATATTTCCCTTGTCCCAAGGAAATTCCATTTGCATTCTTCCACACCTCCATGCCTAGAAAATAATGCATCATACCCAAGTCCTTCATCTTGAAATTGACAACAAGCTTCCTCTTTGCATCAACAATCAACCCATCCATACCTGTTACAAACAGATCTTCTACATACAGTAGGAGCATCACTGGGTTGCCATGTTCAACCTTGTAGTAAAGGTTGGAGTTTGCTTTACTCTTGGTAAAGCCCAAACTGGATAGAAAGCTGTCAATTCTTCCGTACCATGTCCTAGGTGCCTATTTCAAAACATACAGGGATTTCTTCAATCTACACACATGAGACTCCTTGTCATGTGTCTCAAAACTGAGTGGCTGCTCCACATACACTTCCTCTTCTACTACACCATTCAAAAAAGCAGTCTTGAAATCCATCTGGTGTATCTTCCATTTCATCACTGCAGCCAGAGCAAGTACTAATTTGATGGAAGTGTATCTGGCTACAGGTGCAAAAGTATCTTCATAATATATTCCTTCTTTCTGGGAGAAGCCACGAGCCACAAATCTTGCTTTATATTTTTCTATGCTACCATCTACAGCATGCTTGATCTTGTAGATCCATTTGGAAGTTACAACAGACTTCCCTTCTGGTCTTGGGACAACATCCCAAACACCATTATTCATGATCGATTGATACTCTTTGATCATAGCATCCTTCCATTCTTTCCTTTCTGCCGCTTCTTCATAGTTGGAAGGTTCTTTATTGATGAAATCACATAATAATTATACATAACTATAGCAGGGCCTGGTTCTCTTTCTTTCTCTGTGATTCTCTTCTAGAGCCCCATATCTTTCCACACCTTGGATAGCTTCTCGTATCCAATCAGGTTTCCTCTTATGAGAATTCTTCTCTTGAGGTGGATTTACAGGTTCTTGAGGTTATTCTATTTCCCGATCTTCTTCTTGATATTCTTCATTCATGGTTGTGTCATGAATTTTGGGTGCTTCTGTTTCTTCAAGTTCTTTAGCAGGTCTCTTTCTAGATTTGTTGTAGGTTGAGTGTTCATCAAATGTTACATCCCTACTAATATCGATCTTCTTGAATCCTGGGAAGTATATTCTGTAAGCCTTCGAGCTTTTAGACTATCCCACAAATATACACTTCTTTCCTGGAGGATCTAACTTTGTCGTCTTTTCTTTCGGAATGTGTATGTACACTGGACAACCGAATATTCTGAGATGACTGACTTCTGGTTTCTTGCCGGAAAAGAATTCTTCAGGTGTCTTGTTCTCAAGTACTCTGTGTGGAGTACGGTTCTGTACATACACCACTGTTCTGGCAGCTTCTGCCCATAGATGCATGGGAAGATCTTGATCATGAAGCATAGCCCTTGCAGCTTCCATGATTGTTCTAGTCTTCCTTTCTGCAACCCCATTTTTTTGTGGATTATATGGAGTAGTTAAATCCCTCTTAATCCCTGAATCTTTGCATAATGATTTGAATTCATTTGAAGTGAATTCTCCACCATTCTCTGATCGAAAGGTCTTGATATTATTTTCTGCGTGGTTCTCGATCAAGGCTTTGAATTCCTTGAACTTGCTGAATACTTCATCTTTGTTATCCATGAAGTAAATCCATGTCTTCTTAGAAAAGTCATCAATAAAAGAAACATAGTATACATACCCGCTTAGTGAACTTGATGACATTGGACCGCATACATCGGAGTGAATGATTTCCAATATTCCTTTTGCCTTTCTCTCGCTACTTAGAAATGTCTTCTTGGTGTTCTTTCCTTTCGCACATCCTTTGCAAACTCCATCATGTTTTGCTTGAATTTATGGAATACCTTCAACAACTTTTCTTGCAAGTGGTAGTGCTCTGTAGTGCACATGTGCAAGACTTCTATGCCAAAGTTCATTTGGCTCTACTGTGTCATGGAATAAATATTGTTCTGGATGGCCCTTCAATTTGTATAGACCTCCCTCTTGTTCCCCAATCAATACTGCATCATCAAAATTCTTTCCCTTTGGCCATATGAGAACTTGGCCATCTACGAATGCAACCCTCATGCCTTTTGCATCTAATGTAGATATGGAGAGGAGGTTCTTCTTTAGTCCTGGTACAAACAATACATATTGCATCTTCATAGACTTTCCAGAGTCTATCTTATATGAGGTTTCCCCACTACCTTTTATTGGATACTGGTAGTAATCCCCAAGTTTCACCTTGTGAGGTGAGTCATGTTCAGATAGTTTCACAAAGGATTCTTTGAATCTTGTCATATGTTTGGAAGCACCACTGTCTATAAGCCAATCATTGCTTCCATGTGAGATATTTCCTGTGAGATCAGAGATCAACACATATTCTTCATCACTTGAAGAATCATCACTTTCTTGTCTGAATCTCTTTGTGGAAGGTTCATCATCCTCTGCAGCATGAGCAATATGTCTTCTCTTGTTTCCCTTCTTCTTATGGGAGTTAATCTTGTTTCTAGGAAAATATTTGGAAAAGTGTCCTCTTTCATCACATGTATAGCATCTTAATTTAGATAAATATTTTCTAGTGTTATCTCTTTGGTGGAATTTCTTACTTTTGGAGTGATGAGAGCTTCTTCTTCTTTTATTGGAGTGAACTGTGAGAGCTTGATCTTCACTTCCCATATTTTCTTCTCGAGCTGCTATCCGAGCTTCTTCTTGAGAGCATCCTTCCCATATTCTGCTGAACTTGACTAACTTATTTCTGGCATAGATTCCTTGAATAAAGGAGTGCCATGATCTAGGGAGACCATTCAAGGTGGTCATTACAATCTCTACATTCTCCACCTATTCATCTACTGCTTCCAACTATTCCTTGATATGAGAGACCCTTGTAAAGTAAGACTGGATGGTCTCTACATTCTCGATCTTTACATTCTTCATTTGGTTTCTTAGAGTCATCTTCTGGTTTATGTTCTTCCCTTCAAACAATTTGGTTAGGGAATCAAACATAGCTTTAGGTGTCTTTATGGAGGACACCTATGGTATGAGGTGACCCTTGATTGAATCAGTAATACTCCTCTTTTCCATAACCAAATTCTTCTTTTGTAAGGCCTTAGCCTCATCTTCCTCTGGAACTGGAACCTCCTCATTGATATAGGAGTCCAAATCATTTTCTTCCAGAACCAGGGAGATCCTATACTTCCAGGCTCGAAAGTTATTAGCTCCCTCAATATTTTCATCAAGCTTGGTATGATGAGACATCTTAACTGAGAACCTCAAATGGAAATACAAAATATTTAGATCTTACCAGGTCAATATGTTGGATCTGGTTTTGAAGCTGAATTTCTGTAGTGCTGGTTCAGGAGCAGATTAGGGTTTGACTTTTCTGGAGTTCTGTCCAACCAAATGCTTTGATCTTGATCTCTAAACTTTGATTTTTAGGAGGATATCAATCCAAGCCTAGGCTCACTCAAAAATTCCACTTCTGTGGAAAGCCCTAATTTTTGGCAGTAGTGTCGGGTCCAAAACTGGAAAAACTTAGAATCAGATTCTGCTTCGACAGAAAGATGTGCCCTAGGGAGGAGAGTTAGTCCAACCTTCTTTTGCTTAAAATCTGTGGAGAGATATCCACAAAAAAGGAAGCCCTAGTTCCTGCAGCTGCGTAATGTCTTCTTCTTAGGTTAGCTCTCATACCATGTTAGATTTTTAACATTAAGTTAGCATTATATTAGGATCTTTAACTGAGAGAATAATAAGCACAACAAATAAACACAAGAGACAATGAACACAATGTTTTTCTTTGGAGAAACCATAAATGGAGAAAACCCCACAACTTCTTTAGAGATAGAATCAACACCAAAAGTAAAACCCTGAAACAGTAAGATGATCTCCCGACAGTAGTAGCCTCTTTCTTCTTAGCCACAGTAGCTTCTTCTTCCTCCACTATGTGATACAACTGAGTGCGTGATAAATAGAGAGACTCACTCTCTATTTATACTAATTATTGACTTGACAATAATCTACTAGGGCTGAATTCTCTAGTAGAGTCTAATAACCCTAGTGCCCCGGAACTACATGGACTTTAACCCTTGATCAATAGGAGGGTTACCCATGATGACTTGACATGACTTGTTTACATTATATAACCTCCCGATAGGAACATTGGGGCATGAAATGAATCAAGTACATTACAGAGACATCCTAGAATAAACATCGGGGTACAATACATAAGATATATGGATGAATACATTAACAATTGGAACCAGAGGTAGAGTTGCAGAGATTTGGATGACCAGGAGGGTACTAAGAGCGGAGATGGGAGAGTGCAGAAGGGAAATGACAGGGGAGACCAAGAATTAAACCTTTTCTGCATCGACCTAGGCATCAAGGAATCCCATTAAGACGATGCCACAACGAGGTGACGACTATGTACCTTCTGGCTGCCGAGAGGAGTCCACGTCTGAGAGCATAGTTAATACCCACAACCATTGAGAAGGATGACATTGAGGTGACATCAGGAAGATGACGGGGTGGCCCCGTCATTTGCCTCCATAACCATGTTTGCATTGCTGTCACCTACATCTGGGTTATGCATGAACAACTGTTACAAATAGAAAGAATTAGTTGTTAGATTAGATGAAAATGGTAAAATTGTATCTATTATGCTAGAAAATAAACTAATAGAACAAAAATTTTACAAGAAAAATACACACTCAAAATTTTGGGTTTGATTAACATATTTATTGGTAGTTTTATTAGTTAATCAACACCCATCTTTAGGAGGGTAGTTACACAACCATTTAGTAATCCATATTTAGTATGCACATCCATCATGGACCATCTAGGGGCTAATTATACATCATGTACCCTAAATCTCATGAAGCACCCAAACATGGTGTAAACACTTTAAAAATAAACCCGAAAGCTAATAGTCTACACACCGAGTTGTAACAAAGTGAGCATCAAAAAAATTGTGTTGAATCCTCCATAAAATAAGTATTTTCCAACCATGGCATAAAAGTGGAATGACTCAATTGACACGTCCAACTACAAAATTCTTTGGTGATGTCCACACAACCTAATCATCTAAAAAAGCAAGCATATGGAATTTGTGGATTATCCTCGATTGAAACCATATTTGGCGTGCTTGATGATTGTGTTAAGTGCATATATAAATATTGGATATCTAAGGATTTTTGAAATATGTTGTTGGTGATAGATCTAAATTCATTAAATTATAGTGCAATGATCCAATGTAAATGGCACTTTAAGTGCATCAGTATGGCATGGAGTGGAAAAAAGTTATGTTGTGGAGGGAAAAATTGGCCCCAAAGTAGTGTAAAATTCAATGAAGCATATGATCATCATGTGTACAGAATTCAAATGGAGAATTGTAGAATAGAGAGGAGCAATTCAATAACTCATATCAATAATTCATGAATAAAAAAACACTCATGAGACCAATAATTGGAATAATAATCATATATCAATTAATCAGTATTAATCCACACATATTCAATAAATAATATGTAATACAATTGGTATACATATAGGAGAATTCGAATGCCTAAGATAGAATTCAAATCTACCAACTCAGACCGACTCTAGAGCTAAGTTAGTGTGAGAAAAATCACCACTAGAGCTAACTAGTGCAACTTCAGATCACTAAAACAACTCACTTCCAGTTAACTGAAGAGGGTAGGCGATAAAATTCACCCTACCTCCCTTAAATCATGCAAAATGGTGCTAGAGAGACATAGAGTGATCTAACTGATGGGAATCAAAGCATAACTAAGCATAATTGCACACATACTAGGGTCAATTGTCGAACATTGCTGGTGGCACTCATAGTGGGCTCCTAAATTATATGGATTTGTCCCTAGGGAACCTAAACTGATGCAATCAGGTGCAGTAAGTGGAATATGTCCCGTAGGTGTGTACCCCCCATGCACTAGTGAAGTGATTATGACCTCCTAATCTAGGAAAATAGAGAAATATACTATGTGGTCAAAGGGAGGATTAATAATTATCCCAACATCCCCCCTTAATCCTGACTTTGGACAACTCGAGCCCCGGAAAATAAGACCAAAGGTCACCCATACAATCTAATTGTAAAAGGAACTGTTAAACTGAGGAAAAAGGGGAAAAATTCATGGGAAACCCCCCCTCAAAATAAGCAGGAAAAACAAGGATCAAGCTTTTATATAAAAAAAACTAGTGAAAAATGTTTCTACAATACTGCTCCACAGAGATGCCGTTTGCAGAGTGATGGTCCTTGTGTGCACTAGTATCCTGGGACTGTGCATGTGAACCTATCCAAACTAAATGATTATGTTTGTAGGAATATTCCTCTTTGGAAGAACATGAATATGCTCAACTTAATTAGGAACATAAACAACTACATAATAGATTATGGGACCATGTAGAGCAATTAAGATAATATGAAAAATGAGCAAAAGTGTTTGAGAATTCAAACCATGTGAGGTAAACCCAAGAAACTAAGATGTTGCAGCTTTGAACATTGAACCATGTGTGGTAAATTTAGCTCCATATGTGAGGAGCAAGTGTCGAAGCGAATGCAAGAGGTCTCCATATTTACTTAGGGACTGTGAGGAGATCAACATGTGATCAAGTAGGAAGGAGGAGGAGACATGGGACCATGGCGAGTGAATGCTTGATATCCATAATCTGATATATCTTCCAAAATATCCAATGGTTCACAAATTTTAATATCAAAAAACTCATAAGAAGAAATTGACATCGCATCCCCAAGAACAAATTTTTTGAAAGAGACTTGAGGTGCATGATTTTTCACACCAAAATTGATGAGAACAACTACAAGCATGTTTGGAGGCTCTTGAAACTTGAAATTTGAACCAATTAAGGTGATATTAGATCCAAGAATAAGGAACAAAGGTTCCAAGTGCGCCACTGAGATGAAAAATGCACCATGTTCTCCCTTTTCAACAAAATTCTGCGTATTGGTGCAAGCAATAATGTAGGAATTTGCTGGAAGAAGTAGATCAATGAGGGTGAATGGATTACTCCTAAAATATGATATTTCTTCCAAAAATTCAAAAAAATCACTTTCATACACACCAACAACATGATTAGAGAGATAGGAATTGAATTTCTCTTCAAATCCTTGAGCTTTCACTGGCAAACTTTGCACAAAATTTAGAAGAGAAGAATCACTGGAGAATGATTGAGTAGGATAGACAGAGAGATTTTCTTCAACAATGGAGGTTCAAATGTCTTCTTCTGGATCAACAGTATGAGAATACGATATATCAGATATCCCATAAACTTCTGGAGAAATAGGAGAAGGAGTCACTACAATGAGACTTTCAACAATTCAAATAGAATGAGTTGAAGATTCTACTATTTCTTCATCTTGAACAACTTCATTAGAGAGAATTGAGGTTGAGACATTTGAAGTAAGAAAATTTGAGGGGGTGTTGGATTTGCTCCAGGTATTATCTACTTCTTTCTGCACACCAAAGGCTCTATCTAGATTTCTCCAAAGCTTGAATGGATATTCAATAGTTTCCATGAGATAACGCATATCAGGAGTCAATACCATACACATATTTTCATATGCTCTTTCATAGTCATCTAGCCAATCATTCTCCTCTTCATAAGATTAATTACCAACTCCAAAAGACACATCAATGAGATCATGGCTTTCAAGATATGCAACTAGCTTCAATTTTCACTTAGCATAATTGAATGGTGACAGAAGGGGAACTGATCTCAAATCCATATTTGAAGTTGTACAATAGAGGTTTCTGCAATTTTCTTCTTGAAATTATGGAACAAATTTGAATCCAAGAAGTTGTACATGTAAATCAAATCATGTATGTAAGCTTAAATAAAAACTCGAAAATGTGATTGATGTCAAGTTTTCAATTGAATCACAACTTCTTCTACAGTCAGCGGAATCAAATTCCGCCGAAGACCCATTTGGGATATTGAAGAGATATTTTGAAATCATATAAATAACTTGACTTATAAAATCATGTGGAGTGAGAAATATCAATCCGAAATAGAGGGTACGGACGGACGCGGGCTGTTGCAGACCTCCAATATTGAACTGAACATATCTCTCAAACCAAAGACTCAAATTGAATTCCACGAAAAAACCATTTCATATCACGAAAAGAAATTTAAAACAATATATGGTAGGCCCTATAATATGATATATACAGGTTGTGGCACCTCTTCAAATTTGGTTGCAATTTTTAAATTCTGTTGTTGAAATTGTACCGGGAAGACAAACTCGTATTTGAATCAAATTAAACCAAACACTCTCTACTTCGACATGTGCACTTTATTTGGGTGCATCATCCTTGGATAGAATTCTATGGGAAGAATCCAAAGGGAGAAAAGAAATAATTCTCGAATTTATGTGGAACCCATTGGCTTTTGGTGCATCAATGGAAGCTTCTGAGGTTTGCTGCCGACCTTGATACTAACTCTGATACCATGTAAAATTAAATGAAGCATAGGATCATCAGGCCTGCAAAATTCAAATGGAGAATTGTAGAAGGGAGAGAAACAATTCAATAAATCATATCAATAATTCATGAATAATAATACACTCACGAGACCAATAATTGGAATAATAACAATATATATAGCAAGCAATTTAATCCACACATATTCAATAGATAATATGTAATACAATGGTGATACATATAGGATAATTCGAATGCCTAAGATAGGATTAGAATATACCAACTCAGACTGACTCTAGAGCTAACTTAGTTTGAGAAAAATCACCACTAGAGCTAACTAGTGCAACTCCGGATCACTAAAACAGTTCACAACTAGTTAAATAAAGAGGGTAGGTGAATAAATTCACCCTACCTCCCTTAAATCATGCAAACTAGCACTATAGAGACTGAGATTGATCTAATTGATGGGAATAAGAACATAACTAAGCATAATTGCACACCAACTGCGGTCAAATGTCGAACACTTCTGGTGGCACTCAGAGTGGGATCCTAAATTATAGGTATTTGTCCCTAGGGAACCTAAACTCATGCAACCAGGTGCAGTAAGTGGAAAATTTCCCCTAGGTGTGACCCCCATGCACTAGTGAAGTTATGATGACCTCCTAAGCTAGGAAAATAGACAAATAAACTATGTGGTCAAAGGGAGGATTAGTAATAATAATCCCAACAAGTAGTTACATTGTTCAACATTTGATGTAATGCAAGGCGTCGCTCATTTTCCTCTGGCTATAAGAAATCATTGGTTGGAGGAGTTGAGGTTGCATCTTATTGAGGAGTTGAAGTGTAATGTCCCTAGTTTTGACCCTTGACATAAATTATGTAAATGATGTAATAACATTGATAATTGTAAGGAACATGGTGAGGATCTCAAGGAAAATGCATTACCATGGACATCCCGAACATATACGTGTATACCAACAAGTAATGTGGTTAGAGAACCATTTACTGGTCAAGCGTAGTAGTATTGTAAATGTGATGTACATATGTATGGTATTAATAAATAAATCCACAACCGACTGTGGAAGGTAACAAGGGCAAGGAGCATGATTATTCTAAGGTTAGGAAGGGACATATTAAGTCCATGAAGCCAATATATGAGATCCAAGTGTCATAGAGGGGAATGATGAGCCATCAGATGCCAGTTTGACTCATGTGCCCCAATCATTTAACGCTTCCAAGAGGAAGGTAGTTGAGATAGTTATTGTCTTGGGAAAAGGAAGGTGTGGGTCTGAGTTTCCTTGTGATAGAGTAGTGTTATTCTCCCTGTAGAACTGAGAATGGGGATCGCTTATTGGGTAAGCGATTAGTTGCATTGACGTCATCCTTAAATTACATGTTAGTTGGGAAATGGTGCAGTAACCTGTCAGCGAGTCTTCTAGTTATCTTCTTAGTGATCCTGTCAGCTAGTTCATGAGTTTATGTGGGCAAGTAACTTGGTCCTTCATGGGTGTATCTATCTCGCCCTATATTAAGGGAAATGGAGATTATTCATTAACTGATCTATCATTCTCATATCATGGAGAAGAATCGACCAACATACCTGAGATGAAGGCTAACCTGAATAGTGACAGAGTGGAGAGAGTGGACATGATTGTGAGTTGAAGAGGAAACTAGAGAACGCAATTGATATGTATTCCTATGTTGATCTAGGAAACATAGTGGTACTGAATTACCTAGTTGTTAGCTTGAGTTTAGCGTCTTGAATTGTTTTGAAGACCTGTGTGGCAGAGTTTGTTCCCAAAAGTGATCTAAGTCATACTAACACAACGGTGAATCATCACAAATCCTTAGTTATGCCCCTGAGAAGTCCTGTTTCCTTGACATCGAGTCATACCAATTGCAATTGCTTGTGAGTAATGTTATAGATGAGTGGTTAGTTTGATAGTGATCGGAGTGATTCCCTAAATCCATTGGTTGTACGCAACCTATATTTGTAAGCCATGGGAAAACAGATCTTGTAGGAAAATGATCCGAGGTCTGGGTGATATTTATACAGACACACTAGCATAACACATGGACGAAGGTGATGCTTGAGGGAGTGTTGAAAAGTGAAGGGGTATCTTCTTGGTGATGTGTGGGGAGGGTATTGTGGACCCTAAGCTAAGTGAGTCTGCATGAGGTGTTTGTGGTTTTGAAGGTAAACCAAATTTGACTATTTTTCCTACTTGATTTGTTGTGATCCATGAGAAGTGAATAGAGTGTTGAGAACCGAGTGGATTGAGATCCAATAGTGGTTGCGTAACCTCCCAATGAAATAATAGGGATTGGGCAGTATTTCTTTGCACACACTGGAATACCACCTTCATGGTGTCGTGTGGGGTGGAAATTGCGAGGTTGATTGATGGTAGTGAGTACCAAAGTGGTGTAGAGTGCATATATGGCTAGGATACTAGTGAAGATCATGGCCAATTAGTGGAATAACATGGTTTGGGTGGTATTTCTATGCACACACTAATATAACACTTGGAGGAAGGTGACACATGAGGGATCGTTGAGCAGTGAATGTGTACCTTATTGGTGTTGTGTGGGGTGGGTATTGTGGACCTCAAGATAATCAAGTCCTCGTGAGGTGACAGTAACTATGTGGTGAGTCACTAGTTATCATTTCCTCTCCAGTACCTTGAAATCCTGGAAACCCAACAAAGGTTGGCTTGGATTCAGAATTGAGATTGTGTGATTGTAAAAACCTGTTAATAACCCAACATAGGATGGTTTGGTTGCGGCCTTGTGCATATTTCCCATGTGAGTGAGTTATTGGTAGTTCCCCTTCCCTTAAGGTAATCATGCCTAGCGTGGAGGCGATCTCTTAGAAGAAAGAGTATATGCTAGATAGAGTGCCTATGGTTGGGTGGAACGTCTCTCTTACATAGTTAGTTTCTTGGAGAAGCTTCATTCAAGATAAGTGTTATGTGATGTTTCATTGTTTTTATTCATTTTCACTGTATAAATGTTGATATGAATGAATGATAAGATGCACGATGCATATAATGATTATGAATATGAATATAAATCACTTATCTAGAAGTAATCTTGATTATGGATATCTATTTGATGGAAATATGATGATATTCCTTATAAATGCTTGCATCTAAATGCATGATTAATTTAAGAAGCCCATATATGTATATAGTGCTAACTTTGCAGGAATCTAATGAGTTGGTAGTGCAAGCTAAGTTGCCACATGGTGGTTAACCAATGCAGTGGTAGTTGCATAGGGGTTAAATATAGACGCATAGTGGGACACACATTGATTTGGTTTAGAGTGCGCAATATAGTTGCATGATAAATAAATTGATAGGCGCATAAGGGTGCAAGGTTACATTGGTTGTGCAGTATCACATAGGGACTATACTAGTAGGCGTGTATAGCCATGCTTAGGGTATTAAGATAATGCCACATTTCCTGTTGAGAAGAAAAATAACTCAATTATACAATAATGTCTTGGTATCAAAAGTAGAAAGAAGAGAAAAGATCCCCTGTGGTCACAATAGGCCGCTAAGGCCGCCGGGGACATAACAGAGTGGTGTGGGAACAATGGTTTCAACACTAGGAATCTAAGTGCAAAAGGAACTATGCGTGCTAATATTAAAGTGATTATTGATGTTTATTAATTTGTTATCTAATAAAATTTCCTTTGTGCACAACACTAGTGGCAGTAGTGAGATCAATATAGAAAATGAAAGAAGGCAACAACAAAATAATCATGAATTTAGCTAGTTGAATGATCATCATGGATGATGTGAAAGATCCCTAGGATCATGAACAAGATGCGATGGGAGAATATGTCTAAGGTGGTAATGGAGAAACAAAATCAAATGGGAGGAGGGTGAAAACCACACCTATGTATGTGGTTGAAACTATGAGGAGTTTCAATGGAAGGATGACTAAGGAGAAAGAAGAGAAAGGAAGTAATTGCTTACATCATATCAACGCTTCCATATTGTAGAGCCTAATAGACCTTCAACAGAAAACCAATATGGATTCAAATTAGAACCATGGTAGTAAGGATGGAAGGAGTGTGAGCAGTCACTATAGAGGAACATGACACCAAGAAATAAGTGTGCGCGAAAGGAGAATAAACATGTCTCCATCATACACCTCGATCAACATATTGAATATATATGAAATCTCATCATACTGTTCTATGCATTCATCCCAAATATCTAAGAGAAGGCTATGATTTCCATCTTTAAATTGAATGGCATAGCTTCAATATGGTGGGAACACTTCCAGTAAGTGAAGGGCCTCAAGGAAAGGAAGATTTATTGGAAGAAGTTTGAAAAGTATTTCAAACATAAGTATCTTTTTGAAAGGTATTATGATGTTAAGAGAGAGGAGTTCCATGAGATGAAGTTGGGACAAATTCCAATGGAGGAATATGTGAATAAATTCTGAGAACTAGTCGAGTACGTGGATTATATTCGAAATGAGAAGGCAATGATTCAAAGATCCCATGAGTGGACCACCCCAAAATCATAGAGAAACAATTGAATTTGCGGATTCCAAGACCTTGGATGATGCTATTCAAAAGGCTATGCATTTGATCCACTCCATAGTTGGCATGCTGTCAAAATTCAATAAATTTTAGCACTTTGACTCTTTCGACTGCTTCGATAGGTTCAATATTAGCTTCGAAAAGTTCAAACCTTGACGCAATTGATTTCGACAACCTTGATAGGTTTCAAGCTCGACATACAACATCTCTACATGCATTGTCGACACCGATGACTGTCGAACATCAAAAAGTTTTCATATATCTTTCATTCATCCACGATGGTTAAAATTCTGAACCGTTATAAATTATTTTGTAACTGAATGTAACGGGTAGTCACCCAAGTGTCTCAACATTCTATTTAAACCTGTACACTATTTTATCCATAAATCAATAGAAGTTGGTTCGAATTCTTGCATATTGTTTGCGTGCATACTTTTTTTCTATTTAGTGTGTTCCTCGATTTGCTTATTCTTTGAAGCTTGTGCCATAACAGTGCTCAACTCCTTCATTCGAACTGTTGTCCTCGGCATGCACCTGGGAATGACCTGGATCATTGTTATCAGAGCTTGATCTTGTTCAGATCCTAAGTTACCTAAGCACTTCCATCGAAGTTATTTAACTAATGCATGTTCAAACATGCTCGCAAACTTAGCAACACAAGCAGACACTATCTTCGATTTCAGAAAATATGGCCAAAGACGCATACAATAGACATGCAACTAAGAAGATAGAGAAACTTATAGAAAAAGAACTGGCTCACCAGCGAATCAAAATGTTAGCCCAGTTTTGAGAGATTCTCATGCGAGTCACTTCGACATCCGAAGAATCCTCGATGAGACCCCATTCTGATAAAATCAGTCCCTTCAAACTGAAAATGAATATGTACATACCAAATCTTGAAGTCAAGATTGATGCGGAATCCGTCGACAATTGGATTCAACAACTAGAATCTTACTACTCCGTGAATAAACTCTCTGAAGCGGAAAATATCACCATTGCATCCTTGAATATGTCAACCTCCGTACACTGCTGGTGGTAAAATTTATCGACAAATATGGAAAAAGAAGGCGACCCCATAGACACATGGGTAAAATTTTTCAAATACGTATGAAAGGAGTTGTAACTGCCTAAGTATCTTGAACAAAAATATAAGAAGTGGAAACAACTAAGGAAATGGCTACAGAGTTACACCGATGAATTTTATCGACTCATGGCTAGACTTAAAATCCAATAAGAAGAGAATTTTCTTGTCCTGAAGTACACCAACATATTGTCCCCATACATTCAGCAAGAAACAGAGTTTCTGACTGTTAGTAAGCTTGCAGATGCATTTCATTACGCCAACAATCTTGAATCTAAACAAAAAGGAAAAGCATATTTCACGACCAAGCCGACAGGTCGAAAATCCGACAAGAAGTTGTCATCCGACTTCGACAAGTCAAAGTACCCTTCTCAGCCAGCCCCTCCAAAGCCTGATCATCATATAAGAATTTTTAGAAATACAAGAAGGATCATAACAATCAATCTCCTACTAGGAAATGGTGTCATTATCACAATTCAACTTGGCATGATATGTCAGAATGCAAAGCTCGGAAGACATTTTTGGTAAAATTGTTGACATCCGAATTGTTTGACAAAACCTTGGTAGAATCAGACCCAGATGCATCAAACCTCTTGGCTTCGACATCAACCACTCTGACATCTTTGACTATGATGAGGAACGAGAGTGCCTATTCCATACATAGATATGGGTTCAAAAAAATCCATTACATCTGATTGTGGATAACGGTAGCCAGAAGAACTTCGTTTCTGAATATCTTGTGAAGAAACTTGGTCTTTTCACCACTCCACATCTGCAACCTTACAACATCGGTTGGAGAAGGATGGACACGAGCTAAGGATGACACGCCAATGCATACTCACCTACTTTATCAAGCCTTTTGAAGATGAAGTACTTTGTGATGTGGAACCGCTTTCCATAGTCGTCACCTTGTTCGAAAAAAATTACCGATGGGATCGACACGGTACATATCAGTCATAGCCGCAGAAGGTGATTGTCAAAATTTAGAATCAATGGTACGTCACACCAAAGTGAAAACCCACACCTACGGTTTCTATGATATTTTCCAAACAAACAAAGAGGCTTATAAACCATGATCAAAAGTTCACATTGATTATGATAAAGCCTGAAAATTCTAGGAATACTGCAACAACAAGTTGACTCACCGACCAACGTAGCTTCCAACAACTACAACAGATCGACTAAATTCTTGAGGAATACTAGAACGTATTTCAATAACCGGATGGAGTACCTTTGCATTGGCAGGTAAAACACTCCATTGAACTTATTACTGGTTCTTCATCACCTAACAAATCTATTTACAGAAGATCCATTCGTGAGAACGGAAAAATTCACAAGAATATCCAGGATTTGATCGACAAAGGTCACATATTCCCCAAGTCCTCTCCTTGTGGAAGTCCATTCATCTTAGTTCCAAAGAAATATGGGACTTGGCGCATGCACATCGACTATCGGGATCTCAACAAAATTCCAGTAAATAACAAATACCCTCTTCTAAGGATAGACGTACTCATCAATTGTCTGAAAGGTGCTAAGTTCTTGACGAATCTCGACCTCAAGTTAGGATACCATCAAATTTCGATCGAGTCCACTAATGTATGGAAAATGGATTTCAAGACCAAGGAACGATTGTTTGAATGGTTAGTCATGCCTTTTGTCTTAACCAATGCACCTCCAAGCTTCATGAGATATATGGATGACCTTCTATGACCCTTCATCGACAAGTGTGTCATTGTTTATCTCGATGATATATTGATTTTCAATCGGTCATGGGAATAACATGTCAGATAGCTTAGACAAGTCTTCGACACTCTCCAACAACATCGACTATATCTGAACATGGAAAAATGCTCATTTGCGATGACCCACATCAAATATTTGGGGTATGTAATTGACTCTACATGCATTCATGTTGACCCAAAAAAAGTATAGACCCTCAAATATTGGCCCATTCCTCAAAACATTCATGAATTGTGAATTTTTCTTGGTTTGGGAAATTTCTATCAACGATTCATACTTGGCTTCAGCCACATCGAATGGCCTTTGAATCAATTGACTAAAGGAAATGGGAAAATTGTCTTTAAATGGACATCGACACAACAAAAAGATTTTGAACAACTAAAAAATAAGCTTTGTGCTACACCAGTATTTGTGTTACCTAATTTTCATCAGCATTTTGAGATCTTTACAGACGCATTGTACTATTCCCTCGGTGCAGTGATCACTCAGTTGGGTCACCCAATCGCGTTTCATTCTGAAAATTTCAACGACACCATTAAAAGGTATTCAATGTATGAAAAAGAATTGTACACCATTGTGCAAGCTCTTAAGCAATGGGGCCACTCCATTCTTGGCAGGAAACGATCATCCTCACTGAACATAAACCTTTGGAAGTCGTTCCGTCCGAGTCGAAATTACAAACAACTCGACAACTCAAGTGGATTAATTACCTACAATAGTTTCAGTTGGTAATTAAATATCATAAAGGTAAAGCCAATGCTGCAACCAATTGTCTCATTCGACCACCCGTTACTCTACTATATATAGTGATGAGTATGTAGGGTTACAACACCACTACTTGGCCACAATTGCATTCGGTAGACTACGAATTATCCGTAATTTATATACATCTTCAAGCTGAAACACTGTCTACTACCGACTAATTCCTGAATGACACTTTGCTATACAAGCTTAGGCAACTTTGTGTATCAACCGGTGAGCATCGACATAAGCTCATCTGGGATGTGCATTACAACAAAACTGCAGGACATTTTGGAGTCGCAAAAACACTTGTTATCCTACACAAGTATTTTTATTGGACTTCACTTAAATATGTCGTCAACAAGTACATTCAGTTGTGCATAGTTTGTGTTATTTCTAAACCATTTAATTGACGACAAGGACTGTACACACCCCTACTAGTTCCTAGTCGAGCATGGGAATCTATTTCTATGGACTACTTGATGGTATATCCTACTACCAAACATCAACATGACACGATCTTAGTAGTAGTCGACAGATTTTCAAAAATGGCTATACTCATACCATTCAAGAAGACTACGAAAATGAAATAGACTACCCAACTCTTCTTTGAACATGTCTGGAAACATTATGGCCTTTTGACGACAATTATTTCTGACAGAGATGCCTTATTTGTAAACACATTTTGGCAAAATCTTTGGAAACAACCCGACAAAAGACTTTCTTTGTCGACAACCTTCCATCCTTAGACAGATGAATAGATGAAAGTTGTAAATTGCTTAGTAGTACAATTTCTTCACATGTACAAGCACAAGCATCATCGAACATGGGATGAAAACCTCCCATACATACAACACAACTACAATCGTGCTCAACAAAGTTCTATGGGAAAGAGTCCATTCGAGATTCGTTATGTATTTCAACCCTCAATGCCTATTGACTTGATCGGTTCCTTGACACAGTCAAACGCCACCGACTTCGAAGGACAAGAAGTTGAGAATGCATTAAAGTTCAGAGATCAAATCTACAACATCCAGAAGCAAACACTTGAAATGTTGCAACGATTTAATGCAAAAGCTAAGGCCCGACATGATAAACATCGTATTCCTTATTCATTCCAAATTGGGGATCAGGTCTGGTTACATCTAAAGAAGGAGTGCTTCAGTGGCCCATACATGAAGTTGAAACCTTTACGATATGGTCCGTACATTATCCTTAAATAGAATGGAGAAAATTCTTTTCAACTTGAAATTCTCGCATGCCTTGGACTACATCTAGTCTTTAATGTAGATCTACTTTGACCATACCATGCACCATTGTTGGAACATAATGATTTGTAGACATCAGAATCGACAGACATCCATCCAGAAGTTCAGGCACCTCTTCCTTGCGAAACCATCGTAGGATAACACATTCGTAATATGAGGATGAAATCCATTCCCTTGTTTCAAGTGGCTAAAGCTGGACAACTCCCTGCACAAGGAAAATGGTACTCTGTTACTGAAATAACCAACAAGTTTGCTCACCTGAACGAGAACACAATGAATACCATTGTTTCTTAAGGAAGGAGGAATGATCCAGTCAATAGTTGGCATGTTGTCTAACTTCGACAAATTTTAGCACTTCGACTACTTCGACTACTTTGACAGGTTCAATATCAACTTCGACAAGTCCGAACCTCAACACAACCGACTTCGACAACCTCGACAGGTTTCACGCTCGACATACAACATCTCTACATGCATTTTAGACACCGACGACTGTCGAACATCGACATACTTTCCCTCTATCTTCCAATTGTCTGTGACGGTTGAAATTCCAAACCGTTATAAGTTCGTTTGTAACTAAATGTAATAGATAGTCATCCAAGCATCTCAACATTCTATATAAACATGTACACTATTGTATCCATAAATCAATAGAAATTGGTTACAATTCTTGCATATTGTTTGTGTGCATACTTTCTGTCTGTTTAGTGGGTTCCCTTCTTTGCTTATTCTTTGAAGCTTCCGCCATAACAGTGCTTGACTCCTTCAGTCAAACTGTTGTCACCAGTGTACACCTGGGCACGACCTGGATCCACATTACTATGAGCAATACAAGGGAAAAGTTGAGGAGCATCAAGCCGGAAGAGAAAAGTCTAAAAGCAGGTTTGATCCAAGGAAGAAAGAGTTCATATCTGTACCATATAGGAACTATTGAAGGAATGCTTGATAGGAGAATCCAATACAAGGTAGATTTAATCGCATTCCAGACTTAAGAAGGTCCAGAGAACCAATGCAATGCTGGGTATGTGGAGAGAATCATAATTTGTATGATTGCCTCAAGCGAATGAGCAGTTGCGAAAGGTCCATAACATTGAAATAGTTGTGATTGTGGAGGTCATGGCCAAGGAAACTCCTAGAATATATGCAACTTTGGATGATCATCAAGCAACCATAGTTGAAGTTGGAGGTAAGATTATTGTGTAGTCTATTCTATTTTAATAGAACTAAGGTATAGTTGTTGGTCATGGAGTCTGATATTCCAGATTAAAAGATGTTATTGTTGAGATGTGTTTGTACCCCAGTTTTACTATACACTTGTCCCAGTTGGGGGGTGTGGGGACCAACGGGCCCTCGGCGGGGGTTCAAGGGAAAATCCCCCAAAATAATTTTTTTGGTATGTTTGTTGGCCAACAGTTTGCAGACCCATGGTATTGGGTGACTCGTAGTATTTTCCCATGGTAATTCCCCTATAAAAGGAAATCATTGTCATACAGTTATGTATTGTATTATAGCATTATAAACAATCTCTGTGATTGTGTGAGAGAGGATGTGAGAGTGTGAATAGGAAGTGAAACGGGGTTATTGCAGGTTGTATCCCTTCATTTTGTTGGATGATATAATAATAAAGGACTGGAAATTTTTGTGTGGATGTATCCCATCTTGGGTGAACCACGTTATATCTGTGTCTCTCTTGTAATGTGTTTAATATTTGCATCTTGTTTAATTATTTAATTGTATCATTGTTATTGCTCTGCGATCTTGTTTTTCTAACAATTGGTATCAGATCCAAAAGGTCTATTTGGATGGTAAACTCGCAGGAAAGAAGGGTTCCTAGTTCGAGTGAGAGAAACAATAGAAGAAGGAAATTTTAGGGTTGAGAAATTTAACGGCCAAAACTACCAATTATGGAAGATGCAAATCGAGGACTATCTGTACCAGAAGGATCTATACCTACCATTGTCCAAAAAAACAAAACAACCAGCGACTATGAAGGATGAAGAATGTGAGGTTCTTAACAGAAAGGCACTGGGAAAAATATGAGTGTTCCTGGCTTCGTCAATGGCTTTGATTATATCAAAAGAAAAGACAACAGAGGGTGTAATGAGCACAATGACTAAGGTCTATGAAAAACGCTCGGCTTCCAACAAGGTATTTTTATTGAAGCATTTATTTAAAATGAAGATGTTAGAAAGTGGGTTTAATGTTGACCATTTAAATGAATTTAATACGATTACTAGTTTGCTAAGTTCCATAAAAGTGAACTTTGATGATGAGGTTAGGGCTCTTCTAATCTTGTGCTCATTTCCAGAAAGCTAAAATAGATTGATCATGGATGTAAGTAACTATGTCTCTTGTTCAAACACTCTTAAATTTGATGATGTTGCTGGTGTTATTCTTAGTGAGGAAATGTGAAGAAAAAGCACAGGTGAGCCATTAGGTAATGTGTTGACCATGGAGAGTAGGGGGAGACAAAAGGAGAGAGGAAGGATCCTAGGTAATCGCAACAAGTTTAGAAATGGCATATACAAGTCCATATTTGGAAAGAAATAATGCTAGAACTACGGTAAGAAATAACATCTGAAGAAAGACTGCAAAGCTCCAAAGAAAAAATGGGACGGGCAACAAGAGACTACTCAGGAAGCAAATGTAGTAGGTGATATGTTACAAGATTATTTGATTCTTGCATTAGATAATACTAGTGATTAATGGGTATTAGATTCAGGGGCTTCATGTCATGATACACCCCATAGGAAATTCTTTCATGATTATGTTCCAGGTGATTTTGGACATGTTTTATTGGGCGATGATGAACCATGTAAAATTGTTGGAATGGGTAAGTTACGAATTAATTTAAATAATAGAAATGAATGGATGCTAAAATATGTAAGGCATATTCCTGCTATGAAAAGAAACCTGATCTCAATAGGGAAGTTCGGAGTAGCGACTGTTTGTCTATGTTTGGAAAAACATGATGGAAGATCACAAAAGGAGCACTGGTAATAACAAAAGGAGATAGGATAGGTACACTGTATTTATGTCCTCATAATACTGATTATTCTATCTTTGTAGCTTCCATAGAAATAGGTGCAACGTTGTGGCATCAAAGTCTTGGCCACATGACTGAGAAGGGGATGTATATTCTCCACTCAAGGAAATTGCTTCTAGATCTGAAGCATGTAAGTTTGGAATTATGTGAGAACTGTGTTTATGGAAAATAGAAGAGAGTTAGATTTCTCAGGGTTGGGAAACAAAAGAAGAGTGAAAACTTAGAGCTTGTGCATACAGATGTGTGGGGACTAGATCATGTACAATATCTTGGTGGATCTAGCTATTATGTTACTTTTATTGATGATGCAACTAGAAAAACTTGGGCTTATTGCATCATACAGAAATCTGATGTGTTTTCTACTGTTAAGAAGTGGAAATATTTGGCTGAGAATGAGATAGGAAAAAGTTGAAATGTCTCAGATCTGATAATGGAGGTGAATACTGCAACAAGGAGTACGATAGTTACTATTCATACAATGGGATTCACAGAGAGAAGACAATCCTTGGAACACCACAAGAAAATGGTGTGTTAGAAAGGATGGACAGAATGATCATGGAGCGTGCAAGGTGTATGTGATTGCATGGAGGGTTGCCCTTATAGTTTTGGGCTGATGCTATAGATACCATTTTTTATTTAATAAATAGAGGGCCTTCAAGAAATTTGTGTTGGCATGGGTTTTGGGTAAGCGAGTTGTGCAACATCGCGGTAGCTGCACAACCTCACGTGGTACCGCGCAAGGCCATATTAGCGCGATGGGAAGAAGAATAACCGCTTTGAATATTTTATATGTTATTTGACCAAGTTTTGTTGTAATAGGTCATTAGTGTTTATAAGTTAGTTAGAAGTGGAACTTCAATGTAATGGCACAAGCCTATTTATAGATCTAGTTTTTCAAATAGAAAGAAATCATGATTAGAGCTATCAACTGAGTCTAGGAGAATCTCATCAGAGGATAACTGAGACATAAGATTTTGCATGATCTAGTTTTGTGAAGAATTCCCTGTGTACCTGCGATTGATCTAGGTTTCTCCTGATGTATGCAGTCTTTGGTTTTGGAGAAGAATTGTGTAATGCAGTTCCATTGCACAAGATTAATATGATATGGTGATTGTGGCACAAATCTTGTCTATTATCGCTGTGTGATCTTGTCTATTGTGATATGATCTGTTATGATGCTGCGATCTATTATGTTATGATGGCATAATGTAGATGTGAACTAGTCTCTTCCTATTATATTAGTGTGATCTATTTTGCTTCTATGTCGATGCAATCTGCTTTTTGCCACTATCTGTTGCGTGATGAGTAGATACGTTTCATGAATAATGCTACGATATTGTGATAACTGTGTGATAATATGATGATTGCATGAAGTTATGAATGCCCTCTCCACGTTGGAGAAATAGTGTAAAGTTGACTGCTAGCTCTGGATTGGGCAGTTATGGTGTCCTTCCGTTGGATCCTCGTATCCTCCCTTCCCACTGCTGGAAACTCGGTTTCGACAACTCTAGCTTGAATGCCTCAGGTGAGATCTCGTATGCTCCGCAGACGTTGCTGGGAAAGGTAAAACCTGTCTAGGCAGGTGATCAGGGAGACTACGCTATAGGGCATTTATAGAGTGGAAACCCCTATCGACAAGGCTTTGTTGGTGGGTTTCTCCAACAAATGGTTTTGTTTCCGGGACCCGATTTGCTGTTAAGAGGAGGATATGTTTTGGCATCTGACTCAACCAGATATTGAAGGGTGGTTTGATCTAAAATTGCGGGAGTTTTCCGTAGCTAAAAATTAGAATCTAAAGTTGTCAATGGGCCATTGGCTGGACATGTGTATCCACGACGGTCCTCACGAATGGTTCTTTTTTGAATTTCCTGTACTCTTGCAGGAATGGCTGGTAAATTTCACTAAGAAGAAGACAAAATTTCAAGGAGGAGAGCCGAAATCCTGAACCCCAGAGTTGATCCAGAAATTACAAGAAACCAATAATAAGGCATCGCGGGTAGTTGAAGTGTGGTTGGATAGTATCTTAGAAGGATACATCACCGAGTTTGTAGTCAACACCAATATTTTAGCGAAGCGGAAAGAGAGTTCTTCAGTGGACTGCGAGGAAGGTTCTTGTTGTCACTGCAGTTGGCCATCAAGCAACTGATCTGTGAAAAAGGTATTTTGAAGATGGACCAAGAGTAGTGGAACTTTGGTGTGTGGAGGATGTAGGCACCGTGATGAAAGGGGGAAGATGCACAAGAAGGAAAGGGGTAGATGGGCATGAGTTCTGGTGAGAATGTGAAGGTCGCCAAGGAAACAAGTGGGTGTATAAGGGGAGGAGCAAGGTTTCAAGAGAAGAGGCAGAGGACAGGAGAAGGTCCTGTCACGATCGAAGTGCAATGCTGTGAAGAATAACCACACAGGATGAAGTGACCATTTTGTGACAATGAGGATGACCAGGCCCATGTTACGCCCACAAGGACAACATGATCAAATCCCAGCAGTAACGTGCCCACACCTCCGTGCACTACTCCACCGCAAGGAAACAATACATACTATGTGTCAACTTGCCCGACGTGTTAGAAACAGTCTAGTAATAGAGCACCAACAGGAGGAAGAAGGCCCAGAATGGCGAGTGATGAAATGAAGTTACCAATATTCAATAGGAATGGCATTGATGATCTAGAGTAGTACTGGTTCTTATGTGAGGCGATCTAGACTGCCAGACAAACTATCGATGATGATGTGAAGAAAAGTCAGCTGGCCACTACTCTAAGGGGCTGTGCACTGGAATGGTTCATGAGATTCATGTGGATCCCTTTGGGAGGTACCACGAAGACATTGGATGAGATCCAAACGAGATTATTTGAAGAATCTAAGAAGCCAAAATTTGAGGCTCAATATATTACTGAATTGAAGGAGATCAAACAGTTCCCCAATGAGACGATTTGGGACTTTGATCACCGGTTTAAGACACTAATGGCTCGGGTCAGCTTTTAGATGAGCGATGTTCAGCATAAGGAATGGTTCATCGCCGCGCTTGTACCGCATATTAGACATCCGTTGATGCAGCAAAAGTTTGTGACAGAGTGAGGATCTGGAAACCACAATGAAATTGGAGGCATTTCCAGTAGGAGAATTTGTGGTCGAAATGAATCAGATTCATCCGCAGTTGGCCAACTTGATGCTCCATCTACAAGACATCAAAAAGGCCAAGGAAGATCATGATGATCTTTGGTGCACCCGTTTCCATGAAGGCGGACATACCAAGAACACCTGTCTTACGGTTCAGAATTATTTACAGTCGAGAGCCCCGGATCCGTTGAGCTATGCTGGGGTACCATGGTGTCGCATATGTCAAGTCTATGGGCATCGACATGAGAAATGTGATTACATGCAGAAGATGGTTACCAAGGCTGAAAATTTGTACTGTACATTTTATCGGTCAGTTGGACATGACGATAAAAACTACCATGCTTATGATTTACTCCAGGAAAGGATGTATGATTCATACTTTGTGAAAGGTGAGGACACCCGGATAGTGCAAGCATAGCCGCAAGTAGTACAACCAGCAGCATAGGTGCTATATACACCACCTCCTCCATTGCAGTTTGTCCCCCAGCAACCACACCAACAGTTTATAGCGCAACCATGGTTTGCACCTCGGCCGCAAATAGTGGTGCAACTGCAGTTTAACCAGGCACCGCGACTACAGTATAATCAACCACAATATGTTCAAGCCGCGCACTATGTCCAGCAGCAACATATCCCACCACATCAACAAATGGACCAACTGCAGTTTCATCAAGGAGGAGTGTGAGGAGGATTCCGTGGAGGGTTTAGAGGTCAAGGAGGCAGACGACGTCATGAATCAATCCAATACTACATCTGTGGGGTATTTGGGCATTACCAGAGGGAGTGCCCTCATGCGCAGTGCACATACTATGCAGCCAATGATCATAATGTTGAAATTTTCTCTCAGTTTATTGCAAAATGGAAGGCAGGAAATATTACTCAGTTACAGAATGCGCAGAGTCAGAATCAGCCTGCATTCCAAATACAGAACCAGCCGATAATGCAAAACTAGGTCCCAGCGTAGACTCAGACCTAGAACCCACCTTAGACACAGAACCAACCAATGAATAAACCATTGAATCAGAATCTGCCTTTAAACTTAAATCAATGATTGATAGTTGATACTCTTCAGGCCGAGCCGCGCATGAAGGATGTCGACGTTGGGATTGTCACTCGCGCTGGTGTGAAAATTGGAGACGATGGACCACGGCTACAAGTTCGGCTCGCTGGTAAGAAAAAGGTCGCATTTGATATTGAGACAGAGAAAGATACCTACCTTGACAGAAAGAATGTAATTGGGTGAAATCTGAATAAGTTACCAATTGTTGATATGCCATTTGCTTTCGATCCATTTGTAGAGGCAGGACCATCACGACAGCATGGTACCTTGCGGAATTTTTTTCAAAGTTGTCTATCATTGGAAACGGACTCTGATACCCTTGTTGAGCTTGAGACATTATTGCCCCACCCGGATAAGACAGTGAAGGATTCTGCTATGAATTCCTTGCAAAAAAGGAAGACAGGTAAGGAGATGAGGATGAATATCCAGATTAGAGATTATGATGTTGACTCGGTCATCCTAGATCTTCGATCTGATGTAAACATTCTGACTAAGAAATCCTGGCAGTTGATGGGAAATCCAACTTTGGGATGGTCACTGGTGCAACTACGACTAGCAAACCAGACGAAGGTTCAGCCCATTGGTCATGTTTCAAACTTGGTTGTCCACATTGAAGGTATGAAAACACATGCTGAATTCGATGTGATAGAATTTGTAGAAGATGGTAGTTACTATTCCATGCTGCTAGGGATTGGATGGGCTAATGATAGCATGGCAGTTATCAACCTCAAAAAACGCGTTATGAAATTTGAAAATCAAGATGTTAGGGTAATTGCTCCTATGGACCCTCAAGAAGGAAGGCAATATATTGAACCTATAAAGGATGAAGTCAGGAGAAGTTGGGATCATGCTTATAACATCTCTGAGGACTATATCTAGCCTACTTTTTATGGTGAACTTGGATGGCGCAGTGCAATTTCCGCATCCTCTAACTCTGAAGATGTTCTAGAAAATTGGCAAAATCGATTGCATGAAGTATCATTTAGGAAATGTGGGTTGATTACATAGTCTCTCCTATATGTTGCGACTAAGACTACCGAGTTTCCCATTTATGAAGGACTGCCAGGGCTATCAATGTTCTTTCAAGAATTTGAAGAGAAATTATTTGAATTGTAGAGGGTACTGGATCTCAATGTAGCACTGAAGGATACTCCGACTCGATGGTGGGCGACACACAAACAGATGATCTGTGACTGGGAACAGTGCCGCAGATTGATGATGGTCCGCTTTAGCGATGTAGAGGTCTATCATGATGGGAGATATGATGAAAAAATGATCCCATCGGTCATTTAATCGAGTGTCAGAATTTATCGGCGTTGCGACCCAGGGATGAATGGGTCCACGCATTTGTTCACACTCTGGAAGAAATGCTGAGATCCTGGTATGTGGTGACAGAGTTGTGTAGGACTATCACCACTTGGGAAGAGTTGTCTATTTGTTTTGCGCAGGAGTTTAATTTTCAAGACATCAACCTAGAGGTATGCAATGATTTACAAATCATCCAGGACATCGTACTTAAGGTCACCCTTGTCACCTATCCAGTTGATCCACATGCGCATTGTTCAATTTAGTCCATGGTGGCCTATTACAACTTATCAGGGGAACCTGAAGATGATGATGAGTTGCAGAATGTTAATATTTCGGAGTCCAAAGGAACCTGTGATGTGCAGCCCCCGACATACCGACGAACTCAATGAATCAGCCGCTGAAGATCCGAAAAGTTAAATTTGGATTCGGAGAGAACCCAAAATTTGCAAATGTCGGAGACTACTGGGATGAGGAGACCATGGCTAGGATCACAGACCTGCTACATGAATTCTAGGACATTTTTCTGACATAGTTTTCAGAGATGAAGGGAATCTTAGGAGACTTGGGGAAGATGAAAATCATGTTGAAACCAGATGCCAAACTGGTGCAACAGAGGCCGTATTGACTGAATCCATGATTAAAGGACTGTGTGAAGGCCGAGATTGACCAGATGCTTGATACTGGGAGATTCGAACTTGTGGAAGAATCCGAGTGGATCAATCCTATGGTGGTCCAGAACAAAAAGACAAGAGAAATCCACATTTGCGTTGACTTAAGGAAGTTGAACGATGCATGTGTGCATGATCCATTCCTGACCCCTTTTACAGATGAAGTTCTTGAAGGTGTAGGTGGCCAGGAGATGTATTCTTTCATGGATGGCTTCTTGAGATACCACCAGATCAAGATTGCGAAAGATGATCATTATAAGACTACGTTTGTCACCGAGTGGGGCTATTTTCAATATATAGTCATGCAGTTTGGGATGAAGAATGCGCTAGCTGTATTCTCTCGTGTAGTTGTTGCTGTATTTAAATATTTTATTCAAAAGTTCCTACAGGTGCATATGGACGATTAGACTATCTATAGACTGATTAGGGACCATCTAGACAACCTGCGGCTGATGCTGGAAAGGTGTTGACAACATCAGATCACCTTGAACTCTAAAGAGTGTATTTTCTGTGCACCATTTGGCATGTTACTGGGACACATTGTCTGCAAGGAAGGTCTATTGGTCGACCCGACAAATATCGTGCTAATCCTTAGTCTACCACCATCGAATAAATTCAAAATGCTTCAGGCCACAATGGGGCATACTGGGTACTATCGCAAGTTTATCAAAGGATACGTTGCGATTACCGCCCCCATAGAGAAGCTGCTAAAGAAGGATGTAGCCTATGAATGGAATCAGGAATGTCAAGGAAGTTTTGACAGTTTGAAAGCCAAGATGGCCTCTTCATCGATATTATTTTTTCCTGATTGGGATAAGGAGTTTCATGTGCACGTCGATGCTTCTTCTATCACTCTGGGGGTCGTTCTTGCACAACCAGGTGAGGGAGACCTGGATCACTCGATTGCATATGCCAGTAGAAAGCTGTCTTTTACTGAACAAAATTATACAATGACGGAAAGGGAAGGCTTAGTGATGGTTTATGCATTACAAAGGTTTCGGCACTGCTTGTTGGGTGGACATTTCAAGATGTTCACTGATCATTCTGCTTTACAATACCTGGTCAATAAGCCTGTATTGGGGGGGAAGATCTGTTGATGGCTGTTACTCTTCTAGGAGTTTGATTTTGAAATAGTTGTAAAGCCAGGATGATTGAATGCTGACCCTGATCATCTGTCTCGCATCGAGAATGGGGAAGAATTGACCAATATTGATGATGGATTACCAGATACGCAACTGTTCCATGTTGACATCGCAGATGATCACTATGCACCAATTATTCAGTTTTTGGCCATTGGTATCGCCCCAGAGGACATGTCGACTAGCCAAAAGAAGCAACTGTTCGTAAAAGCTTCTGATTTTCAACTAATTGCAGGACAATTCTATAAGCTTGGACCAGATGAAATCCTACGATGGTGTATCTTACCGCATGAGCAGGGTCCCATTCTCGAAGAAGCACATATAGGAATTGCGGGCGGTCACTATGGAGGTCGAGCTACTATGCGGAAGGTATTGCGCGCCGAAAGATGGTGGCCTACATTGCATAACGATGCTGTAGACTATGCGAGGAGCTATGACATATTCCAGTGTGTCGGTAAAACATTATGGCGGGATGAGATGACGTTGGTACCGCAGGTGACTCTGCAACCATCTGATAAATGGCCTGTGGATTTTGTTTGTTCGATTAATCCACCAGGGAAGCAGACTGGTGCATGATACATTATCACTGCCACCGACTATATCACTAGGTGGGAATAAGCTGCACCAGTTGTGGATTGTACTATTGCGACGGAAGCGAGATTCACCTTTGAAAACATTGTGACAAGGTTTGGGTGTCCCAGGATCTTGATGAGTGACTAGGGCAGTCACTTCATCAATCGGACTGTGAAAGTGCTAACTGAGGAACTGTAGGTGCAACACAAGACGAGTACACCAAACCATCCACAGGCGAATGGGACCATTGAAGCATTCAACAAAATATTAGAGACAACGTTGACTAAGGTATGTAATGCTAACCATGATGACTGGGACCTAAAAATTCCAGCGGTACTATGGGCATATCGCACTACTTGTAAACGACTGACCGGTCAGACACCATTTAAGTTGGTCTATGGGAAAGAGGTAGTCATGCCCATGGAGTATATTGTTCCCATATTACGCATTTCCACAGAGACGGGCATGGATGATGCAAAAGCATTAGAAGAATGAATTATGCAGTTAATCTAGCTTGAAGAAGACCGTTTCATTGCTGGCTTCTACCAGAAGGTTGCAAAGGATCGCCCGAAGGTGTGGCATGATCGCCACATTAAGAAAAAATAGTTTGCGATAGGATATTTGGTGCTGTTATACGACAGTAAGTTCATCAAGCATCCAGGTAAGTTACAAATACACTGGTTAGCTCCCTATCTTGTTCATTCCATTACTTCTGGTGGTGTAGTTTAACTACAACAAGTAGATGGCATAGTCTTACGGACACTGGTCAATGGGAGTCTCTTAAATCCCTACAGGTCAGGGCAAGCGATGCGCGCCACTTGACGCACTAAAAAAAAGTGAAGATTTCAGTTCAGAACAACAAGGCGAGCCCCGGGGGAGTGGCTACGCAAGATTATAGTTGTTCGCGATAACTGGTTGACCACTTGCGACAGTTGCAGGGCTGTGGGGTGGTCAAATCAAGTAATAAATGCATGTAGTTAAATCAGTGGGTTGACAATGCTTGTTGAAGTGACCCGCATTAATGAGTGATCCGACCATTAAAATACTAAGATCATCGACAGATTTGGCATCATTAATACCTGATTTAGCAATAATGGTGAGGATAGATTTGGAAATGATGAATTTTGGATTTGAGATGGCTATAAAACAATGCGCGGGATGTGCAAGGATGAAATTGTTCATTTCAGTAAGCAAAGAGTGTGAAACAGAGAAAGGATTGTGCAGTGTGGTGGGAACTGTCGAGTGGGCTGTCATATTGTAGGTTAGAGCCCTTGAGTGCAGTCGAAGGGTTGAGGTGTGAGGCATGTTGAGCGACCTTGACACCATAGAGATTTCCAGTGAGTACGAGTCCCCATTCAGTCAACGACGGTTGAAGAAGAGATAATTATTATGCCAGTCGGTTCATTGTCCATTCCCAAGTAGAAGTGGTAGGATTAGAGGCCCAGCCCCACGCCACCGCAGAAGAGGAAAAATCGCACCTCGGTGAGAGTGCAAGGAGAAGGAACTACATAGACCGGGTCGTTGAGCTCAGGAGTTGTTGAGTTTGCGGCACCTTGGGGTGTCTCTGTACATGAAATTTTGGTCTATGTTTCTCCTATGCATCCAGGAGCCAAGGCGAGGCAGCTGTAAAAGAATCAAAAGTACCCACCAAAATTACAGCCGCGGCCGAAGGGAATGAAGTGCTCGGTCGACATCATCCCTACGCTCATAAGGTTGAAATTTGAAGACCATGACCTTCTACTACTCAAATATGTCAGGGATGAGCCGTATGAGTCAATCTCGACGGGGCTTGGCGCCCCAATTCAGCGAATCCCTCAACCATGGGCGAGTGGGTTGGATAAATCGGGATTGTTGGGGCTCATCAATATGCCTCATTTTGGGTGATTGAATGAAGCCCATGCATGCGTGAAGCAATTATTGGATTTCTTTCATGGAGGGATGCTTTGGTTGAACACGCTGATCCCTATGACAGTAGATTTGATCGCAAGCATCAAAGTCTTTCCAAAGGCCGGGGATGACCTGACGCAGTATATCCGTGGGCGAGATATGGACAAAAATATTGCCAAGAAGCTGAAGGAGCACTTTGGTTTATAGCGTGATGTTCGTGCTTATCGCATCGACAACATTAACTCACAGGTGCTGCGCATTGGCGCACACATTCTGGCAAGCAAAGTAGTTAAGGGAAACCGACCAGTGCAATGCAATTCGAGTGTTGTTGCCTGCACCTAGAAGTGTGTTAAAGGGGTGTAGATGAATTGGTCTCTATTTTTGCTGAAATAGTTGCTAGAAGATGCATTGGCTGCTCAGGCTGGGTGGTCATTTCATATAGTTGGTTATTACTTAGGTTGGGCGGTGCAAGGTATCAAAACTTATGGTGGGTTGAAGAACCCAGTCGTCAGACGGATTGCGCCATCCACTTTTGGGTATATTGGGAAGCATTGCAAGCTGTGGCCATTGCTGCTCCCTGAGTCTCTCCTTACGCCACGGCCAAGTACCAGCGGATCCTTTGGTTTTCCATCGGGCCCCATTTTATCTACATTCAGGCGCAGCGGGATCTTGACAAGTAGTGGCTTCCTTTTCCATACAAAGTCACAATAGAGGAATTGGATACCATCGTCCAAGAGTGGTCGATAGAGTGGAAAATTCCAGTAAGTCAGGAGGAAATATCTAAGGATCAGCCGCTGGATTCCAAAGAAGAGCCTACCCAGAAAGACCCGAGCACTCATGACTATGAAAACGAGTCGTCAACAGACCCTGAGGATGCAGCGCAGTGCATGTGGGAGGAGACTCACACCAAATGGCGCCAGGAATATGAAGTAGGTAGTGGTACCAAGTCGGGGATGGAGGATCAACTGCAATGACTTATTAAAGTGGTCACTAACTCATCTGCGAGTGCGAAAAAGGTGATCTAGGACTCAAACCATGAAGAATTTGGAGTGGTAAGAGATTGATTGGATTCTATTTTTGGTATTATTTCTAGGCAACCATCTATGCGACCCATACTGCAGGACATTCCATCGATTAGCACTGAGCCCTGGTCCAGGAACGTGCAAGTTCCCCCAAATGTGATCGATGTGAATAATGAGGACGTTCACCAGTTGTTGTGACCAATCCAGAGCGTGGCTTTGGACCTGAACAAGTTGTCTGCTATGGAGTTAGTGGAGCTGTAGCACGTTGCTGCCCTAGAATTAGAGAAATGACAAAGAGAGCTGATTGAGGGTTATGTCCAGTCCTAGAGCAACGCAGAGAACCTGCAGAAATAGGCTGACGAGATACATCAAGTCCAGGTGCAGCTGGCATAAGAAAAAGTTTAGGAAATTGATGCCCTGAAGGTGACACAAGCTGAACTGCAGTGGAAGGCTGCTGAGGATATTATGGAATTGAAGGAGGCGCAAGATTTCCTAATTATTGAGCAGGCCCAGATGTGTGCCAGGTGTGGTGAGGTCGAGCAGGCTATTTTTGAAGCCTTCTAGCACATTTTTGAGAACACGACTGACCTCACCCCAGTCGATAAGGACAAACGATTGGGGAAAACTATCGTTCAACTTCATAATAATAACCTGATGCTCCAATCCCTGGTCCAACCGACGACGCCACTAGAGCAGGTTGCGAAAAGGAAAGCCTCCATTGAAGACATTATGACTAAGTTCGAAGGCATGGAGCAAGAGGCTAAAACCATTATGGAAGCGACAACGCATTTTTGGTAGAGAGTTGTCCAGGACGAGTAGCTTGATCAGCTGACCACACAAGTACAAGAAGCAGAAGGTCAACTGACAACCTTGAAGACATCACTAAGGGCTATGCCACTAATGGTGCAGATCACGCGGGCTAAGGAATTGAAGGATTTACAGCAGTGAGCCACCTGAGCACAGGAACGCCAACAAAAGCGTCACGCTCAGCTTGATGAGTTTCAGGAAATCGGTGGAAAATTGGCTGTCAAAGAAGTCGCCACCTTGCAGGCGGTTCAAGAGCATCAACAGGCGGTTGACAGTAAGGCCCGAGAGGAGCACTCGATGAAGCAGGATTTAACCAATTGTCAAAGTGTTGTCGACAAAGTCTAGCTACAGGGACATGAGATTATGTAGCAATTTGAATATTTCAAGGCGCGGACATCGGCACACACCCTGTCAACCTGACGTGGCTCGGGGATGAGCCACAAGACTATGTTGGGGGCCTGTTGGTAGGGGTTTTGGGTAAGTGAGTTGCGCAGCTACGTGGCAGCTGCACAACCTCACGTGGTACCATGCAAGGCCAGATTAGCGCGATGGGTGGAAGAATAAACACTTTGAATATTTTATATGTTATTTGACCAAGTTTTGTTGTAATAGGTCATTAGTGGTTATAAGTTAGTTAGAAGTGGACATTCAATGTAATGACGCAAGCCTATTTATAGATCTAGTTTTGCAAATAGAAAGAAATCATGATTAGAGATATCAACTGAGTCTAGGAGAATCTCATCAGAGGATAATTGAGACATAAGATTTCGCACGATCTGGTTTTGTGAAGAATTCCTTGTGTACCTGCGATTGATCTGGGTTTCTCTTAATGTATGTAGTATTCGGTTTTGGAGAAGAATTGTGTAATGTAGTTCCATTGCGCAAGATTAATATGATATGGTGATTGTGGCACAAATCTTGTATGTTATCGCTGTGTGATCTTGTCTATTGCGATTTGATCTGTTATGATGCTGCGATTTGTTCTGTTATGATGGCATAATGTAGATGTGATCTGGTCTCTTCCTATTATATCAATGTGATCTGTTTTTCTGCTATGTCGATGCAATATGCTTTCTACCACTATCTGTTGTGTGATGAGTAGATATGTTTCATGAATAATGCTGCGATATTGTGATAATTGTGTGATAATATGATGATTGCATGAAGTTATGAATGCCCTCTGCACATTGGATAAATAGTGTAAAGTCGATTGCTAGCTCTAGATTGGGAAGTTATGGTGTTCTTCCGTCGGATCCCTGTATCCTCCTTCCCCACTACCAAAAACTCAGTTCTGACAGCTTTCCCTTGAATGCCTCGGGTGAGACCTCATTTTCTCCACAGACGTTGCTGGGCAGGGTAAAACCTGTCTGGGCTGGTGCTTAGGGAGACCGCGCTGTAGGGAATTGACAAAGTGGGAACCCCTGTCGACGAGGCTTTGTTGGCGGGTTTTGCCAACACTTTGGATGGTGGGATTCTAGAGGAGGCATGGACAGACAAAAAGGTAAACTACTCATTTCTGAGAACTTTTGGTTGTGAAGCATTTGTCCATATTGATAAAGAAAATAGAACAAATCGTTGAGGCTAAATCCAAGAAATGTACCTTTATTGGATACATGGTTGATGATTTTGTTTATCGCTTATGGGATTATGAAAATCACAAAACCATTAAGAGTAGAGATGTAGTATTCCATGAAAAGGTTATGTACAAATATCAGTTGCAGGGAAAGAAAGAGGAAAAGGAAAACATAGAGTTCACAATGCTTGATGAAATCAAAGAAAATGAAGTTCCAAAGGCACCAGAAAATCAAGAGAAGCAACAGGTACCTCAAACTTCTGCAAATGTAAGAAGATCTACCAGCTTAAGTAGACCCCCTGAACGATTCTCTCCTTCACTGTATTATTTATTGATGATTGATTTTGGTGAACCAGAATGTTATGAAGAGGAAATGCAGGTAGAAACTAAAAAGAAGTGGGAGCAAGGCATGAATGAATACATGGACTCATTGGTAAGAGATCAGACTTGGGATTTGGTTGAGTTTCCTATAGGAAAAAGGGCACTATAGAATAAATGGGTTTACAGGTTGAAGGAAGAATATGGAGGCAGGAAGCGATACAAGGCTAGACTTGTTGTAAAGGGGTTTGCACAAAAGAAAGATATAGACTTTGATGAAATATTTTCTCCTGTTGTTAAAATGACTTCAATTAGGACTATTTTAAGTCTAGTGGTGGTAGAAGATTTGCATCTTGAATAGTTAGATGTAAAAACAACCTTTCTCCATGGGGATTTGGAGGAAGAGATTTATATGCAGCAGCCACAAGGGTATGAGGTCAAAGGGAAGGAGAATTTGGTTTGCAGGTTGAAGAAGAGATTGTATGGCCTGAAGCAATCTCCAAGGCAGTGGTATTTAAAATTTGATAAGTTTATGACATAATAGAGTTATAGTAGATGTCATTCTGACCACTGTGTTTATTTCAAGAGGCTAGATAATGGAAGATATATTATATTGTTATTGTATGTGGATGACATGCTTGTTGCAGGGTCTAACATGCGAGATATAAATGTGCTCAAAAGAAAACTAGCTAAATCATTTGTGATGAAGGATTTGGGTGTTGCAAAGCAAATCCTTGGTATAGGAATAACACGAGACAAGAAAAATTACATATTGAAGTTGTCTCAAGGTGAGTACATAGAAAAGGCGTTGGAGAGGTTTAGAATGCAAAATGCAAAACCAATCAATACACATTTGGCCAACCATTTCAAACTAAGGAGATGTGTCCCAAGACACGTGAAGAGATAGAATACATCTCCAAGGTTCCCTATTCATCAACAGTTAGAAGCTTGATGTATGCCATGGTGTGCACAAGACCAGATATTACACATGCAGTGGGAGTTGTGAGCAGGTATATGAACAATCCAGGTAAAGAGCATTGGAAAGCAATACAATGGATTATCAGTTATTTGAGAGGTACCACTTCTCATGCATTATGTTTTGGAGGTTCAAACATTATTCTACAGGGATATGTTGATGCAGATATGACAAGTGATAAAGACATCAAAAGGAGCACTACAGGGTATGTCTTTACTCTGGGTGGAACAACAGTAAGTTGGATTTTGAAACTACGAAAGGTTGTTGCAATTTCAACAATGGAAGCAAAGTATGTTGCTGCTATAGAGGCTAGTAAAGAGATGATTTGGTTGCAAAGGTTCATGGAGGAATTGGGTAAGAAGCATGAGAATAACAGGTTGTACAGTGACAACCAGAGTGCCATTCATCTTGCAAAGAACTCAACCTTTCATTCAAAGACTAAACATATACAACTCAAGTACCATTTCATAAGATTTGTTCTAGAAGATGAATTGTTAAAGTTGGAAAAGATACATACTATCCAGAATCCTGTAGACATGTTGACAAAGGTAGTAACCAGAGAGAAACTGAGTTCATTCTTGGTTTCTGTTGGCCTTCAAGCATGAAGGTGAAAATGAGAAATTCGCCAAGTCCAAGGTTCTAATCATAGTGCAACAAGTGTAGCAGCAATGGAGTTGTTGTGATCAGTCTCTAAGTGGGAGATTGTTGGTTATGGATTCTGATCTTCCAGATTAGAATTTTTTTGGGATGTTTGTTGGCCAACAGTTTGTGGACCCATGGTATTGGGTGATCCATAGTATTTTCCCATGGTAATTTCCCTATCAAAAGGAAAACATTGCAATACAGTTGTGTATTGTATTGTAGCATTGTAAACAATCTCTGTGATTGTGTGAGAGAGACTGTGAGAGTGTGAAGAGGAAGTGCAATGAGGTTGCAGCAGGTTGTATCCCTTCATTTTGCTTGACAGTATAATAATGAAGGACTGACAATTTCTGTGTGTACGTAGCCCATATTGGGTGAACCATGTTATATATGTGTCTCTCTTGTAATGTGTTTAAGATTTGCATATTGTTTAATTATTTAATTGTATAATTATTATTACTCCGTGATCCTATTTTTCTAACACTAGTGATAGTTATATTCATCCTGAGATTGTTGAAGTTTGCGCACTTAAGAAAAGTAAGCATGGAAATTCATGGCTAGTCCATTTAGCTGCAGGGACAAAAATGAAAGTAACTGAAGTGGTAAAAGGATGTTTGTTAACATTAGACAGTCTGTCCAGTGCAATAAATTTGAACATCCTACCATTAGGATCATAATATGTTCTAATTGACATGGATTGGCTAGAAAATCACTGCACCAAGCTGGACCGTTATAATAATTTCCTAGAATGCCTTGATGATGCAGGAAATCCTTTGCTAGTAAAAGGTGTGTTGAAGAAGGTTTCGATAATGCAAGTCACAACGTTGCAATTGGGTAGATACTTCTAAAAGAAATGTCAAATATATGTAGTCCGTGTACTAGGATTCACAAAGGGAAGAGGTCTAACACTCGAATATTTCTAAGTGTTGTAAGAATATAAGGATGTATTTCCAAAATAAGTGTGAGGACTGCTGCTCAAAAGGGACATTGATTTTACCATCAATATGGTGCCAACGTAGCCCTAGTGTCTAAAGCCCCTTTCAGGATGAGCATTCTAGAGTTAGTCAAGTTGAAAATTCAACTCCAAGAATTAATGGATAAGAAGTATATTAGACTGAGCGTGTCCCCGTGGGGTTTGCCAATTTTTTGTTGTTAAGAAGAATGATGGAACCTTGCGACTGTGCATTGACTTTAGACAACTCAATAAGGTCACAATCAAGAACAATTATCCATTTCCCAGGATAGATGATCTCTTTGATTAGATCAATAGATATAGAGTATTTTGTAAGATTGAATTAAGTCAGGGTACCATTAGGTCAAAGTCAAGGAAGAAGACATCCATAAGACAACTTCTAGGATGTGGTATGACCACTATGAATTCATTGTTTTTCCATTTGGTTTAACCAATGTGCCAACCACTTTCACATGAATCATGAACAACATGTTGAGCTAGTACTTGGATAAGTTCATCTTGGTATTCCTAGATGACATCCTCATATATTCTAAATGTTGGTACCAGAATCTGGCCCATCAATTTTTTTTTTTGGATTTCGCTAGCGTGCATGTAAAGAGGGACGTCGATTTTTGCTGCCGAAATGTCCATTAGCATTTTTGTCAAAACCATGAGCGTTCCAGTCAACCTGGTCAATTCTCTTTATGTCAAATCCTTAACTTGATTAAATCTTATGTTTATCCTCAATTCTTTAATTTCTTCAATTATGTCGAAAATGCCAAATTTTCCTATCCATTTAAATCGAGCCAAATTTAAAAAAAAGAATAATGATAAAATAAATATAAACTTTTACTATTTAAAAAACTAGGTTATAGTTATTTTAAATAATGTTTTATATTTATTTTATTAAAAACCTTGATTGTTTTTTAATTTGGTCTTCATCCATTCCATGTAACTTTTGTTATCAAGTTTGGTTTGTAAAACTAAAACTGGTCTTCATTCATTTCCATGTTATGTCTTCACAACAATGTCATACCATGTAACTTTTGTTATCAAATTTGGTTTGTAAAACTAAAATTGGTCTTCATTCATTTCCATGTTATGTATTCACAACAATGTCATACCATGTAACTTTTGTTATCAACTTTTGTTTGTAAAACTAAAATTGGTCTTCATTCATTTCCATGTTATGTCTTCACAACAATGTCATACCATGTAACTTTTGTTATCAAGTTTGGTTTGCAAAACTAAAATTGGTCTTCATTCATTTCCATGTTATGTCTTCACAACAATGTCATGACATGTAACTTTTGTTATCAAGTTTGTTATGTCTTCACAACAATGTCATACCATGTAACTTTTGTTATCAAGTTTGGTTTGTAAAACTAAAATTGGTCTTCATTCATTTCCATGTTATGTATTCACAACAATGTCATACCATGTAACTTTTGTTATCAAGTTTTGTTTGTAAAACTAAAATTTGTCTTCATTCATTTCCATGTTATGTCTTCACAACAATGTCATACCATGTAACTTTTGTTATCAAGTTTGGTTTGAAAAACTAAAATTGGTCTTCATTCATTTCCATGTTATGTCTTCACAACAATGTCATACCATGTAACTTTTGTTATCAAGTTTGGTTTGTAAAACTAAAATTGGTCTTCATTCATTTCCATCTTATGTCTTCACAACAATGTCATACCATGCAACTTTTGTTATCAAGTTTGGTTTTAGTTTATACCATGTAACTTTTGTTATCAAGTTTGGTTTGTACCATGTAACTTTTGTTATCAAGTTTGGTTTGTAAAACTAAAAGTGGTCTTCACTCATTTCCATGTTATGTCTACACAACAATGTCATACCAATCACCATTTTTAATGGGTAAATGGCTCCCACATAATTGTCATTCGAGTCCAGTGATGAAGCCCAACAAGATGCAACAATTGAAGAATCAATGTCAAGAACTATTTTATACCACACATTTACCAAAAATTGAAAGTGTCTGGTTATTTAAAGTTTAATATATTATTTTTCCTTTGCCATGTGGGATACTGTCCCATACACAGCAAAATAAAGTGTTGATCCCACAACTTGTGCAAAACGCCAATGAAGACCATTGCCACCATGAAGAGAGTCCTCGCCACAATATTGGAAATCAGTGGTAACATAGATTGAATGCCTAGATGTGAACTGATTGACATATGTATTCACGGGTGTCAAAATGCTCAGCGTTGATTGCTTGGCCAAGCTTGCACACAGATGTTAAACAAAGTTGCAAGCTGACAAGAAGCAACGTTTTGGTTAATTGATGAATAGAATAGCTCATTGAGGTTTATTTCACTGCATAGAATGAAATTGAAATAAAATGTCAGAGCTCCAAGCCTCAATGTTCCAGAATCCAAGTCTTGAATTACATCAAGAGGCATGTTTATAAGTGTTGAGTGTGCACATGACATAAACCACAATTCATCATACTGTATTTTTTATGAAAGGCCAATCCAATGACAACATGCCTAGAAAATTATACCAGATATCACTAGACGAAACACCTCAAATAATAATAGAAAGCTTGTGTGAAATATTTTTCTTGACACGTTGCTTTAACATTCAAATTGTTGGTCAGAAAACAAAGTATCTAATAGTTACAAGATTTTAGAAATTGGTGACAAGGAACAGATTATTTGAGTCAAATTTTTTTCTCAGATTTTTAGTTATGAAATCAATTGGTGCATAGATAGTCAAGTGATTCATTGAAGGCAGAGAGTCAGCAGGAAGAAAATTATTTCTAAATTCTTAAGCATAAGAATCAAAGAATTTGTTGAGCATTTTTCACTTTTCACAGGTTTAGATTTGAAAAGTAATTCCTGATTTTGAGGGCGTCATTAAGCACTCAAAGGAAAAGTATCTAGAATTCCTAGAGTTCCATGAAGAGGATCAAGATATTACCAAAACAAATTTAAAACTTTATGGAAAACAATAAGCATGAAGACAACAAATTGCTACAGATGGAAAATCCTAGTGAACTACTTCCAAGTTTAAAGGTGTGAAGGCAACAATCGATAGTTGAAATATCATTTCGCATTTTCATTCTAGATTCTAGATCTAAAGGAAGCACGGGACCAATCCAACAATTCCAGTTGAAATATCATTTGACATTTTCATTCAAGATTCTAGATCTAAAGGAAGCAAGGGATCAATCCAACAATTCCAAATTTCTAGTGGTTAATTGAGAAGCAATCCTAATTTTTGTTCAAGCACTAGAAACTAACACACATCATGTGGCAATTAAATATTTGGTAAAAGGATTACTTCCATATTTTTAGAACACTTGGTATCAAAATCTAGCAATTGACCTATCAAGTGACCTTATTATTTCTAGATTTCTTCCAGGGAGCTTGATATTATCTTTATCTTAATTTTCAACAAATCATCTTTTGGGGAGGGAATCATCGATCATTGAATATTGTAATGCTCTATATTTTGTGATATATAATATTATAAATAGGAAGATTAGAAATGGTAGTGGGGGTCAGTGGAGAAGCTCGAAAGAGTTGTAGGATGCATTTTTAAGTTACATATAATCATTGTAATCCCGAGGGGCCTGTTATGTAAACATTACTGCCATGAAAGGTTCATGAAAGTTGTTCTATTAGATTGTGCCTTTGTTTCCATTTTTTGTTCTCTTCTTACTTGAAGATAATGCAAACTTTGAATATCAATGCTTGCCTTTGATTAATATATTTTTCACCATTAGAGGATTTGTTGTAACTTGCCTACTAATCACTATTTTGTTTAATTATCTTGCATTCATTAAATAGAGAGGATCCCTGCTTGGTAGATGATTCCGCTTTTTTTTTATAAGCTTTTTTTTAACTGGTATGTAGCTTGATTGCCTTTGATTTGTGGGGAGTTTATGACTTCATGCCCAATGGTAAAGAACATTGATTTATAGTTATTTTGTTTCATTTTCCTTTCTCTTTCAGTCTTGCTTATACACTTACCAAACTCAACCCAATCATTCAACATTTTCCTTGAGCATTAAGATGTGTTAGGCTTGTCTCTCTAGCATCCAAGAGACAACTTCTAGCACAAACACTAGGAATGGGGAAGAGCACCCAGAGCATCTAAAAAATGTATTGCATGTGCTTAGGGCACATAAGTTGTATGCCAAGCTCAATATATGTGAGTTTTATTACAAGAATATTCAATATTGGGTCATGTTATTTCAACAAAGGGAATTTCGGTAGACCCTGAGAATATTGAGGTGATAGTGAATTGGTCTACGCCTAATAATTTGATAGATGTTAGATCTTTCATGAGTTTAGCAAGATATTATAGGATATTCATCAATGATTTATCCAAAGTGGTGCATCTTATTAGATCATCATTGCTCCATAGAAATGATGCAAAATTCACATGGTCCGAGAAATGTGAGTAGAGTTTCTAGTGCCCTTATTCCGAAGATTGCAGATCCAGTTAAAGATTTTGTCTTATGCATATATGCTTACATCAAAGGGCTTGGATGAGTACTTATGCAGGAAGGACATGTGATATGTTATGAATCTTGAAAGTTAAAGGATCATGAGAAGAATTATGCGATGCATGATTTGGATCTAGAAGCCATAGTGCACACCTTGAAGATGTGGCGATACTACTTTCTTAGAAGAAATTTTGAGTTGAACATTGATCTTATGAGCTTGAAGTATTTGCTTGATCAATCGAATTTGAATGTTCGAAAGGACAAGTGGTTAGAATTACTAAGTGAATTCAATATTGAGATCAAGCATGTCAAAGGTAAGGAGAACAAGGTAGTTGTCACGCTTAACATACAATTTCATGTTGTGGCCGGAAGTTCATGTAGCACTGACCTCTGGAAACGAGTTAACAGGGTCGCAACTGAATATGTGAAGTACACACAAGTGTGCTTGAAACTTAGGAAAGAATAACCATACAAGAAATACAAGGAAAATAAAGTGCAAGAATATGGAATTCTTCCAAGGACGGTTGTACATTCCAAACAACACATAATTAAAGAAGCTAGTAATGGATGAGTTTTATCAAATGCCATAGTAACGTCACCCATAATATCATAAGACCGCTACAGCAGCAAAAAAGCAATAATTTTGTCCATTGATGAAGAAGAATACATAGCTAGAGTTTAGAAATTCCAACATATGAAAGTTGAGCACCAACACCTAGCATGATTACCACTACCAGTTACTATTCCTAAGTGAAAGTGAGAATAAATATCTATGGATTTTATTATAGGATTTCCAATGACAATGAAGCAACATGAATCGATCATGGTGTTAGCAGAACAAGCTAATCAAAGCAACAAATTTCATTACAGTCAAGTCAATGCATAATATTGTTGACATTGCGTGGATTTTCATGAAAGAAATTTTCAAACTACATGGATTGCCGAAAGCAATAATTTCAGATAGATATGTGAAATTCACATCGACTTTATGGAAGGGATTGTTCAAGAAGGTGGGAACTCAATTCAATTTTAGCACACCATACCATCCTCAAATATATGGTCATACATAGAGAGTGAATCAAGTGCTAGAAGATATGTTAAAGATGTATGTGATGGATAATCCATCAAAATGGGAACATTACATACATTTGGTTGAGTTTGCTTACGATAATGGTCATCAGGCATCATTGGGTATGAGTCCATTTGAAGCCCTATATGGTAGGAAATGCATGACTCTAGTAAGTTGGGAAAACCCAATGAACACAGTAGTAGTTGGACCATAAGTGCTCAAGGAAATGGAGCACAAAATGGTTAATATTAGGAAGAATTTGAAAGTAGTGCAGAGAAGATAGAGGAGCTATGCAAATCTAAAAAGAGTGCATAGAGAATTTAAAGTTGGATACATACCATGTTTATTTGAGAGTTAAGCCAAGGAAGAGCTCCTTAAAGCTCAGAAGCTGTGCCAAGTTGGCACCAAGATATTGTGGACCTTTTGAAGTCCTTGATAGAATATGATTAGTTGCATATAGAATTGTATCATTTGCACATATGAAAGCTCATAATATTTTTCATGTTTCATGATTAAAAAATATATACTTAATCTTAATCACATTATTGATTGGAATGATATTCAGGTGGAAGCCGAGGGATATTTCTAAGTGGAGCCTATGTGCATCATTGACAAGAAGAAGATTGTCCCCAGGAACCACACCATCGTCTAGGTAAAATTGCAATAGAAGAAATTTGGCCCGGATGAGGCTACATGGAAGATGGAAGATGCCATGAGGTAGGCATACCCATTTTTGTTATGTTTTGAAGAGCAACAAGGACAATGTTGTTTCAAGGGGGGGGGAGGGGTATTGTAATTTTCCTATTTTTTACCTTTGACATAAATGATTTAAATGATGTAATATTGTTGATAATTATAAGGAGAATGATGACGAGCTCAAGTCAAAGTCCCTACCATGGATGTCTCGAATATATATGTGTATATTGATAAGTAATGCTATTAGAGAACCATGCATTGGTCAAGTGCAATAGTATTGTAAATGTGATGTACATATGAATGATACTAATAAATAAATCCACAGATGACTGTGCAATGCAATAAGAGCAAGGGGCATGATCATCCTAAGGTTAGGAAGGGATGTACTAAATCCATGAAGCCAATAGATGAGAGCCAAGTGTCCTAGAGAGGAATGATGAGTCATTAGATGCTAGTTTGAATCATGCGCTCTAATCATTTAATGCTTCCAAGAGGAAGGTAGTTGAGATAGTTATTGTATTGGGGAAAGGAAGGTGTGGGTATGAGTTTCCTTATGACAGAGTAGTGCTAATTGCCCTGTAGAACCATGAATGGGAATCACTTAATGGGTAAGTGATTAGTTGCATTGATGTCATATTTAAATTACCTATCAGTTGGGGGATGCCACAGTATCTGTCACTGAGTCTGCTATTCAACATGTTAGTGGGTCTATCATCCAATTGATGAGTTTACATGGTCAAGTAATTCATTCCTTCATGGGTGTATCTATCTCACCATGTCTTGAGGGAAAGGGATATTATCCATCAACCAATCTATCATTCTCACCTCATAGAGAAGAGTCGACCAACATGCTTGAGATGAAGCCTAACTTAAATAGTGACATAGTGGAGAGAGGATATGATCTCTGGTTCATGGACATGACTGTGAGTTAAAGAGGAATAGGAGAACACAACTGCTATGTGTTCCTCCTTTGATCTATGAAATAGAGTGGTATCAAATTACCCAGTTGCTAGTTTGATCATGAGCATCTTGAATTGTGTTGAAAACCTGTGTGGAAAAGTTTATTCCTAGAATTGCTCCGAGTTGATTTAGTTGAGTGGTGAAGCATTGTGAATCCCTAGTCACACATAAGAGAAGTCTTGTTTCCTTGATGTTGAGTTAGCTCGAGTGCAATTTCATGTGAGTCATGTTATAGCAGAATGGTCAATTGGACAGTGACTGAAGTGATTCCCTAGGGCCATTGGTTTTGTTCACCCTAGATTTTAAGCCTTGTGAAAATAGAGCTTGTAGGCATATGCTTTGGGGTTTGGGTGATATTTCTATGCACATATTGGCATATCACCTAGATGAAGGTGATGCTTGAGGGACCATTGAGAAGTGAAGGGGTACCTTCTTAGTGTTGTGTGGGTCAATTATTGTGGAACCCAAGCTAACCGAGTCCATGCGAGGTGTTTGTGGTTCTTGAGGTAAACCAAATATAATTGTTTGTCCTACTTGATTTGTTGTGATCCTTGAGAAGTGAACAAGTTTTGAGCATCGAGTAGATTGAGATCCAATAGAGGTTGCACAACCTCTTGAGAAAATAATGGGGTTTGGGTGGTATTTCTATGCACACACTGGATTATCACTTGTGCAACGTTGTGTGGAGCAGGTATTGTGGTGCCCAAACTAACTGAGTCTACACAAGGTCGATTGCTGGTAGTGAGTGTCGGAGTAGAATAGAGAAGATATATGGCTAGGATATTAGTGAAGGTTGTGATGTCCTGGTGGATTAGTAGGGTTTGGGTGGTATTTCTATGCACACACCTAAAGGAAGGTGACGCCCTAGGGGCCATTGAGCGGTGAAAGGGTACCTTCTTGGTGATGTGTGGGGAGGGTATTGTGGAGCCCAATATAACCAAGTCTACATGGGGTTCATGTAAGTATTTGGTGAGTCACTAGTTAGGATTTCCCTCTAGTACCTGTAAAACATGTTAATCTAGCAGAGGTTGGATTGGATTGAGAATTGAGTCTATGCATGAATATAATAGCATATTAACCCAATAGAGGTTGGATTGGATGTTGACTTGTGCCTATTTCAATTGTGAGTGAGCTCTGGATAGTTCCCCTTTCCTTAAGGTAATCATGCCCAATGCTTGGTGGTACTTTTAACATAAAGAGTATATGCTAGACAAAGCACCTACGGTTGGTTGGAATGTTGCTCTTGCACAATCAATTGCTCAAAGAAGCTTCATTCAAGATAAGTGTTATGTAATATTTCATTGTTGTTATTCATTTCCATTGTATGAATATTGATATGAATGGCTGATAAAATGCATGTTCTATAGAATGATTATGAATATAAATCGCTTAGCTAGAAGTAATTTTGATTCTGGATATCTACTTGATGGTAATATGATGATAGGCCTTACAAATGCTTGCATTTAAATGTATGATTTACTTAAGAATCCCATCTATGCATATAATTCTAACTCTACAGGAAGCTAATGAGATGGTAGCATAAGCTAAGTTTCCACATGGTGGTTAACTTGTGTGGTAGTAGTCGCACAATGGTTAAAGACAAATGTGCAGTGGGTTGTGTGATAGTCTAGTTTAGCGTGTGCACAATATAGTTACACAATAAAGAAGTTGATTGGCGCATAAGGGAGCAAGATTACATCAGTTGTGTAGTATCGTATAGTTCATAGAGTAGTATGTGCACAAAGACACACTTAGGGTATTGAGATCATCCGACGTAGCCTGCTGCACAAAAAAAAAACTCAGTATTAGATAATAATGTCTTAGTATCATAAGTAGAAAGAAAAGAAAAGATCCCCATGGTCATAATAGGCCACTGAGGCCACTGGGGACATGAAATTAAGTGTGCTGAGAATATTGTCTTCTTTGACCATGAAAATCACATAGAGTGTTAGGATTTTTTTGATGGAAATTGTTTTGACAACGATATTGTCTGATAGCAGATGTGGTAAAGATTAAGTGGGGGGTTGAAGGATGCAAATTTTAATATTTTCATCATACTAAGCACAACTATTGTAATGATAAGGGTGGCCCAAAATAAGGTTAGAATAATTTAGGTGTTTTTTCATCACATTCAACAATACTGATGATTGGGGATATTTGGAAGGTGACACTAGAATGTTTGGTAATGAGAAATTTGTGAATTTCATCATGTTGATGTATTTGTAACTTCGGAATGTATTCATCTATGTATCTTATGTATTGTAACCCGATGTTTATTCCAGGATGTATCTATAATGTAATTGAGTCATGTTGTCATGCCCCGATGTTCCAATTGGGAGAATCAATAATGTAAACAAGTCATGTCAAGTCATAGTGGGTAACCCTACAATTGTCTAAGGGTTAAAGTCCCTGCAGTTCTGGGGCACTAGGGTTATTAGACTCTCCTAGTAGAGGTTGGCCCTGGTAGGGTTTTAGTCATGTTGGGATTAGTATAAATAGAGAACTGGAGTCTCTATTTATCACACAACTCATCCACACTCAAGTGTAGCGCATAGTTGAGGAAGAAGAAGACACTGGGGCTAGATAAGAAGAATATTACTGCTGTCGAGAGATCACTTACCATTTTGGGGCTTTTACTGTTTTGGTGCTGATTCTATCTCTGAGGAAGTTGCGGGGTTTTCTCCTATATGGTTTCCCCAAGGAAAAACACTGTGTTCATTGTCTCTTGTGTTTGATTGTTGTACTTGTTATTCTCTCAGTTAAAGATCCTAATAATTGTAGCTTAATGTTGAAAAACTAACATGGTATCAGAGCTAACCTGAGAAGAAGACACTGTGCAGCTGTGGGAACTAGGGATTCCTAGTTTATGGATCTTCCTCCATATATTTTCAGCAAAAGTAAGGTGGAATAACTCTCCTCCTTAGGGTGCATCTTTCTGTTGAAGTAGAATCCAATTTTGAGGTTTTTCAGTTTTGGACCTGACACTACTGCCGAAAATTAGGGATTTTCACAGAAGAGGAATTGTTCAGTGAGCCCAGGCCTGGATTGATCTCCTCCCCAAAATTGAAGTTAGGGAAAAATTTCAAGGCATTTGGGTGGACAAAACTCCAGAAAAGAAAAACCCTAATCTACTCCTGAACCAGCTCTGCAGGATTTCAGCTCAAGTTTCAGATCCGACATCTTGCCCTAGTAAGATCTAAGATATTTTGTATTTCCATTTGAGATTCTCAGTTTAAGATGTCTCATCATACCAAGCTTGATGAAAAGCTTGAGGGAGCTGACAACTTCCGAGCCTAGAAGTATAGGATCTCCTTGGTCCTGGAAGAGAATGAATTAGACTCCTACATTCATGAGGAGGTTCCAGTTCCAGAGGGAGATGAGGAAAAGGCCTTACATAAGAAGAATATGGTTAGGGAAAAGAGTATCATTGCTGATTCTATCAAGGATCACCTTATCCCACATGTGTCCTCTCTCAAGACACCTAAAGCTATGTTTGATGTCCTAACCAAATTGTTTGAAGGGAAGAACATAAACCGGAAGATGACTCTGAGGAATCAACTGAAGAATGTGAATATTCAGAATGCAGAGACCATCTAGTCCTACTTCACAAGGGTTTCTTAGATCAAGGAACAATTAGAAGCTGTTGATGAAGAAGTGGAAAAATGCAGAGATTGTGATGACTACTTTGAATGGCCTTCCTAGGTCATGGGATTCTTTCATCCAAGGAAATCTGTGCTAGAAAGAAGTTAGTCAAATTCAGCAGACTATGGGAAGAATGTTCTCAAGAAGAAGCTCAGATAGCAGCTCGAGAAGAGAATATGGTAAGTGAAGATCAATCTCTCATAGTTCACTCCAAGAGAGGCAGAAGAAAAACTCATCACTTAAAAGGTAAGAATTCCCATCATAGAGATAACAATAGAAAGGACCCATCTAGATTAAGATGTTATACATGTGATGAGAAAGGACACTTTGTAAAAGACTTTCCTAAGAACTAGAACCACTCTCATAAGAACAAGGGGAACAAAAGAAGACATCATGCTCATGCTGTAGAGGATGATGAACCATCCAAGAAGAGATCCAGATATGAAAGTGAAGATTCTTCAAGCGAGGATGAATATGTTCTGATCTCTACTCTCATAGGTAACATTACTCATGGTAGTGATGATTGGCTTATAGACAGTGGGGCTTCCAAACATATGACTGGATTCAAGGAATCCTTTGTAAGACTGTCAAAACATGAATTACCTCACAAGGTGAATCTAGGAGATGACTACCAATATCCAATAAAAGGTAGTGGGGAATCTTCATATAAACTAGAATCTGGTAAGTCTCTAACAATGAAAGAAGTATTGTTTGTGCCAGGACTCAAGAAGAACCTTCTCTCCATATCAGCATTGGATGCAAAAGGAATGAGGGTTGCATTCATAGATGGTCAAGTCATCATTTGGCCAAGAGGTAAGACTATCAATGATGTAGTGGTGATTGAAGAAAAAGAAGGATGATTGTACAAATTGAAGGGCCATCCAGAACAAGCCTTGGTCCATGACACAGTAGAGCCAAATGAGATTTGGCATAGAAGGCTTGCACATGTGCATTATAAAGCACTACCCATTGCAAGCAAAGTTGTTGAAGGTCTTCCAAAATTCCAAACAAAACATGATGGGATCTGCAAAGGATGTGCGAAAGGAAAGAATACAAAGAAGACATTTCCCAGCAGCGAAAGAAAATCCAAAGGCATACTAGAAATCATCCACTCCAATGTATGCGGTCCGATGTTATCAAACTCACTAAGATGGTATGCATACTATGTTTCTTTTATTGATGATTTTTCTAGGAAGACATGGGTTTAATTCATGAAGAACAAAGATGAAGTATTCAGTAAGTTCAATGAATTCAAAGCCTTGATCGAAAACCATATTGAAAACAAGATCAAGACCTTTCAATCAGATAATGGCAGAGAATTGACTTCGAATGAATTCAAAGAGCTATGCAAAGAATCAGGGATTAAGAGGGAGTTGTCCACTCCTTATAATCCACAACCGAATGGGATTGTGGAATGGAAGAATAGAACTATCATGGAAGCTGCAAGAGCCATGCTTCATGATCAAGATCTTCCTATGCATCTTTGGGCGGAAGCTTCCAGAACAACTATGTATGTATAGAACCATACTCCACATAGAGTACTCGAGAACAAGACTCCTGAAGAAGTATTCTCTGGTAAGAAACCAGAAGTCAGCCATCTCTGAATATTTGGTTGCTTTGTTTACATACACATTCCAAAAGAGAAGAGAACAAAATTAGATCCTTTAGGAAAGAAGGGTGTATTTGTGGGATACTTTGAAATCTCGAAGGCTTATAGAATATATTTCCTAGGATACAAGAAGATTGACATCAGCAAGGATGTTACTTTTGATGAAGACATAGCTTACAACAAATCTAGAAAAATACCTGCTGAAGAACCTGAAGAAGTAGAAGCAAAAGCACCTAGAATTCATGATACAACCATGAATGAAGAAACTCAAGAAGAAGATCGAGAATTTGAATAACCACAAAGACCTGTAGATCCACCTCTAGAGAAGAATCCTCATAAGAGGAAACTTGCTTGGGTATGAGAACTTATCCATGGTGCAGAAAGATATGGAGCTGCAGAAGAGAATCACAGAGAAAGAAAGAGGACCAGATCCTGCTCCGGGTATGTAGCTTTACTATGTGATTTCATTGATAAAGAACCTTCCAGTTACGAAAAAGTGGCAGAATGGAAAGAATGGAAGGATGCTGTGATCGAAGAATACCAATCGATCATGAAGAATGATGTTTGGGATGTTGTCCCAAGACTAGAAGGGAAGGAAGTCAATTGTAACCTCGAAATGGATCTACAAGATCAAGCATGCTGCAGATGGTAGCATTGAAAAATATAAGGCAAGATTTGTAGCTCGGGGTTTCTCTCAGAAAGAAGGAATAGACTATGAAGAAACCTTTGCACCTGTAGCCATATACACTTCCATTAGATCGGTACTTGCTCTGGCTGCATTGATGAAATGGAAGATACACCAGATGGATGTCAAGACTGCTTTCTCGAATGGTGTAGTGGAAGAGGAAGTGTATGTAGAATAGCCACTCGGTTTTGAGACACATGATAGGGAGTCTCATGTGTGCAGACTAAAGAAATCCTTGTACGTTTTGAAAAAGGCACCGAGGACCTGGTACAACAGAATTGATAGCTTTCTATTCCAGTTTGGGCTTTACCAAGAGTAAAGAAGATTCCAACCTTTACTACAAGGTTGAGGATGGCAACTGAATGATGCTTCTACTGTATGTAGATGATCTATTTGTGATAGGTACATATGGGTTGATTGTTGATACGAAGAGAAATCTTGCTACTGATTTCGAAATGAAGGACTTGGGGATGATGCATTACTTTCTAGGTATGGAGGTGTGGCAGAGTATAGATGGAATCTTCCTAGGACAAGGGAAGTATGTAGTAGAGATCCTGAAGAGGTTTGGGATGATGGACTGCAAGGGTATGGCGACACCTATGGCATTGAACCTGAAGCTATTGAGCGATGCTTCATCAGAGATGGTTGATGCTACGATGTATCATCAAATGATTGGGTCATTAATGTACCTGACAAACATGAGACCAGACATTTGCTTTGCTGTGAACACCTTGAGCAAGTTCTTGACAGATCCGAGAAATGTTCACTTAATTGCTGCAAAGCATGTTCTAAGGTACCTGAGGGGTACAGTTGATTATGGGCTCAAGTACGATGCAAATCAAAAGATTAACCTGGAGAGTTATGTTGATTCAGATTGGGTAGGCATCGCCATTGATAGGAAGAGCACTTCAGGGTGTTGCTTCAGTATGGGATCAGGTGTGATCTCTTGGTTTAGCAGGAAGCAATCTTGTGTGGCACTGAGTACAGCTAAAGCATAGTATGTTGCAGCTTGTTCAGCTAGTTGTGAGGCAGTATGGATACGGAAGCTACTATCTGATATATTTGATCTCCAGTTGGATGCTACTTGTATACATTGTGACAACCAGAGTTGCGTAAAGTTGTCAGAGAATCCAGTGTTCCATGACAAGTCGAAGCATATCGAGATCAAGTATCACTATATCAGGGATATGGTGCAAAGGGGAGCAGTGAAGCTCCAGTATGTTGTGACAAAGGAATAGATAGTTGATGTATTGACAAAGCCATTAGCTAGGGTGAAGTTCAAGTACTTCAGGAAGAAGCTTGGTGTTCTCCAGATTAAGATTTACTCCAAGGGAAAGTGATTAGTCCCATAGCCATACGGACATGGTGAGAGGATTGGTTCCTTCCATGTTAGATATGAGTGCTGAGACCCATAGACATTCTGATAAGAACCTAGAAAAGAAACCCCTCACTGAGCACCCACACTTCTGGACAGAATCCTAAGCAACAATCCTTATCGTCCAAGAGATTATGCACTGAGACAAAAGTGGTTGGGTTACTCCACAAAATTCAAGTAGAAGTTGTTGGGGTTGCATACGGATACAAGGGTGGTGGCCTCATCATAATAACAATGGTTATGTACTAATCTCTTCTCACCCAGATCTTACCATCATACCCCTCCATACCAGGGATTGAAACTATCATCCTTTGCGTCTTAAAAACCATATTTGTCCTGTGCTGTGAATATTCCTTCTTCGTCACTTCAAGCACGTCCTTTCCTCCACGTGATCATGTGTGGCATGACTCTTGACCTACATGATACACCATTCTCCCCCTGTCATGACCATCTTGAGTGAGATGAGATGAGGCTTCCACCTGTCGGGTAGCATCATAATCGCGAGAAGCCAGCTGTCTGCATTGGGTGGATCATCCCTCAGCCCCAAAATATTCCAGCGTACGACACCTTTGGGCCCTCCCTCCCTCCATGCCAGCATTATCTAGTAGTTCTTCCACTTGGTTGGTATCTCTACGGACGTGGCTAAAAGAAATTGTTGTGTGCGCAACTACGAGGCCACAAACGGTGTCGAGTCTGCTAGCTAAACGCAAGCAAGAAGACATTGTCTTAGTCATTCGATAATTAGAAATCCTATTAGCCATTTGGATCAATATGTTTGAATCGACTTCTACAATCAGAGACATCCAACCCTCCCTGGTCATAATATTGAAACCTCGGAGCAAGCCCTCCAGCTCTGCCAAATTGTTGGTATCTTATCCAATGGAACCATAATAGAGTTGTAGAATTTTCCCTATTGAGTCCCTACAAACCCCTCCTTAGCCTGCAGGATCTGGGTTACCTTTGGAGGGCCCATCGAAGTTTAATTTGAACACCTATAATGGGCATGGGGACCAAAGGTTTGGACTTGAGGGCATGCACACCATATCCTTCTTGTGAAGCCCATCCATCTTAGTTTTATCTAAGCCCCATCCCTTTTCAACATGGGCTTCATCCACCGAGATGATCTTATCTTGATCTATCCATTGCATACTTCGGATCGTTTCTTGGATATTTTTCGGCCAATGTTTTCCAGACCTCTTCAATTGTATGGACTTTATCCCAGAAAATATCTCCACATAGCCATCCTAGGGAAGGAAGACCATAAGGTTCAGAGAATTCGGTTCTTGAAAGCTTTGGGATCCTAGTGTCGGAGAGACTGTCCTGGTTTCCCTCTGCACCTATCACTCTGTCAAAACGGTAAAGCCCCCTGATCCCAAATGGATGCAGTATAAGGAAAACTATCTAGCAGATGTCCCATAGTTTCCTCGTTCCTGAGACATAAAATGCACTGGTAGGGACCTTGGATCCCTCAGCGTCTGAGGTTTTCTCCCATAAGGATTCTTCCCCTAACCACAAGACAAGCGAAGGTAGCCACCTTCGACCAAGGATTTGTCTCCCATATCTTATTCCAAATTCCATCCTCAGCCTCCTTGTTGCGAAGTCTAATGTTATAGGCCTTGTTGACACTGAACGTTCCTTTTTGCGTGTGTTGGAATATAATCCATCGGGATTATACAATATGTAAATAGTGTAAATATATTCTGAATGTGAACAGTCATGTAGGAATATGAATAGGTTGGTCGGAAGTTGAATCACAATCGACATATGAATTGTATAAATATATGCATTAGCAATGGAATAAGATGAATTGGGAGTTATTTACCTGACAGTGGTATTAGAGCGGGTTCCTGCCATAACTCCTGGCTGCATTTCAGTCCTGGCAGCCTGCATGCTTGCCATTCTACTTGCCAGACCTCCGTTTACCTTATGCTATATCTATTTCAGGTTGCTTTCCCTCATCAGTTTGTCTCTACGTGTGATTCTCCTCTCCCAGCCTATGCGCATTCATGTATGTGTTATTCTCCCAGCCTAATACCTGCGCTGAGGAATGAAACGGTCAAAAGATGCTATGCGTCCTCCGTTTGTTGCCTGGTTTTGAATGTTGGGAACTACAGAAACCCTAATTTCTACCCTAGAACTATGCATGGAGTTTAATTGTGCTATATTTTAAGAATTGAAGACTCCGTGAAGCATCTGATCTCTGCATTGAGACTGCATAAAGGGTGGAAACCCTAATCCCGCTAACTGATGTGTTTGGCATTGTGTGTGCTGTGTTTTGTGAGTGAGACTCCTCTCCTCCTCTGTCATGTTGTGTGCTACGTGATGCTGCGTGGAGAAGAGACCATCCTGCGTGGAGAAGAGACCATCGTTGGATGATATTGTGGTGTAATTCCCATTATCTATCTGCGTGAAGGTGTGTATCAATCCTTAAATATATGCGTTGAGATGTGAGTTTATATATGCTGTGTATTGAATATATGCGTTGAGGGTTTGACTCAGTGCGATATCGAGGAGTACAAGCTGCGTGCCTTCGTGCTTCTCGATCTTCTCTTCATTGTTCATCTAATTGTTGTCGTGTTCATCGTTTTGGTCGTTTGTGGACTGGTCGCTAGGGTTTTTTGGCGTCAGGAGGCATGGGGGTTACGAGCCTCTGGATAATTTGAACCACAGAGAAATGGCATTCATCAAGGCCGAGACCTAGGGGTTTCGATCACTCGTTTGCTTTGTTTGTAATGCGAGAATGAGAATGAATTCGTATGAAAGGTGAAGGTTGCGATTATTTCTAACCGTTGGAGACTGCATAAAACATAATTTTTCCCTAGTTTTATGCATGAAGTTTTGATGCGGCTTATGAGTTATGATCGATGTGTATTTGACTTGATGGAGAAATAATATGCTATGTATGATTTCAAGACATGTATTGAAGAATATAAAAAGACTGAACTTGTGATATGCTGCGATTTCAGAAGACTGTGGGAATCGAATCCACGACCACGTGATATGCTACAAATTCCTTGTGTTATCATGAAGCTGCTCACAACTACTTGAATATTGTAGTTGAGAACTGATGCTCTCCTCCACCAGAATACTGTTGGTGGAACATGTAAAGACTCAGCTTGAATAAGCATTTTGAATTTGGAGCTGCATACTGCTGGAGCGTGAACCAGAGAGCTGAGAAGACTGCTACGACCTCCAAGGTGACTGCTATTTAAGTTTGAAGTGCTGCATAATTGTGTATGGTCATTATGAAGTCTATGCACTTACCATATAAACTGTACTATTGCAAAATTGTTTTAGTTTGATACTATGGCAGCGACATATACCTGCGTAGTGAATAGAGCTTATTAAGACATTGTTTCTAGCTAGTGTAGCTGTAATTCTACATAGACTGTATTGTAAAAAGTAGCAGAGACTTAGACCTGCTTCTTTCATATAGCTGAGATCGTTGACTGGTGCTGTTCAAAACCCTATATTTTGTGACAGTTTACAAACAATGATATTTCCTTTGGAGTATTGCTGAGCAGTTCTTCTAGTGCTAAAAATTTGCTTATGAACTTATTGACAGCATATTAAGATTGTAAATCACCTTGGCAGAGGCTGTAGACCTGCAAGGTTTTTGTTTTTCTATTATCTCATTCTCTTTGTCATATTAAGTTCATTATTGTAAATTACACTAACTGTTGCAAAAAATGCAATCTATAGCATATGGAGAATCACTTTGCTTTGCTCAAAAAGCAAAGAACCACACAAAAGACCAATCCAAAGATCACCCCAAAGGAGAAAGCAGCATGAGAGGCAGAGGAAGAAGAAACTTCAGAGGTAGAGGAGGTAGAAACAACTCCAGAAAAAGATCAAAGTGCAAGCGTTGTGGAAAGACTGGACACACAGGAGATCAGTGTTGGGCTTTGTGGGACTCCATCAAAGATAGACATAACCAGAAGAAAGATGACAATAAAAACCAAGATGCTAGTAAATCTTCAGATTCTGCTCATTGTATTGTTGCACATTGTAATCTTGGTATTAATGAATTGACTTCACTTTCATCTTACAAATATTGTTGGTTGCTTGATAATGGTGCAACATCACACATGACTTTTAGAAAAGACTGTTTTGAAGAACTTAATGAAACAATAAATGGCATAGTGTACTTTGCAGATAAGTCAAGTCTTAAACCAAAGGGAATGGGCACCATTCGGCTGAAGATTCCTGGATTCCTTGATTTCTTGTTGAAGAATGTTCTTTATCTTCCAGAGTTGTAGAGAAGCCTGCTGTCCTTGGTGGAGATTCGACAGCAAGGCCATTCCATGCACATGTTTGATGGAATCGTAGAAATAAGAAAGTCCTTTGACAACCAAGTCATCATGACTGGATACGAAGATGGGAAGCTACTGAAGCTAAAGGGTTCATCTGCAAGAGTTCAGAACTATGCCTACCTCTCTCAGCATGGAGAAGGTAATTTGTCATCAAGTTTATTGTGGCATGCAAGATTTGGTCATTTGAATTATAACAATCTTCGTTTGTTGAGAAAGAATGGTGTATTTGGTTTGCCCACCATTCCCAAAGAGAAGAGCAAATGTGATGCATGTATATTAGGGAAACACAGTAAGCTGCCATTCCATGAATCTAATTTCAGAGCAAGTAGGAAATTAGAATTAGTGCATTCTGATTTATGTGGCCCAATGCCAACTCCTTCTGCCAATGGAAATAAGTATTTTATGACCTTTGTTGATGACTACTCAAGAATGTGCTGGATTTACTGTTTAAAGACAAAATCAGAAGCATTTCAAACATTCAAGGACTTTCATGCATTGATAGAAAAACAAGCACAATCTAAAATTGGTACACTTCGTACTGACAATGGGAAAGAATACACTTCAAATGCTTTTGAAGATTATCTTCGTCAACATGGAATTGCACATCAGACTACCATTCCCTACAATCCTCAACAAAACGGTGTACCAGAAAGAATGAACAGAACCATAATGAATATGGTTCGCTCAATGATGTTTTTTGAGAATGTAAAACTAATGTTTTGGGGTGATGCAGTAAAATGTGCAACCTATTTGAGAAACAGAAGTCCCTCAAATGCTCTTGATAACAAGACTCCACATGAAATGTGGTTTGACCATCTCCCTTCAGTCAGGCATCTTAGAGTTTTTGGTTCCACTTGTTATGCCTTGATTCCAAAGGAGCAAAGAAACAAGCTTGGTGCTCGAAGCAGAAAATGCATTTTCCTGGGGTACGAAGAATACTCCAAGGCATACCATTTGTATGATGAGGTAAACAAGAAGTTTGTTATTTCCAGAGATGTCATTTTTCTTGAAACTAATAAAAATGACCAGTCCATTGAGAGATAGCTTGATCATTTGGAAAAATATCCTCATCCAAAGAATTATTATCAAAATGAATATGAAATTCCAAACCTTGAAGGGGGGATTCCTATTCTGGATCAACCTTTGGAATTTCTATATGAAGCACCAACTCCCCCGTATGAAGAAGTTCATGCTACTTCACCTGAACAAGAGGTTCAACTGGATGATGTGATTGAGAGAATTGGAAGACTCTCAATCAAAGATGAAGCACCACCAGCTGATCAACCAGGACCATCACGGAAGATTCCTAAATGGGCCACAAAGACACTTGAAAGTGTCCATCCGGATGAAGTTGGAAAGACGGGAATGAGAAGTTAGAAAAGACATGAAGATGGAGGAGAAGCAGATAATTCAGGTGATGACATGGATGTATCATTTGATTGTGAATTTAATATATCTGCTAACTTTGAACCAACTTCCTTTGAAGAAGCTTCTACTCGAGTTGAGTGGAAAGAAGCTATGCAGAATGAGTATGACGCACTCATGAAGAATGGAACTTGGAAGCTGGTTGACCCTCCAGTTGGAACCAAACCAATTGGCTGCAAGTGGGTGTACAAGAAAAAATACAGATCAGATGGCTCACTTGACAAGCAAAAAGTGAGGCTTGAATAAAAAGGCTATGCACAGAAGGAAGGAATTGACTATGAAGAAATGTTTTCTCCTACAGCAAAATGGGCTACCATCTGTACCTTACTCTCTTTAGTTGCTCAGAATGGGTGGAAAGTTCATCAGATGGATGTGAAGACTGCTTTCTTGAATGGAGACTTGAAAGAGAATGTCTTCATGTCTCAGCCAGAAGGCTTTGTTGTGAAAGGAAAAGAACAAAAGGTATGCAAGCTTGTCAAATCCTTGTATGGCCTAAAACAAGCGCCTCGCGCATGGTATGAAAATTTAACCGAGCATCTTTTGTAGCTAAATTTTGAACATTTTGATCTTGATGATGCAACACTGTTTATAAAGAAAGTTGGAAGATCTGTTGTGTATCTTGTGGTGTACGTAGATGATCTTTTGATGACAGGGAACATTGAGAGCTATATAGCATCCATAAAGAAAGATTTGAAAAAGATATTTGAAATGATAGATATGGGACATCTCCACTATTACTTAGGAATTGAAGTCACTCAACATCCTAAGTACATATTCCTATCTCAGAAAAAATATGTTGGAGAACTACTAAACAAATTTTGCATGACAGAATGCAACCCTATCTCTACTCCAATGGAACAGAAAATGAAGCTCACATCAAGCGAAGGAAAATAATTTGAGGATGCGACCAAGTATCGACAACTTGTAGGAAGTCTTATCTACCTTACAACAACTAGACCAGATATTTCTTATGTTGTTGGCATACTTTCAAGGTTCATGCATAAACCTTGTGAAGGACACTGGTCAGCTGCAAAAAGAGTTCTAAGATACTTGAAGGGGACTCAAGACGTTGGAATCAAGTACTCTAAAGTGGATGACTTCAAACTTATTGGGTGATCAGACTAATATTTTGATGTCGATAAGGACACATGAGTATCAAATTCTGGATACACTATGAGTCTTGGATCAGCAGCTATCTCATGGAGATCACGCAAACAGTCAGTTCCGACAAATTCAACAACAGAAGCAGAATATGTGGCTGCAGCTGAAGCAACGAAAGAACTAGTATGGCTCAGGAAGATACTTGAAGATTTGCAAGAAAAACAAGAGAACTCCACTCCATTATTGATCGACAATACTTCTGCAATCAAGCTGGCTAAGAATCCCAGATTCCATGATCAAACCAAACACATCAACACAAAGTATCATTTGATTCGACATCATGTAGAGGCCAAGACAGTCCATATTTGACATTGTTCCACAAATGATCAAGTTGCAGACATCTTCACCAAAGCACTTGGACGAGAAAAGTTTGAAAGATTCAGAAACATGCTCGGACTTACTAACACCCCTTCGGATTAAGAGGGGGATTGTTGGAATATAATCCGCCGGGATTATACAATATGTAAATAGTGTAAATATATTCTGAATGTGAACATTCATGTAGGAATATGAATAGGTTGGTCGGAAGTTGAATCACAACCGACATATGAATTGTATAAATATATGCATTAGCAATGGAATAAGATGAATCGAGAGTTATTTACCTGACAGCGTGTAACCCCACCTTAAGATATATGGGCCAGCGTTGACATGAATAAATCTTTTCTTAAGATCTTCCTATAATGAAAGAAGATCCTTGTTTCCGATACGACCATCCCCTCCCTATTGCCTCCAGTGTCATTGCTCATCAGGCCCTGGATCCTCCCAATAGTGACTCACGTTAAACCTTCCTTCCCCCTCCCCTTTAGCTCTGATGTGCTGCCAGCCGGGTTCTCTCTCCAACTTGGGGAAGCGGTTCCACGAATCCGTCCATAAGTTGGCACTCTCCCCATCCCTGATTTCCCTGAAGCAATGCTCCTGAACCATCCTCCAACCACTCAATGCCTTCAGCTAGATGGGGGAGCCTGGATTCTCATCATTGAATCAGATTAGCTGGTATTTTGGTCTACCCCCGACATATTTGCTGTGCCATAACCTAGCCCATGGTTCCAACGAGTATTTGCACCGCCGTCGCCAAATTTTCCCCCCCTGGATTTTAATCATGACTTCAGGGTCTCGAATCCCCATACCACCTCTCTCCTTAGGGAAACATATATTCTCCCAGCTTACCAACGCAAATTTACCCTTACCTTCTCTACCGCTCCATAGGAAATTTCTTTGCATACTCCTAATTTACCTTAAGACTGACTTTGGTGCAAATAAAACCGAAAAAAGGTAAATTGGCATAGCTTGCATTACAGTTTTGACAAGGACCAACTTACTGGGTAAATTTAATGGGCGAAGAACCCAGATTGAAAGCCTTTCTTGAACCCTATCTAAAATATCCTTCCATGATACCTTTTTCAATGTGCCCATCCCCAGGGGAATCGCCAAATATTTGAAAGGAAAAGTGCCTCTGGAAAAACACAGAATCTTAATGATGTTCCTCTGGATATGGGTGCATTGTTAAAGAAGAAAATCTGAGACTTGTTCACATGAACTACCAAACTCGAGGCCTTAGAAAAGAGGTTGAGACTCCTCTTAAAATCTCAGGCTTCTTGGACTAAAGGGTGCCCCATAAGAATCGTGTCATCCATGAATTGTTGGTGCATCTGGGAATCCAATACCTCATGGAGTTTAAGCCCATGAATCTCTCCATTGGGTTTGGATGAGCTAGCTTAAACCTTCTGCCATTAAAATGAAGAGAAATGGGGACAATGGATCACCTTGTTTGATACCGGGAGAGGGGTGTATTAGCTTGGTTGGGGAGCCATTCAGAAGGATGGAAAAGAAGGGAGTCGTTACCAGACCCATTACCCACTCCACCCACTCTGATTCAAACCCAAATGCTTCTAACATCTTTTCCATATATTTCTAGCTAAGTTTATCACAAGACTTCGCAATATCCATTTTTATCATCATACCCAGTTTCCTCATACTTTTCAAGGAGTGAATCACTTCATGAACCAAAATGATATCATCCAATATCCTCCTCCCCTCCACAAACCCTGATTGTTCTGGTCTTATCAAATTGGGGATGAGGGGTTTTAAACGATACACGATCACCTTTGAAATTATTTTTTAGGTCATTGCATAAAACTATAGGTCTAAACTTACTTGGGTTTTCTGCTCCCTCCTCTTTCAGTATCAGGGTCAGGAAGGTTGCATTAAAGGATTTGAGCACCCCCCTTCTACTCCTCGAATATTTAACTATATATAGAACTTCCTCCTTGATCAGGTCCCAGAAATAGTGGAATAAGTTTGAGGTAAATCCATCTGGACCCTGGGCCTTCCCCGAGGCCATCTGATTTACAGCTTCCTCCACCTCCTACATAGATATTGGCTTAAGTAGTATCTCATTGTTCTCCCTGGTGACTATTTTAGGAATAAGCCTAGTGATTCAGGATATGTCCTTACCCTTGTCACCCCTATCCTTAGTGAGAATGTCCTCAAAATGGTGAGTCGAATCCTCCTCAATCTCAATTCTAGTTTCCACTTGGAGCCCATTCACTTTCTTGAGTTTATGGATGTTGGAGTGGTACCTATTGTGGATGACTGAGTTGTCGAAGAACATGGTGTTCCATTCTCCCTTCTGTAACCACTGCTTCCTGGATTTTTGTTTCCAGAAGATTCCTTTCCCTAGCCTCTAGCTGATAGAGTAAGTCCTTCTCCCTGGATTTCATGTCCTCATCCTACCCATATTCCATTCCTTTTCGGTTGATGAGCTCAATATCACTTACCAACCTTCTCTTATCTTCAAAAATATCCCCAAAGTCTTCTTTATTCCATGTTCCCAAAGTCTTCTTTATTCCACATGTGAATTTTGGCCTTAAGAGCTTTAAGCTTCTGCTGGAATTGGTACATCACTGTGCCCACAGGGGGGGCCAACTCCTCCCACCTATGAGTCACCAGATCCTTAAATTCCTTGTGATCCAACCAAAATTCTTCCAACCTAAAAGGTTTTCTCAGTACTGCATCCGTACAATCCCAGTTGAGACAAATGGGCCAATGATCCGATCCGATAGGAGAAAGTACACTCGACACTATCTCCCCTGTCCCCCTCATCACATTCTCGGAGACCAAAAATTTGTCAATCCTAGAAGAAACAAGATGCTCTCCTCCACGTTTATTGTTCCAAGTAAACCATGCATTTCCAGTTTCAAGATCTACAAAGGTACTGTGTGCTAGGAGATCTCTGAAAGCCTCCTGATATTTGTCCAGAGCATGCCTTCCCCCTTTCTTCTCCTCGAGAAATGTGATTATATTAAAATCTCCCCCAATAACCTAGTTCCCTTCACTTGCTTGGCTTTGGATCCATATAAGAAAATCCAAAAAGTCCCGCTTCTGAGGGAAAGCGTTGGGACTGTAAACATTTACCAAAATGTCCTTAGCTCTTGTCTCCAGGAAATGAAAATTAGCCATCGGTGAGAATTTACTGGCCCTCCACTCCATTAAGTCAATGGATCCTGGTAGCCACATTACCACAATCCCCCCATCCATGCCAACTGCATCTACTGCCATTACTCTACTGCCCTTCCATATCTTCTCCCTAAGTTTCTCCATCACCTATGAACTACATTTTGTTTCTTGAAGAAAAAGGATATCCGGTCTGTCTTACTTAATCTCCCTCGCTAATGTCTTAACTTTCCCAGGGTGATTACACCACCTGATATTCTAGGATATTATCTCCATTGGCTAACCCTATTTACTTCAAAGAAGGTCACCCTAATTGTTGAGTATTGACCTGATTCGATGAGTTTTACACCTACCTCTGTTATTCGCTGCTTATTTTTTTTCCTTCCTCTCTTTAGGTCCTCCTTTGGGGACTTCCTTTTACTACCCTTCTGGGGATCCATTGCAATCCTTAGATGTTGATGAGCTCTGGTCTTGATGATGGCCTCCTGGAGAAGCTCTAGTTGCCTTCAAGGGACATACCCCTGCCCCTTCTTTCCACATTCTTCCTCAATCCTGTCCAGATCTAGTTCCCCTAATTCCATTTCTTCCACTTCATCTTCTTCCATCACTTCCATCGGGGTCTACTAATCCTCCTCAATTCTTGTTTCTTTCCCCTTATCTTCTTTTTGCTTCGAAAGGCACCCCTCTCTTCACCCTCCCCCCCAGTCCTGTTGTAATGCCCCGATTTTGACCTCGGTTACATTAAAAGGTACATGATGTATATATTGTAATTAATCGTGGTGTGGAGCTAAAGGCAAAAACCCCACCATCAATTTGGTCATGTATGTTTCGGAAATAGGGATCGTTGCCCATGGTATATCGTGCTATCCGACACATTATAGTTTTGGGAATCATGTAAATATGCACATTAATTAAAATAAACCTACAGCCAGCTACGGCGGTGCAATGTTAAATGAAAAGGGCATGATTCCTAAGGTTAAGGGGGGGTTGTCTAACCCATGGGGGGGCCATTGGGAGTTTTCCATGTGTCGACCACCCACTAAACTTCTGCTGTTTGATTAGTTGTGAGCAGTTATGGCTGTGGGGTGGTGGGTGGCAGGAATTCCCATCTTTGCCCCACATACACTCCACCATCGAGCTCTCTCTTTCTCACGCAGAGGGCAGGGGAACGGTCACCACTCACGGTTTTGTTCTTGCTCATACACACACAAGGGGGTTGCTTCCTCACGTGGGCACCATTTGGAGGATCCCAATCGCTTGTTCCGTCTTTGCATTTATATTTATTGATTAATGAATATGATGAACATGTGGTATGCTTGAATGAACATATGTTTGCTTCCGCTATGTATATGAAGGATTATGCATCTTAGTATGTTTTATGTTTTAAGCTTTATATTTCAGCATTATATGCCTATTCAAGTTCATGGGGCTGTTTTCTTGGAGGTTTTTGTTTGTTTGGTAGTGTCCTCTCGCTGGTCAAAGAGTCGGGGACGTTATCGTGTGGTATTAGATATTTGGTTGTAGCATGGGCCTGAATGGGCCATGAAAGGTCAGCTAGTAGAGGCAGGTTGCCTTCTGCCCAGTAGAAAACAAAAGAAAAACTGTGCATGACAAGAGAATTTTGGAAAATATCTCTAAGTATTGGGACCATCGGATCGTCGGAGGACTTAGTCTGAAGTCCCGCCGATGCATCGGATCACCTAAGCAGAAGGCCATCCAACGGGGACCACCGAATAAAAATCTCGAAAAATTTTCAAAGTATCTAGACTGTCGGCTGTCGAAATTTTTTTGAGGATCACTCATCCGATGCAGCAGAAGTTTTAGTCGGAAGGCCCTCCGATACAGTACACCAGTGGACGACGAAAGGAGAGGAAAGTTCCATCGGAAGTCATCAGCGGAAGACCGCTGAAATGACCATGCAAAGTAGTTGATGGAGTCGTTGCAGTGTCGGTAGAAAATAGTAGATGGAATATCTGACAGAGCGTTGCAGGAGAAAAGTCGAAGGAAAGAAAAATTTGTAAAAATTCATCTAAGTGTCGAACCCATCGGCGATCGACGGAAGTTAGACGATGGAATCGCCGATGAACATCGGAAAGGTCTAGTTGTTCATGTGCCTGCCGTTGCATCCGGCTAGTGGACTATCCTTCCGATGGATAGAGCCCTTGACCGTTGATGTCGCAGCAGATAGATAGTGAAGGCGCCAATACGTTGGCAAGGAATAAAAGATGTTTGAGCCGATGAAGCGACGGAAGGAAGGTTAAAGAAGGAATTTCAGAAAAAACTTTCTAAGTATGGGAATTGTCGTCCGTCGGAGAAACTTAGTGGATGCAGGAGCCGCAGTTTCGGTGGAGATCAGCTGAAGACCACCGAAACGCTGGCTCAATATAATTGAGGAAACATTTGATATTGACCTTCAGCGTCGGCAAAGTTTAGTTGTTCGGACAGCCAATGCCGTAGACATAAATTAGTTGTTGGGTTTGCCGATATGGAAGGAAGAAGAAAATTTTTGGAATTTTGTTGAAGTGTTGAGAACCATCGGCCATCGACGAAATTTAGACGATGAACCCGCCGATGGACGTCATCGAAGATTTATAGAGGATCAAACCGATGATCAGAAAAATTGAATGGTTTGTAAACTTCCGTTGCGGCTGCCTAGAAGGCTAACCACCCGATGCCATAACAATTAGTTGTTTTGACCACCGATCGAAAGATTATAGATGATGAGGCCGTCGATCAGAAAATACTAACAGTTGATGAACTCGCCGTTGCGGCGGCCTAAGAGACTATTCACCCGATGGGTAGAGCAGTCGGTCGTCGATGTCGCAGTGACTAGGGGTTTCGACCACCGATAAAGGTTTGGAATCATCGATGTAGATCGGAAGCTTAGACCACTACAAGTCTGACATGCCGGAAGGAAATAGGTGAACAAACCGTCGATGGGAAGTGGAGGAAATTAGACGTTTTGATCGCTGAAACGTCGAAAAGATAGTTGGGAAGAGACCTGATAGAGAGAAAGAAAAATTGGGGTTTTAAGTGGATTTTTCAAGCAGCTTTCAACTATTTTTCAGTGGAATTTTAAGCAAAAACTAGCTAGTGTACTAGCGGGTGTTGCAGTGAATTTCTCACTGGGTTTTTTAGCAGTTTCGAGACTGAAAAGGGAGAAAACTCTAGGTGGCTGAAGTTAGCATTTCAGACCAAAATACAGTGGTGTGTTTTTCCATCATTTTGGAAGTGGCGTGGTTTTCACACCCGAGTTCAGAATGAAGCATATGGATAGGCATGGGGAAAGCTTATCCAGCAAGGAACAAGGAAGAGTCACCAGAATTTGAATACAGAGCAGTAAAGTGCTAGTGATTGCTTGAAAGAGAAATGTGCTGCTATCAATATGAACAATCCAGGAATTGCATGCATAGAGGTAGCAAGACCATGAAGTCAAACCAGTTGTTGTGTGGAAGAGGAGTTCCATGCAAGGATGAGGGACTTGAAAAGGGAAATTTCCTTAAACCCTGTCTTGATAATTATGATTACAAGTTTTGTACATGAAATGTATGAGGATATGCCTTGCATGCATAGGATATTACATGTTGGTAAGAATAGTGAGAGTTATACATTTATAATGAGCCACTAATGATAATTATTTCATTGGTGTTGTCATTAGTGGAAAAACCAACGAAAACATGGACATGGATGAATATGTTGCTGATGCTGACGAATGTGACTAGCAACCCTATGGAGAAAGGGATAAGGCAATAAGTCCAGAATCAAAAGTTGGTGAGCAAATTTTGCAATCTCCTGCAAAGGACCAACCAAACTGGTAATGTCAAGGGTGTAAGTAGGACCCATGAAGGTAAGAGTTTAATTATGACAATTGCATGGAGTGGTAAAAGCAAGAAATTTCATACCATGTGGGTATTTGAAATTTATACTACATTCACATAGAAATGTGTCATGCCTATATATGTTGTTATGAACATGGTAAGAAAGTGAGTACTGATGGTCTTGATTACGGTAGGGCATCCTATATGAAGTAGTCATGGTTAGGCCGTGCATGGTATGTTTGAATGCATAGTACTCCTGAATCAATGCAAGGAAGCATTGAGTGGATATGCATTAAAAGATTTCATAAATCTTGTGGTTATGCATTGAATAGATGCATATGAAAAGTACGAGTAAATGTTGTAGATATGAATACATAAGTATGGGTGCAAATTTTGTGATGCATTGCATGAATGCATAGAGATAGTGCATGTGTCATTATGAATAACTAATGGCTGAAATGATGAATTGATGACAATTCTGGAACCATTTCAAGAAGCTGATGTGAATGCAGGATAGTAAGTGCATGAAGAAGGTAGACATTATCGATTGGCTGCCGAAAATGCTCTGTGGAAGGGCAAGGTGGTACAAATGATACGCTTGTGAAGTAAGGAGTATCTAAACATTTCATTTAAATTTCATAAATGATGTGACCGTACCTTGTAATCTAAAGTATGATAATGATTGAGTGAAGTAAATGGGTTTTGGTAATATTGATATGCTAACAGCCGGAAGTGTTTGAATTTTATAATTCTGAAAATGCTTCAGTAGTTGTTGCAGCAATAGAACAAGTTATATGCATCAAGACTTACTAAGTGTTTGGCTAACCGAGGTTCAGGTTTCAGGTAGATTGTTTAGAGCATGACAATGAGAGTAAGACCATGAAAAATGCTGGAATCTACCATGTGAAAGAGCTGAACCTTATGAGAAGAGTTCCATGGCTGTGAAAATAGTTGTATGCATGATGGGTTGTTAAATTTGAATTGTGAGTTTCCGATTTAAGAAATTGCTGACAACTACTAATCACTATTGGCTTGCATAAGATTGTGTCAGGAGGACGCATTGTAAGTGGGTATTCATGTTATGCTAGTAAGCATAAAGTTATAATGGGAATAGTGGTGATGCTTACGAGAGACCCACAATTGAGAATCATCTCATTGCCAAGCAAATTGATTTTTGTAGTAGACAGAGTTGCAAAATTCTTATTGAATTTAATTACTAATGCCATTGCTTGGTTATGGAACAATCAATTTGGATTGTATTATCAAGAAATGATTGACTGTTTGGCTACTTGATGAATGCGCCAGGGGTAGACATTGCGTAAAGACCATGTGTGATGGCCTGCAGGAGCCAAACTTTATGGGGAGGTTTTCTCCTATCTTGGAAATGGGTTTCGGGTGAAACTCCATTGGACATTTTGGAAATGTCTCATTTGCACTACATGTTTGGTAAGCAACATGAGTGAGATGGTATGGATTATCTTGGTAAGACATGTGTGAATATGAAATGTGAAAAGGAGTTGGGATGGCAAACCGAGGGACTGTCAACTCAGAGAAGGGAGCCTTGATTCCTCCTTAACAAAGGAATACTGCCTCGGCAAATGGATAAGTGTTCTGTGACCCTAGCTAAGAATATGCATGTCAATTTTTAAATTCAATATGTAGAGCATGTTTTGATTTTATTTACATTATGACAGATTGCTTGAGTATGAATAAGGCCTACATGGTTCACATCGAAAAGGGGTGCACACTTTCCCGATGTCGGGTCATGAAAGGGTTTTTCAATATTGATTACACCCTAGGAAGTGGATGCACTCTTGGTGTCTCAATACTTGGTAGTGAATGATATGAAATGTGATTACAATTTTAGAACAATAACGCTGATGAGTTGCTTGTATTATGTGTGTTGTCAAGCTAAACAGATGCAGTTTGGTGTTGCACACTAAATGGACAATGGCTTGGGCTCATCCTACCTCCTACTGAAGAGCACAAAGAAGGAGACATTCCCGAGGGACTGAAGAGCAGAGAAGGGGGTGGTTTCTTGTGTTGTATGGGGTAGTGGAATTAGAGTTCACTGTTGGAAATGAAACCTGGAAATGGTAATGATAAAGTTTCCTTCCCAGTCAGCATAAAGATGCACTAGAAGGAGATGTTGGGCTATTATATGCCTAGGGATCCATAGTAGATCCTGGACCTGGAAATGGCCGTTTATTGTTGATATAAGTGCATGTGTTATTGTTGATGGCCTGATAAACCCAACTGCATTAGCTTGGCTGATTGGTTGTTGATATAAGTGCATTGTTGATATAAGTGTATTGTTGATATAAGTGTAGGTGATTTGTTGACGATCTGATAAACCCAACTGAAGGTTGGCTTGACTGTGTAATTATTTGATGTTGTGGAAATTGTGGAAATGGTACAGTGTTGGCTTGACTACCTGTAGTCTGAGAAACCCAACTGTTAGCTAGCTTGGTTGAGTAGCCTGACAAACCCAGTAGTATATTGGCTTGATTGGCTGTAGCCTGATAAACCCAATTGTATATTGGATTGGCTGGATGGTTTGATAAACCCAACTGTAGGTTGGCTTGACTATGCCTGATATATATAAAAGGATGTTGTGAAGCAGCTTGCCTGCTGACCTAACATCCAAGTCCATAGGCAATCCCAAGGCTTGCAAGGTGAAGCAGGATCCTGTGGACCAAAGAGGAAACACACAATACAGATAAGAATTGAATTATTTTACAATTTCTTGCTTATGAATATACATGTGTATATGATGTTTTAAGCTCTTGTTTAAGAGATAAAAAAAAATTGATGAGAATAAACTAAACATGTGAATTTATTCAATGTTTGAATATAGGTATCGTTGGAAGTGAGGACTATGAAAGCATCCTAGGGGTGCATGTGGACATGTGACTGTCCTGAAGAGCTCAGAATGAGCAGTAATGAAAAAGGTGCTAGTGAGCCTGTGAAGTTCCTAGCAGCCGAGACAAACCATGTGGGGAGGCTCCATGGTTGAAAGGTCTGAAATAGACCGGAGACACTAAGTGTCATGACTAAGAGGGATTGGTCCAGCATTCACGGTGAAGTGAAAGAGGCTGAGAGCATGAAAATCCACAGCGGTGGTGTGGGTTCCGGGATAGAACAAAACAAAGAGGGGAAAACTCTTACCTTTTGAGTATATATATATATATATATATACTTATGCATTGTGAAAACAAAGGATTGTTGAATGCATGTATGACTGAAAATAGAATGTGTTTATTTGCTTAAAGTAAATTATGAATGCTGGAATAGTTAATTCCCTTCCCAAGAATGGACATGAATGAGTTCATGTGCCTGTTGGGAAGGCATGAAAAATATGAAAGTCTCCTTGATGAGACTTGGACTGTCATGCCAATTTGGCAATTAATTGACTGATATTAATGCCTATTTTATGCTTGGTCTAATAGAATTTCAATGATGCATTTCACAGGTGAGAAAAGTGAAATCCAGTGGTGCACATTGATCATGGCAGCAGACCAAAAGCTGCTGGACTTGGCTGGAAGTCTCCTTCAAATGATTTCCAGGACCCAAGAGAATCTTGAAGAGATGCTCAAGATATAGAAAAGGCATAATGAGATGAACCACCAGATTTTGCAAGACTCTATTGGTTTGCAAAAGGAGGTAAAAATCCTTCTAGGGTAAATTCGTAAAGGCAAGGAAAGTGGATCAATGATGGGACATTCGTCCAAGTGATCCATTAAGAAACGTTCCAGGCATGAAGACTAAAAGGAAGTTGAGCAGGTAAAGATAAAACAGCCAGCGAAATGTTGGAAATGCGGAGGACATCATTTACGCTGGGACTTCCCAACGAGTAAACATAAAGAGGGCAGCAGTCACAAAGTTCCTCGACTTGGGGATGAGCCGAAAGTTGAGAACTAGCAGGAGAAGCTCATTGAAGCCGAGGGGCTTGGTCCTGAAAGTTCAAGTAAATAATTTAACGTGGGACAGATTTGCAAAATTTTGAAATTTTGGATGTGCAAATTGTATATGTGTTCTTATGTATTGGAACACCGAGGACAGTGTTATTCCAAGGGGGAGGGGATTGTAATGCCCTGGTTTTGACCCCGGTTACATTAAAAGGTACATGATGTATATATTGTAATTAATCGTGGTGTGGAGCTAAACGCAAAAACCCCACCATCGATTTGGTCGTGTATGTTTCGGCAATAGGGATTGTTGCCGATGGTCTATCGTGCTATCCGACACATTATAGTTTTGGGCATCATGTAAATATGCACATTAATTAAAATAAACCTACAGCCAGCTACGACGGTGCAACGTTAAATGAAAAGGGCATGATTCCTAAGGTTAAGGGGGGGTTGTCTAACCCGTGGGGGGGCCATTGGGAGTTTTCCATGTGTTGACCACCCACTAAACTTTTGTTGTTTGATTAGTTGGGAGCAGTTATGGCTAGGGGGTGGTGGGTGGCAGGACTGCCTGTCTTTGCTCCACATACACTCCACTGGCGAGCTTTCTCTTCCTCATGTGGAGGGTAGGGGAACGGTCACCACTCTCCTAGTCTTCCACTCACGGTTTTGGTCTTGCTCATACACACGCAGGGGGTTGCTTCCTCACGCAGGCACCATTTGGGGGATCCTGATCGCTTGTTCCTTTCACGCAGGAGTCCTAGGGTCTGCTCCAGAACTTTTGCTGATTTTAGTCTATGCAAGTTTCTCCCTTCCATGCAGGGAGCTGGGAAAAGGGTTTACTGTTGTCACGAATTTCCCTGTGCAGGGACCATTCACGCCGGGGGCTGTGTGTGTCTGTGCGTTCCATACCGATTTCGGTGGTAAGTGTATGTCTCCTTACCGAGTGTGGTCGTGTATGTTATCGACCGTGGTCTGTGTTTAGGCTTTTCCCTTGTCTATGCTGGTAGTCTGTCTTCTTCCCCATCTACAGACTGTGTAATGTTGCCATCGTTTCATTGTGAGGATTGGGGCTGTTTTCTTCCCCTGGTTTTGGGTTGCTTCTTGGTTGCTGCGGGTGCAAACGTCTTTTAGGTTGCTGCTGAGTTGTTTTGGCCACGCTAGGGCCAAGAGCAACTCTGAGTCATCTTGTTTACTTAATCTATGTTCACCTTTTCATTTGGGGTTGTCACCCTGCTGTCTTTATCTTCTTCACAGAGCTATGAACTGTTTGTTTTACTGCGGTATGTAGTGGTTGGTCTTCAAACTATTGAGAGTAGGATTAGAGGCTGGGTATGCTAGATAAAACTGGTGTTTGGAGCCACTCAGATAGAGATAGACTGTTGGCTTTCTTCTCCACAACCCTTGAAGAGTATGGGAAAGGGAAGTCAGGGCCTGAGGGACTATGAAGCAGAGAAAGGACTAATTTCTGGTGTCGGGTGTGTGGATGTCTTAGAAGTCAGGTTAACTCTGGTGTAGGCGTCCTTAGCTCTCCATTGAGGCCACCATCTTAGCATTTAGCCTTTCCTAGCTCCTTAACGACCTAATAAACCCTACTATGTGGGCTTGGCTGATTTGTGTACCTTGGCTATGTGTAAGCCTACTTTGACCCTTATTCCTTGAGGAATCATGCCCAACTCGGGGGTGGAATTGTTGCTGAGAGATTGATGAGCACGTTGGCCTATGGTTGGGTGGAACATTGCAACAATGTAGTTGGTTGCGGGACAAATTCCTTTTAAGATGATTATTCTTGACTATTCCGTCTCTGCATTTATATTTACTGATTAATGAATATGATGAACATGTGGTCTGCTTGAATGAACGTATGTTTGCTTCTGCTATGTATGTGAAGGATTATGCATCTTAGTATGTTTTATATTTTAAGCTTTATATTTCAACATTATATGCCTGTTCATGTTCATGGGGCTATTTGCTTGGAGGTTTTTTTTGTTTGGTAGTATCCTCTCGTCGGTCAGAGGGTCGGGGACGTTACACTTGTCCTTCTCTAGGATCTAGAGAGGGTTATTGGATCTGGGTTGCTTCCCTGGACTTTCCTTCCTGTGTTTCATGGGGCCTCCAGCCCTACTTCTCCACCTGCTTTTGACCTGCGTGAACCAGTCACCACCAGTCTCGCCCTCTTGGGGGTGGTTTGACGTGGTGTCAGGCTGAGAAATATTTGGATAGTTCCTTCCAAAGTATCCATATTCATGGAATTGTCTACATCTGAACGGAAGTTTCTCATAATCAATAGTTTGGATCCATTCTTTGTCATCCCAGTCCAAGATGATTGCCTCTGATAGGTCTTTCAATAGATCCATGTAAACACAAATACGCGCAAAGGTTGTGTAGCTCTGCTATTTGGTCTGCTCTTCCACCTTCACAAATACCCCCAATGAGTTTCCGATGTCTTTCAAGATTTCCAGGTCCCAGTATTCACAGGGTAGGGAAAACATCCGATCCATACTGGGGCTACCGTAATATATTCAGTTTCCAGGTTGAACCGCTCTTTCTAGGGACAAAGATATAACCCTGTTGAAAAGAAGAAGTACAACCCACCCTCTAAAAACCTATCCCTATCCTCTTGGTTGAAGAAAATGATTGTGAAAAAACCCTTGGATCCTAGATGTAGATCATAGTGGCCCTCAGGATTCCACACTCTCTTAATCCATCGAACTAGATCTCTCTCCTTCTGCCACACTCCCACAAATTTCCCAATGAAAGCCTTCTCCTACCACATTTCGATCTTTCCCCTCACCTTGTCGGAGTTTATCTAGATGGATGGTATGGAGTGGGATTTTGGAAAACACCTTCTTGGGCCTGGTCACCTTCCCCTCCCTGATCCATCCTTACTCCCTTCTCTGTTGTTGTTCTCTCCTTCCACAAGTTCCTGGCTCTGAGGAGCCTCCTTAGCCATGGTCAAAAGTAGGGGGTTTTGCAGCCCTCACCCCTTGCTGTTCCTGTACCAACGTCTGAGTCTCCAAACCCTTGCGGCCTCGCCAGAGTGGATTTTCTCCCACTTAATAATTATTTACTTTAAAATATATTAACCATATTTAATATAAAAATTTAATTTATATTTATTAATTAAATATAATACCATATATATTATATTATAACAAAATTATCATACCACTTTATAATCACATATTATAATATAATATTAGTAATTTATAACAATTCTACCAACTTTGTTTATACAATTATAACCATTATTTTATAATCACACATTATTTTTACACCGAATGTTTATTTAAGGGATGGTACCCTTCGACTAATCGTCACATTAAGGGAATTTTGAGGTCTAAAATGAGCCTCCAAACAAAAAAAGTACTATCTAAATCAACTTTAAAAGAACCAATCACATTCCAGAGAATGACATCATCTATTATAGTTGAGGTGGCATTGCTTGAGTTAAAGGTACTTACTTGTCAATTTCTAAATGGTGGATGTAAACCCATAGTTTACTATACTCATAATGAAAAAAATAGCCATACATTACTTTTGAATATAATATTTATATGCTTAGTAATTTTAAGTACTTACAAAATAAAATACTTTAAAATAATTTTATATATAATAAATATTTTAATATAAAACCTATTATTGAAAGCAAAAATAAAACTTAAAGTCAAAATTGTATGACTTAAGTACTTCATATAATGAATATGGATGTAATTATGTAGTACTTCATATTATTATTATATAATAATAATAAAAATACACTTATTTAAACTTTATTTCATGATTTAAATTTCTATTTATATGTGAGTACTTGGTATGATAAATATGTGGTAGCACTAAATTTATATAAAATATTAAATAAGTTATGAGGCAGTTATAAAATATTATTCAAGTTTATATATATTTATATAATGGTTATAAAAAAATAGAATATAATATTGTTATAAATAAATAATTTATTAATTTATATATTTATGAGAAAGAAATGTTGATATAAATTTAAAGTTTAAATTTTAAATGTGTGTAGATTTAACTTTTAGTTAAATTAAACTAAATAATATTAACTATATTTATTTCTATTTAATATTTATTTTTAAAATTTTAATTTATAATTACAAATATAAGTTTAAAATTAGTTAATAAATATTAGTTAAATTGGGTTTATATATATATAAACTTTAACTTAAATTTAGAATTCTTAATTAAAGTATTTTACTTTATTTTATTTATTATTACTTTCTTTTAGTACATCTATGTACTCAAGTACTTATATTTCTAGTCATATCAAAGATATTTTTTTCTTATTTTATTTTTAGACATCTTTTCAATTTAACTCAACCATAGTTACATAAATTGAAGTGCAAGAGGTGAGTTGTAGACAAACCTTCCCCACAAAATGACTAACTTATATTATTTTATTATATCTCTTATGAGGCCCATTTTAGACCTCAAAATTTCCCTAATGTCGGTCCACTGCCTATGAACAGCCACCAGCAAAAAAATTGAAATTATAAACAATTCTGTAATTGGCTCATTGTTCTATCCCCGTCAGCGACATGATGGCTGGAGAAGGTTTCAGTTCTATCTCATTTAATTACCATATCAAGAAATATTAATGCGGACTGCAACGATCCTGTGTTGTACCACTTCACTGCCTTACAAGACTGCACTGATCCTTTGCTGCACCGCTTCACTGCCTTACAGGACTACACCTTCTTATAGTTTTTTGCATAGTTGTAGTTGTTATTGGAGTAAGCTAACGACGCGATGATTTTTCCTGGCGGCAATCGTTGCGCCGGCTCCTTCGGCAAGCTCACCTAGACTCCATTAACGACCTCTTCTGTCTCCTCCGTTATCACTGACCGTCATGGCTACAAAGAAAGTCTTCATTCTCTGAAACTCGTACAAGTACGTGTACCATCCAATGATCCATGTATGTGTTGTGTATGGATCATATCACAAATTTGAATCATGAATCATATGCCTGGCAGAGGGAAACTCAAATTTGAATTTTGAATATTAGAAAGAGGGAAATGCAAATTCCAATTTTGATGGTTATTGGAATTTTGTGATATTGACTTCGAACTTCTAAACTCTGTGAATGGTCGACTCTGGAGGCTCTTTACAGCAAAGAGCTCATCCCCAATCACACTCTTCACAGGCTGATATAGGAATCATGCGTTCCCGAGTTCTAATGGCATCATCGGAATATCGACACCAAGCACCCATGGCAGAGCCTAGTAGTGTGCGGAAAATGATTCAGGATATTCAGGATGCAACTACATATAATCCTGAAGCTTTGAAGAACCTCATAATTCTAGCCAATGTCAGCGAGAGGAAAGGACAGTTTTTAGAATCAGAGGGGGTTTTTCCCGTTCTTATCCAGGTATGGATTCAGAGGCTCTAGTGAATTCTCTAATGGATGCAGATCATGAGGCTATGGAAGAAGCAATCTGTGCAATTTCACTGTTCTCAGTGGATCGTATATCTAACAGTAGAGCTCTGTTGAGGCCTTCTATGCTGGCAACCCTCAACTAGGACTTTGGGAAGTGCACTTTGGAGGCCAGAATGAACACAACATCTATTGTGGAAAAATTGGCAAACAATAGAAATTCTGCGAGAGAAATTACAACCAGAGAAGGAATCATAGACGAACTGTTTAAGCTATTTGTTGAAAATATATATTCTTCAGCCATTAAGGCTAGCTTGAAGACATTATTTCCTCTGTGTACACTTACTAAAAATAGAGCGAAGATAGCCAAGACAGGTGTCGTTCTTCGTTTGATTGAGCTTCTTTCTGGTGTAGATACATCCGTGGCAGAGCAATACTTGGTGATTTTGTAGGCACTTTCCAACATTTCAGAAGGCCGGTGTGCCATAATAGGCCATACCCTAGCGATACTGAGTATTGTTAGAAGCTTGTTGGCTGTGTCTGGAACTAATTATGCGGTTGGGATTCTATTGAAAATCTGCTCAAATTCTCTCGAAGAAGGGCTGCTCATAGAATTTGTAGGGATGGGCAGCGTTGCGAGACTGTTTTTTGTTTTGGTTGCAGATGGATTGTTCATCGAAAGCAAATGATCTCATTAGGCTCGTTTCTCCCATGCAACATAACTCCCATGCCACATAAGGGCACATGCAATCATTTTTCAATCTCGAGATACATCTACTCTTCCAATACCTTATTTCCTACCATAGTTAATTTCTTAAAACAATATTCGTTAAAAAAACATTCTAAGGCTAGCTTGCGATGTGTTTGTAGAGGAGTTATTTCAAAGTTTATTGACATAAAATAGAACTATATCCCTTTAATATATTTGATGGACAGTTTGAGTTGTCTTTGTAGAGATGTGTCTTAAAACAATATTTTAAGGCCAGTTTGAGATATGTTTCTAGAGTTGTTTAAAGGTTTATTGATATAAAATAGTAATGGTATCGTTACAGTGTAGTATCTTGGACTTTTGTAATTTTTATCCCAGTTAAATATAGTTTTTTTTTAATAATTTAGTATCAGGGAGATATGTAATTTCCTTAGTGTTAGTGTTCAACATAAAGTTCATATATAATATTTAAAAATATTATAAAATGTATTTTTCAATATTATTATAAAATAAATAATTCAACATTTATTTTTAATATATATATATATTAAAACTTGGACATTGTCGTGGCATAGTCAAACCCTAACAACAAGCATATACTTCAATTGATTTCCTAATAAATAGATTATAATATTGTTTTCAATTAACATTTTCACAACAACATTTTTTTATGTGGCATTGAGGTCTTTTAATAAGGGAGTATGATTGGACATTTCCACTATATAACTTTGAAGCCCTAACCAACTATCTTTAACTAACAAGGCCCACAATATTTTTCTCTTTATCAATTTTTTTTCCAATATTTGTAATTTAATTTATTTTTTCTTATTCGAATATGAAGAAGTCACGTCACTTACGCAAAACTTCTAAGAAAGGGATAGCCTTTATAGGACGATACAATTTTTACATAAACATAGTAAAGAGGGAAATGCTTCATAATAAGTTCCATCATTTGAAGACGTGATAGATATATACACTAGAAAAACTCAAGATGAGATTACAAGAAATTAAAAAACAAAACATGGACAAAAATGATTAAAGAGTTACAAGAAAATCTATATAACAGTTTGGGCCTAAATAATTTGGAAGGCAAATTGGATATCATACACATCAAAGAGGAAAGGAATAATCAAAGAGGAAATTAATAATTCATCTTAAGGTAAAGTGTAGTGACCATAAATATAGATTACACCATAAATATGGAATAAGCAAGAAAATCCCAAGTCTAAAATGGCTCATAATATTTATAAACGAAGATCTCATTATAGAAGAGTAAGTTGAATTAACACAATGAATTTAAAATATAAAAAAAATCTAGAAAGGTAGAAAAAATAACAATTTGAACTATAAAGCTATTATCAAAGATAGAGATAAAAAAATAACAATAAATAGAAATTTGGAACACTCAAAATCATCTCTTGGAACTCTTGTGGCTTCCATGGAGCAAACGTCCAATGTTATTATATATTTTTTTGATAATTGGGAGAATGGAGAATCTATGGTCCCTAACATATAAAGATTTGTCCTTTTATGGAATAAGAGTTCATAACATAGAAGAATCATAGATAAAGCTTGTTACATAAGGAAGAACAATTTTCCTCATGTTAGGATTTATTAGGCTTTACAAGAAAGATCCTTTCAATTCATATATGTGGATGGAGATTTCAAATATCAATGGTAAGAATATGTGTGTGTGGGATAAGCCTTGTGTGTGTGTGTGTGTGTGTGTTATTTTGCACCTATTAATTCTAGATTTTATATGCAACACAATCTAGATAAAATTGTCCTTACAGTGACTTAATATATTATATCACAACCTAAGAAATGAAGATAATATCCTCCTTCGAAAATATTTTAATGCTAGAAAAACTAACAAAACTATTATCTTAAGCAATGATTCACACCCTGATGTTCTATTGCTAGATGAAAACCTTTTGTAAGCTAGTATACAAAAGAATCTTTTAATACTTGGGTGAGAATTTGTTTGGTATCAACCAAATCAGGATTTTTATTTCTCAAGATATAATAATTTGCAATGGTCTTATAATGTGGTTGAAATCAAAATAAATGACTTGTATCTATGGGCTTGTTAATAGTGTCATAGATTATGTGATATGTGATATTCTCATTTAGAACCAAATGTACCACTAACCTTAACTCTAAACTTTGATAAGTACATAAACCCCATAATAGAGAACTATGATAACCAAAAGAACTTGATCTATGATAAAAATAAAGCTAATTAGGGATTCAAATAATGAATTAAATATATTACTAAATAAGGACAATATTGAAAACCTTTATCATAGTTTTACAACAACACTCTCCATATCAGTTCACAAGTTCACTGTGAAGGTGTGAAGTAGAAAAGAAAATAGAATTGCCAATCATTGGTATGATAAAGTGTGTAATGTGTAAGCATGGTAGAAAATTCATTAGGGATGATTCTATTGAGTCCTAAAAACACAATAAGGTATATTGGTAAGAAGGCCTAATTAAAATGTAAAAATATATAAATAGAAAATCAAAGAATATTTTGTACCTCTCTAATAATGCTAATAAATTATTGAGGAATATTCTAAGTCGTACAACTAAAGAAAACAATATGTTTCCCTTGAGATAATTAACACATATATGTTAAAAAATGTTTATGTTCTTCTCGTAATGTCACTGGCAACATTTAAACCCTTTCTAGAGAAGAACACATTTTTGTTTTACAAGACATGAAGTTTGGAGTTAAGTGGTTCACAAAAGAGAAAGCTATGGAAATTTAATGATACCAAGAAAAAAATTTAAGTAATTGTTAGCACATCACAGTTCCTCACATCCATAAGATTTTCAATTTAGCAATGAAGTAGGGTTTTCAAAAACCCTGGATAGAATTCCTCTTTGTTTGTATTTTTAAAAGAGGAAATAAAATTATCCTTATAGTTATAAGGCCATTATGATATTCATCCCTCTTTTACTAAAGTTATATTAAAGTGTTTTCAAAACCAAGATCAATGTACGGATAGAAAGTCATGGAAAAATAATTAAGACCACAAAGGATTTAGGAGAAATCACTCAACCATTGACCATCTTGGTTTGATTAGGATCATTTCTATTGAGTGTTCCAATAATAAAATCAATATTCTGTGTTTTTTTTTACTTTAGAAAACATTTAACACAATTCCCATAACTAACCTTTTGAATATATTATAAGAGATCAATTCCCTTTTGAGTTACTTGATCTTCCACAATAAGGTTGTATGGAAAGTTATTATGGAATTTGGGAACTTTGAGGGATGTTCAGAAGAAATTTGTTGTAATATAGCTTTCAATCAAGGTGGTCCTTGGTTGGGACTATCCTTTTAGGTATATATAATAACGAGTTGGAGAATTGTTTGGAAGATTTAGATTGTGCCAACATGACTTTGGTTTGTATAGCCATCATCATTATTCTTTATATTGATGATATCGCTTTTCGGCAAAGATTCCCTATGATCTCGACAATTAACTAATTCTTTTCATGGAATTTTTCTCTAGTATGCATATGATTGGTAACCCTAGAAAATTGACAATTTATTATCATTATAATTAATAATTAAAATTTTATTATATTCTAATATTTAAAATTCAATAAAATTTATTTAATCCTTTTTATACATGAAAAATTGGAAATATCGTTATATTTAATAGGTTGAATACTTGATTTTAATAGGATTTAAAGAATACAAATATTATTATTATTATTATTATTATTATTATAAATAAATAATTATAAATATTTCATTATATTTTAATATTTAAATTTCAATAAAATTTCAAAAATTAAAATCATACCAATAAATTTAATTATTAATTATATCTCTTTTTAGATAGTTATTTTTAGTAAACATTTATAATATTTAGTGTAAAAATTTCCATGAAAAAAATAAATATGTAAATTAATTATGATATAAATTTACTTTTAATATAATTTTTATATAATGGTTTATTTTTATTTTATTAGCCTAAAATATTAATATATTTATTTTGATAATAAATGTAGTAGCCATTAAAACATTTCAAAATTAACAGTTATATCAAAATATGATTTTAAGGCTTTATCATACACACACACACACAGATATTTAAATTTGAATATTTAGAATATCACATCGAGAGTTAGAGGGTTGATCAAATTCCTAGGTGAAAACCTGTTTTTAGTCCAGATAAAAACTTAAGGAAATATTTGCACATCAATAGATTTGATCCCTCTAGACACTTGATATCGAGCTAGCATGGATCTATGGTGGTTCCAATAGTACTGGATGCATTAAAATGACGTTGTTTAAATCCAAACTACCTCATTGAAACCATTTCATCCATAATTTACAAAACAGTTGCATAATCAATGTGGTGAATTTGAAAAAACAATATTAAATGTTTAATAATATAGGTGAAATATTGTAATCAAATATAATGATGAATTACATATATATTATAGAGTGATTAATCTCAATCCCTCTTCTTCTACTTTTCTTGAAGCCCTTCCCCCTTTTCCATCTTCTCATATCAATCATATGTGAATGTCCTACTTGAATTTAAACACGATTTAATCCCTTAACACGAGATACTGCTATAAATCTAAGATAGTATATCTATTTCTTTCCAAAATTTGTAATTGTTTTTCTCCAAGGTTAATTCTTGTTACTTAGGAATTGTCAAATACCAAGCAAGTTTCAATCAAAGTTAACTTGGTGTGTACATCTTTCAAATGGATACAATATGCAAAATTCAAGGTAATACTTCATCCATAGTTATCAAATATTAATAAAACATATGTGGCGTGCTCTGGGCATAAACCCTTGCAAGACTATACACAAACGTTTCAAGAATCTGAAGAGCTCGAATGAAAATTCTTGAATCACTCCATAAGTTTGAAATAAGAATCATCGTATATCCAACTAAAATAATCAACTCACATTCAACTTTTTCCTCATCCGCATCATTGCAACATTTTCTTCTTAGTGATACAACAACACTGTAAATTTGAGCATATAGATCTGTAGACAAATACACAACTCACAAAGAAGATCTCACAATTTACTCAGCAATTGAAGAATGAAACAGTGCAAAAGGCTTGCAGCTGTGAATGCTTTCATTAATCAAAAAAGTAATCCGAATGATAATTACAATAAAGTAAAATGGCTTTAATAGCCACAAGCAATTCGAATCCACATGAGGAAGTTCGAATTGATTAGACTCTACTTGACTATAAGTAACCAAGACTTTGTCTAAATCACTATCGGAGGACCTAGTAGTTAACTGTCCTTGTCTAAACCATAACCGGAGTTCATCGGAGCTCTAAAACACAACCAAGTGTTACATTTAGTGTTGACTAATGGTTATCTGACTGTGGTAGGTGAGAAATGTGCCCCACATGTGTGCAATCAAGTAAACCTAGCGCTAACTGAATGTAGAGGACTAGAACTGAATGTAACTGACTCCTAACTTGGCTTGACTAGTCATTAACTGAATTGAACTGACCTTGGTTGGTTTCGGCACTCCCAGTGGCTTCCTAAATTGTAGGGATTGATCTAGGAGGCTCCTAAACTTATGCAATCAAGTGCAGTAAGTGGCAATGAGCCTCAATTAGTGTTCCCCACACTTTAGTAACTGAAACATGTGCCCCAATTAGGTCAAGTTTACCCAATGGTGCTAATGACTATAAATAGACTGGATGGACTCCCGATTTAGACATGACTCCCGATTTAGACATATGACCAAATTTGGACAAGGGAGGATTAATAATCCTAACACCCCCCCTGAATGCTAACTTGGACAAACTGTGGGCCCTGGTAACTAAGACCACAGGTCACCCATTACATCAAGTAAAATAAAGTAACTGCTTGATACAAGGAGCTAGGGTAAAAAACCACATGGGAAAAAAGCCCTCCATCTAGCTAAGCAAGTAGAATCAGGTCTCAAGTTTGAAAAACTTAAAAATATGTTGCTACAACCTTCATCTCTGTGAGGTAGTGAAGCAGCATGCATGGTGTGCTGTGCGCAGGTATTTTGGGGCCTGGCATGTAGACTTCTCCTTTTTCTCCAAAAATGATGATGGAAGGAAGGAGGAATGTAACTTTTGTCTCTTGCTGAATGAAGAGGTGTATGATCATATCCATTCTTATGAATGCAGTAAGACTGAGCCCTTGCCATATTGCATCTTACAGGAAGTCTATTGCATCTCTCTGAAGGAGGCAAAATAGTATGGCATAGCGCAAGAGTCTTTCCTTTCTGAGTGTCAGGTGAGTTTCCAGTTATCTTCCTAGCTTCCAGTTTGGAAGTAGGGACTGAATCTAGATCTGAGTCACCCTGAATCTTAATGTCATAAACTGATATAGATGGATCTGCAATACTAGTAGAAGCTGTAAAAGAAGTAGATGCAATGGTTTTACCTTCCCTTGCAGGTGGCTGCTGAGAGTGCACTGGTTTTGAAGGAGGCATGAAATGTGAGAACTCATATGCTTTTGATGCATGATTCGCAATACCCTTTGCTATGATGCTCCCAGTAGAGATATCTATGATCTCCACTGAGTTAGGACCAAATATCACTCGCTTTGGAGATCCAGTATGGGTCATCTGATAGACAGATAACAGGTTTGAAGCTAGGGAGGGAACAAACAACACATCTTTGAACCTTCCATGTTCAAGTTGGATAGAGCCCTTCCCTTTGGTTTGGACTTTACTGTTATTGTCCATCTGAATACTAGGACCATCAAAGGATTGAAAAGAAGAGAATGATTCTCTGGATGCAGCCATATGGTTGGAAGCTCCAGAATCAATGAGGAAGGCAGGTGTTGATGTGCAGCAATCTTTCAGTGCATGTCCTTTCCTTTGGTATTCTTCTTCTTCTTCTTCTTCAGAGTCTTCCTTCCTTGCGCTAGAAGGTACAGAAATGTTGTGCTTTTTCAAAAGAAGAGCCATTTCATCAAGTTTTCTTCTCATACAGGAGCTTTCTGAATGGAAGCCCCTTCCACAGTAAGGGCAGAGGACCTTGCCTTTTCCATTCTTCTTGCTTCTCTCTGAACCTGAAGGTTCTTTTGACTGCTCGGACTCATCTCTTTGCTTCCCTTTGTCATTCTCTACCTTATCTCCTCTTGCAACAAGAGCTAGATCTTTGGGAGATCGAATGATCCCCATTTGGATCAATTTATCATTCTTAGAAATAAGAGATTGGATGAAAGCATCAAGAGTGGGCATCTTCCAATTTGGAGTAGTGAGCCTTACTGTTTGGAAGGTGGATACAAAGACTGAGTAGTCTGAATTGAGCTTTGTGAGAATAGCAAGGATGAGCTGATCTTCATCCTTCTTCACTTTGCATTGCTTCAACTGATATATTAGGTTCTTGAACTTTGAGAAGAATTCATTTAGAGATTCAAAATTTGATGGATTGAGAGTAATCAGATCATTTTCTAGCTGATGGATCCTCATCTCATCATGCTTATCAAACAAGGAAGCGAGCTTGTCTCAAACCTCCTTGGGAGTGTCCAAGTCTTGGATGTGAAATTGAAGATCTCTAGAGACTGAGAATTGCATGAGTCCAATGGCTTCATCAATCCTGTTATTGTACTTAGCTTTTTCTTTATCTGATTCTAGCTCTTCCTCTATTTCTTCTATGAGTCTGAAGAGATGCTTGGTGCGGAGCAATACTTTCATGTCATCCTTCCACTGGTGATAGTTGAAGGGAGTGAGAGGCTCCATTGGATGAGCCATTTTTAATGTAATAAGAAAGACTGAGCTGTTGTAGTGAATGCAGTGAGGAGTAGAGGCTGCTTGTAGCGAATGCTGTAAGAAAAGCTGATAACCTGTCACACAATCAAACAAACAAAATGATCTGGTTGGAGATCTAAGGAGGAGAGGAGTCTTGTCCATCGAGGCTCTGATACCATGTAAATTTGAGCATATAGATCTGTAGACAAATACACAACTCACAAAGAAGATCTCACAATTTACTCAGCAATTGAAGAATGAAACAGTGCAAAAGGCTTGCAGCTGTGAATTCTTTCATTAATCAAAAAAGTAATCCGAATGATAATTACAATAAAGTAAAATGGCTTTAATAGCCACAAGCAATTCGAATCCACATGAGGAAGTTCAAATTGATTAGACTCTACTTGACTGTAGGTAACCAAGACTTTGTCTAAATCACTATCGGAGGACCTAGTAGTTAACTGTCCTTGTCTAAACCATAACCGGAGTTCATCGGAGCTCTAAAACACAACCAAGTGTTACATTTAGTGTTGACTAATGGTTAACTGATTGTGGTAGGTGAGAAATTCGCCCCACATGTGTGCAATCAAGTAAACCTAGTGCTAACTGAATGTAGAGGACTAGAACTAAATGTAACTGACTCCTAACTTGGCTTGACTAGTCATTAACTGAAGTGAACCGACCTTGGTTGGTTTCGGCACTCCCAGTGGCTTCCTAAATTGTAGGGATTGATCTAGGAGGCTCCTAAACTTATGCAATCCAGTGCAGTAAGTGGCAGTGAACCTCAATTAGTGTTCCCCACACTTTAGTAACTGAAACATGTGCCCCAATTAGGTCAAGTTTACCCAATGGTGATAATGACTATAAATAGACTGGATGGACTCCCGATTTAGACATGACTCCCTATTTAGACATATGACCAAATTTGGACAATTGAGGATTAATAATCCTAACAAACACTACATGTAATAAGACAATTCAAATATGTTAAAAAATGTTTATTATGATTTTCATACGATGGGAATGATTATCCCTTTGCAATGTATGTCATTCACGATATTTTATTCTCCATTCTTCCATTTTTTCAAGTGGTTCATTCTCTCTATGTTGTCTAACTCATTCTCATACTAACATTATTAGTCCTTGCCATGTTCACCCTATGTTCACTCACATAACCCCACCTTTCCCATACATGAGTATTCATGTATAGGTCGTTGATACCTTAATCAAACTTTCAGCAAACTCTAGACACATAGATGTCTTGAGAGTGTTCTTGGTAGATTAGGTGTCTCCTGATTCTAAATATTTTACTCATAGATAAGGCACCTGCAATATGTTAGTCACATGACCGTCCTTAGTATGTAATGACCATTACAGAATGAGCATGTTCTTTAGTTTTGGTTAACATCCTCCACAACGAGTAACCCTATAATGTACTCAATCTCCTAGGCATAAATAGTAGGAGATGAAGTATGAGTTTCTTGATTCGACTGATAAGTAAACAAAAAGGTTAGACGATTTTTATGTTTAAAGAAACCTAATTTATAAAATATGTACATCTACAAACTGATTTCACTATACTTGTCTTCCGAGGATTAGTCTAATTCCTTTCCACCATTGGAACACATTCTCTATAGCCACCACTTGAAAACCATGTCAATTCAATGTACCTAATCACACTATAATCAAATTATAACTTTAACCACACAACTACGTAGTAATATTGAAACATGATAAAAATATTTCCATATTGAAAAGTTAACCATCACGAATACTACTCTAACCTGAGAAGGACTTGAGCAATTGAAAGAATGTCGTGGCTGGAACTGTGGCCCGACATGAAATTTTCCCCGGTTGGAGCTCTGCCCCGACTGGAACTCTACCCTGGATGAAACTCTGGCCCAACTGGAACTCTGCCGAGTTGGAACTATGCCCTGACTGTAACCTTGCCTCTGGATGGAACTTTGACTCCTTGAGAATCCAAATATCTAAATATCTTCTATCTCAATAACTCTATAGGAAGTACGAACTCGACAATGCATGAAATTTATCGAAAATAACTCTTCCCTCACAGGAACCTTGCCCCGATTGGAACTATGCCCTAGCTAGAACTCTGCCATGGATGGAACTCTACCCTGGTTGAAACTCTACCTCGTCATTAGTGATTGGACCCAATCAGATCTAAAGCAAAGAGAAGATGTTGCTTACATCTCAGTGGGACCACTACTAAAAGATTATCTCAGGTAAACCCTAGTGAAAACGTTGCGCTTTAGGAGTGCTAGCTTGTGTGGTAACATGTACCTCATAATCAAGTGACTAGTTCCCTCACTTTTTGCACCTGATAATTATTCAACCTGCCACATAGGGTAACAACCTCCTAGGTAAGTGCACTATGATTTCACTCTATCCATGGTTAAGTATCCGCTGTAACCAAACCATCGATATGCCCATCCAACATTACCAATGTGGAACTGTGAAGAATCCAAATATCTAAATATCTACTAGTTGAAGAAATATATAGGATGTACGTTCGACAATGCATGAACTTTATTAGAAGGAACTCTTTCCTCACAGGAATCTTTCCCTTGTTGGAACCTCGCCCTTGTTGGAACTTTTCTCTTGTTGGAACTTTGCCCTGGATGGAACTATGCCTTAGTTAGAACTCTGCCCCAGCTGGAACTTTGCCTAGGCTGGAACTCTACCTCGACTGGAACTCTGCCCCGACTGGAACTCTGCCCTGCTAGAACTCTGCCCCGACTGGAACTCTACCCCGCTAGAACTCTGCCCCGACTGGAACAATGAAGATAATCCAATCTTCTTATTGATGTACATTGAGATACATGAACTGAATATATTATTCGATGACCATCTCAGGAAGACTTGACTTATAAAGTAATCAAGGAAAGTAATTGGCACAACTTCTTTTACTGTTTTGGGACTAAGTGAAATGGTTTGTGATGCAACAAGTGTCGCACATTTAATAAACATTGAGAGCAAGTACATGGGTGGGAACCCATAACATTGCATGTTGGTTCCCCACGGGGCCATAACTACAAGCTTAGATTTGCATCAAGAATGGAAAAAGAACGTCAGAACTCTGCCTTGGTTGGAATTTTTCCTAGTTGCTTGGTTGGATCTTTCTTGTCGGGAACTCATCCCTGACTGGAACACTTTTGTGGTTGAAACTTTGTTGATCAAGAATTTTGCCTCCACTAGAACTCTGCCTCGATTGGCTCTCTTCCTGGCAGAAACTTTGTTCAGCAGGAACTCTGCCTTCACTGGATCTCTTCCTCGGTTGGAACTCTGCTCCCATTGGAACTCAGGTCGACAGGAACTTTGCTCGGCAGGAACTTTGCCTTGACTGGAGCTCGACTGGAACTTTATCACACAACTTATAACCACTTACATGTTTCACTTATGTGTATAGGTTAGTTGTGTTTCTTAAGTATGTGGGTAATAATGTGTGCCACTTATATGCATGAGTTAGTTCCTTCCTCTTTTTTGTTCTTGTAATGGGAGTGTCTTAATGTATTTATAGTTCATTCATGCAAATAGCATGATGATATTTAGTCCTTCGAGGTATGGTGTCATGAAGGTTTGTGCACTAGATCATCAACAAAGAATGGAGGTTTGTTGATTTATGAATAGGATTTTTTTTCTTGATCTAGTGTTTTTTAGTCACCAACCTACAACATTTCCACATGAGCTCTATTTTTTATTCTAAGAGACCAATATTGTTTCTCTGCACTTCGTCTCGGTTCTCGATTGGGGGGATTTTGAAACTATAAATGATTTAGATGCAATGGTTTTAATGGCTACTACATTTATTATCAAAATAAATATATTAACATTTTAGCCTAATAAAATAAAAATAAACCATTTTTAAAAGTAAATTTATATCATAATTATTTTACATATTAATTCTTTTTTTTATGGGAATTTTTACACTAAATATTATAAATGTTTACTAAAAATAACTATGTAAAAATATATATATAAGCAATAATTAAATTTATTGCTATGATTTAATTTAAGAAATTTTATTGAAATTTAAATAGTAAAATATAATAAAATACTTATAATTATTTATTTATAGTAATAATAATAATAAAATATTATTTTCATTCTTTTAAATCCTATTAAAATCAATAATTCAACCTTTTAAATATAACGATATTTCCAATTCTTCAAATATAAAAAGAAACAAATAAATTATATTGAATTTTAAATATTAGAATATAATAACATATTAATAATAAATTATTAATTATAATGATAATAAATTATCAGTTTTTGTATAATTTCGTAATGCAACATTTAAACCCTTTCTAGAGAAGAAGAAATTTTTGTTACAAGATACGAAGTTGGAGCTAAGTGGTTCACGAAAGAGATAACTAAGGAAATTTAATGATACCTAGCAAAAAAATTGAATAATTGTGAGAGGTATGATCCTTCCTCACATCCATAATATTTTCAATTTAGCAATGAAGTAGGGTTTTCAAAAACCCTAGATAGAATTCCTCATTGTTTTTATTTTAAAAAGAGGAGATAAAAATTATCCTTATAGTTATATGACCATTATGATATTCATCCCTCTTTTACTAAAGTTATATTAAATTGTTTCCAAAAACAAGATCAATGTATAGATAGAAAGTCATGGAAAAATAATTAAGACCACAAAATATTTAGGAGAAATCACTCAACCATTGACCATCTTGGTTTGATTAGATCATTTCTATTGAGTGTTCCAATAATAAAATCAATCTTCTGTGTTCATTTTTTACTTTAGAAAAACATTTGACACAATTCCCATAACTAACCTTTTGAATAGATTAGAAGAGATCAATTCCCTTTTGAGTTAAGATCTTCCACAATAAGGTTGTATGAGAAAGTTATTATGGAATTTAGTAACTTTGAGGGATGTTCAGAAGAATTTTTTTGTAATATATAGCTATCAATCAAGGTGGTCCTTGGTTGGGACTATCCTTTTAGGTATATATAATAACGAGTTGAAGAGTTGTTTGGAATATTTAGATTGTGCCAACATGACTTTGGTTTCTATAGCCATCATCATTATTCTTTATATTGATGATATTGCTTTTCAACAAAGATTCCTTATGGTCTTCACAATTAACTAATTCTTTTCAAGGATTTTTTCTCTAGTATGCATATGATTGTTAACACTAGAAAAACAAAGTTAATTATAATAAAATATGAAAAGATTTCTTATGATAATTTCATGTATGATAACAACAATTGGGAGGATGTGAATTCATACAAATATTCGTCTTTTGATGCTCATCACAAGGTTAATTAGAGCTATATAATTGAGAAATGGACTATTGGTGATTGGAATTCTTTTTATGGACTTGAAAACATATGTAAAATTAGACCTTTGGTTTTGGGATAATAAGAATTTCATATTTGATAGTCTTGTCAATCATGCTATCTTATATGGATGCATTGTTTGGTGTTGCAACATCTCAACATAATTATGGAGAAGGATAGAGGAAATCTCAATTTATTACATATAATCTCATAATTAAAGAAAATACACCATATGCTATACTCCTAATGGAATTGACTATTTTTCCCAGTGATACCATGGCTATGATTATCTACCTAATTTACAAGAATAAGATAAAAAACACGGGAGAGAGGAGGATTCCCAAGATTGTTAAGAAAAATTGGCATAAATATGACATGTATTTAAAAAGCAATTGTGGAGTTGAGAAAGAGGTCATATCAAATTCTCATTAGATCCATAGTGAAAAATGGTGCTAGACAATTCCTAAGACTCCATGTGTTGAAATATTTTGTCATCTTTGTGAAACTGAGAGGGGTGAAATCATCTCGTGAGATACTACAAATGAAACAAAAAAATTTCTACTATGCTTACAGTCAGGGTAGAGTTCTTGACGACTAAAGTTTTTCTCGAGCAAAGGTCCTATCGGACGGAGTTCCAACTGAGGCAGAGTCCAAGTCATTTCAAAATTCCATATAAGGAACCGCGAAAGAGTTTTAGTCAAGGCATAGATCCTAATGAGTAAAGTTTCAACCGAGCAAAGTTTCAGTTGGGGAAGAGTTCTAGTCGAGAAAAATTTCCAACCAGGGCAAAGTTCTAGTTGAGGCAGAGTTCCTGCCGAGCAAAGTTCCAGTCAAGGAAGAGTTCCAACTAGGGAAGAGTTCCAGTCAGGGCAAAGTTCCAGTCAGGGAAAAGTTCATGTCGGGTAGAGTTCCTGCTAATCATAGTTCCAACCAGGGCAGAGTTCCAACCAGGACAGATTTCCAGTTGGGGCAGGGTTCCAGTCAGGGAAAAGTTCCAACTGGGGTAGAGTTCCAACTAGGCAAGTCCTACCGAGAAGAGTTCCAACTAGGGCAGAATTCCAGGTCTTGCCGGGTAAAGTTCCTACCGGGTAGAGTTCCAACTAGGGTAGAATTCCAGTTGGGGCAGAGTTCCAACCGAGGCAGAGTTCCAGTTGGGGTTGAGCAAAGTTCCAACTGAAAATCGTCATGTGGGTTTATCGTGTTATAAAATGTTTTTATTAGGTATATTCAAGTGCATTGAAATTGATTAAAAGTAGTATTTTGATTTAATGAAGTAATTATAAAAATTGAATTGGTTATTATGTTTTGATGAGTTAGAATATGAGTGTAACAAGGAAGTATCAACGTTTCAATGGTATCTTGTTTCAAGAACTCTTCCCTGGCCGAAATTGTGCCTTGGTTAGAAATTTGCCCTGACTGGAACTTTTCCTCGGCTGGAACTCTGCCCCGACTAGAACTCTACCCCGGTTAGAACTCTGCCCCAACTAGAACCTTTCCCCTAGATGGAACTCTTCTTCCTTGAGAATCCAAATATCTAAATATCTGTTATCTCAATAACTCTATAGGAAGTACAAACTCGACAATGCATGAACTTTATTGGAAGGAACTCTTCCCTCATAGGAACCTTGCCCCAATTGGAACTCTGCCCTCGTTGGAACTATGCCATTGTTGGAACTCTTCCCATGCTGGAACTCTGCCCCAACTAGAACTCCGCCCTCGACAATGCATGAACTTTATCGAAAGGATCTCTTCCCTCATATGAACCTTGCCCCGATTGGAACTCTACCCTCGTTGGAACTGTGCCACTGTTGGAACTCTTCCCCGGATGGAACTCTGCCCCAGCTAGAACTTCGCCCTGGCTGGAACTCCGCCTCATCATTAGGGCTTGGACCCAATCTGATCTAAAGTGAAGAGAAGATGTTGCTTACATCCCGGTGGGAACACTTCTAAAAATTTATCTTAGCTAAAACCTAGTGAAAACTTTGCACTTTAGGGGTGTTAGATTGTGTGGCAACATGTACCTCATAATCAAGTGACTAGTTCCCCCACTTTGTGCACCTGATGATTTTTCAACCTGCCACATAGGGTAACAACCTCCTAGGTAAGTGCACTATGCTTGCACTCTATCCATGGTCAAGTATCCGCTCTAACCAAACCATCGATATGCCTGTCCAACATTACCAACATAGAACTGTGAAGAATCCAAATATCTAAATATATGCTAGATGAATAACTCTATAGGAAGTACGTTCGACAATTCATGAACTTTATCGGAAGGAATTCTTACCTCACAGGAACCTTCCCTTGTTGGAACCCTTCCCTTGTTGGAACTCTGCCCTTGCTAGAACTCTTTCCTGGCTGGAATTGCGTCCCGGTTGGAACTCTACCCTGGCTGGAACTTTGCCACGAGTGGAACTTTGGCTCAGTTGGAAATACCCCAACTGGAACTCTGCCTCGGTTGGAGCTTTGCCTTGACTGGAACTCTACCCCGCTGGAACTCTGCCTCGAATGGAACAATGTAGATAATCCAATCTTCTTATTGATGTATTGAGCTACATGAACTAAATATATTATTGGTTGACCATCTTAGGAAGACTTGACTTATAAAATAATCAAGGAAAGTAATGGGGGCAACTTCTTTTACTGTTTGGGGACTGAGTGGAATGGTTTGCGACGCAACAAGTGTCACACATTTAATAAACAACGAGAGCAAGTATATGGGTGGGAATCCATAAAATTGCATGTTGGTGCCCCGTGGGGCCATAACCACAAGATTAGATCTGTATCAATAATGGAAAAAGAACGTAAGAACTCTGCCTCGGTTGGAATTTTTCCTAGTTGCTCGACTGGATCTTTTCTTTTCGAGAAATCAGCCCCAACACTTTTGTGGTTGAAACTTTGTTGATCAGGAATTTTTCCTCGACTAGAACTCTGCCCCGATTGGCTCTCTTCCTGCCATAAACTTTGTGCGGCAGGAACTTTGCCTTCATTGGATCTCTGCCTCGATTGGAACTATGGTCCCAGTGGAACTCTGCTCGACAGGAACTTTTCCTCGACTAGAAATTTATCACACAACTTATAACCACTTACCCATTTCACTTATGTGTATAGGTTAGTTGTGTTTCTTAAGTATGTGGGTAATAATGTGTGGCACTTATTTGCATGAGTTAGGTCCTTCCTCTTTTTTGTTCTTGTAATGGGAGTGTCTTAATGTATTTATAGTTCATTCATGCAAATAACATGATGATAATTAGTCCTTCGAGGTATGGGGTGATGAAGGTTTGTGCCCTAGATCATCAACAAAGAATGGAGGTTAGTTGATTTATGAATAGGATTTTTTTTCTTGATCTAGTGTTTTTTAGTCACCAACCTACAACATCTCCACGAGAGCTCTATTTTTTATTCTCAGAGACCAATATTTTCTCTGCACCTCGTTTGGGTTCTTGATTGGGGGGATTTTGAAACTATAAATGATTTAGATGCAATGGTCTTGGCTAGTAAGGGTCCTCCGTAATTTGTTTTGTGGGTCACATATGAAACATAAACATTCTTTCTTATAATATCATGATGTAACTCCTTTTTATATTAATGGAATAAACTTTAAAAACACAACCATCCACACATAAAGTATCAATACTCTATAACTATAAATATCCAAATATTTTTTCACATTAAAAATCAATATGCAAAATATGTTGAACATTTTTCAACAAAACAATGTAATACATTGAGAGTTGTGTGTTTTCTAAATGTAGACATGTAGGTGTTATATTATATTGTTTTTTTTTTAAATTGAGTTGGCTCTCTATTATTCTACATTGAGAATCAAGGGTAACCTAGGCTCTCTAAAATGGATTCCAAGACCTATGGTCCACCACCATAAGTACAGTTGCACCACTCCTTCAATCTTAGGTTTAGTGTACATATTAAGGTCGATATATTGTTAGAGGTCATCATGGAAATGCCAAACATATGCTCTTTGTGTAAATGCCAATAAGAATTAGTTTGTCATCTTCTAGTCTCATGCTCATATGTGAAACTAGTTTGGTGTGATGTTTTAAAATATGTTCACTGTGTAGGTAGTTAGGAAAATGAATCTATATTGGATTATTGTGAATCCTAGAGGAAGGATACAAGTACATTGTCCCATAGAACTTTACCTTGTTTTGTTATATGGAGCCTATAACTAGTTAAGAAACATAGATTTTTTTTACAACAATGATTGAAATTATTCAATTGTAGTGTCAAATATTATTTTAGCATACAAAAAGGGACATAAGATAAAGGGTCAAGGGGCAGTCTATTAGTTAAAAGAACCAAAAATTAATGAACAAGATTCATGGGGATCTTCGATGGGGCGTGCCAAGGGACTCTGGCTTTATGTGGTGATGGTTTAATGGATTGTTGTAGTTCAAACAATCATCAATTTTTCAAGCTATGGTTATTTTACATTGCCTACTGGATATTTCATGGAAATTCATAATACATTTTGAACCAATCACTATTCAATGTACAAAGATGATAGCCATAAAAAATGTGATCGCTAATTATATTTGGCCTTAATTACTTCGAATTAATAAGTGATGTATTTTAAATCCATGTAGTTGAAGTAGTCAAATTACCTACTTGCTCAGAGTTTATCCCATTTAGGAATTATGTTTTTAACAGAAAGCAATTCATAGATTTTCCACTACTCAAGCAAAATTCATATTCAAAATAAATTCATAGCCACTAATGAATGAGGGGTCTACGACTAGACATTATTCCTATAAGGTTTGTTTGGGAAGATCAATTGATAATTGAAACAGTTTTACAATAAAATTTGAAAAATATGGGGTTTTTTGGTTTATTTTAAAAGTAGAAAAATCATATTCAAGTTTATGTGTAATAAAAAAAACAAGTCAACTTACTTCGTTACTTAATAGTTGAAAACAAAGTTAGGATTCTCCTCTTGGAATAGCATTGCCACCTTATAACTCTTGTTTAATATTAAAACACTAAAATTATATTAAGTAACATGTTATATTAAACAACATAGTCCCCTTCTAATTAATAATTAAGTGGTTCCTAAAAAAACTAGTATCAATCTCCAAATGTTGCTAGTGTCATGTGAGTAACATGCCTATCATCAAATTCTTCTTATCATCCTACCTTATAATATGATTGAAGTATCCAAAAGTAATTGAACATTTAATGACTTCACATAATTTGATCGTAGTTGAATTTAATCTTAAACACATTAATGCTATAGGCTTAAACTGCTTTAAAACTAAAACTTTCAAATAATTTGTGATAATCGTGATAATCTGAAGATATTAGATATTATCACATCTTAATATTTGTTCACACACGTTGTGAACTAATATTTAATATAACTCTATTTTCTCAATGTTGAATATAAAATGTTACATACATAGTCATGTTTTCATTTTGTGATGTTTTTTTTATTTAATAATGATCTTGTTCACAAATCTGTGTATAGTTAATGGATAAAATAAGGATATATAAAATTTGATGTCTAATCAACAACCATTATTAATATCCTATGTGTAAGAATCCAAAGAAATTCCCACATTACCATAAACTAGTTCAGTTATACTTATTATCTGTCTTCCTTTGAAGTGCAAGATCTTTATAATAACTTAGACTTCCTTAACATGTTTAGAATCATATTACTTAAATTCATTATTATTGCATTTTTTTAACAAAACATAAGTTCATTATTACTAATTATTACTAAATGACAAAACATTACCTTTATCATGAATAACGAAAGTGACTAACATCACCCGACATCAAATTTAAATCACTTCTAATGCATGGATTCATGACACTCTCATTATTAATCAACATGAAATCTTGTTGTAGGTCAAAAATATGTTTGAAAACTATACTTATGGTTTCCAAAAGAACAACAGAACGGTTTCCTATTACCCGGAAGAGATAAAATAGACCTATTTAGATGACCCCAAAGCAAAGTTCTTTTTAACTTATTAAGTTCTTGTTTCTCATAGCTCATGTTTTTTAGGGTGGAATTTATTGTGGAACTATATTTTCTTCATGCTTACTAAAAGAACATATATCATTGAAAGACTTCTCTTATAAACCTTCAATTATTATCCAAAATTGTATATAGTAAGTTACTTGATTTTATATTTCTTTTATATAAAAACACTATTTACTAAACATTTCATAATTTGTGTACATGTAGTTTCTTTTAAAAAATCATATATTCAATCAAGGATCAGACCTTCAAACTGATATATTATTATTATAATATATAGTTTAAGTAAATTTAATGATTAAAAACTATATTTCCAACTGCAAAGCGACCATGAATTTTAAAATAGAGAATTCCTATTTATAGAAACTAGGATCATGTGTTTTCAAATGGAGAATTCTTATTTATATAAAAGAAAGAGAGAAGCCGAAGTGCTCTTTTAGATCAGAATTCTTGCAAAGCAAATATCATAACATAATTGTGGTACATGAAGTACATTGTACAACGATAGCAGGCCTTGCATTTACCAAAATTCCTAGTTGCAAACGCAGATTTGATTGGAAACTTTACTTGTCAACAATTTTTTGTTCCCACGTTTAGTGGGCTCTTTCTACTTTGTTACAGGATGGATGGTTGAAATTCAAAATTTACAATTTCAAAAAAATTTGGATTTTCGAATCAACTTATAATTTCAAATTTGTAATTTAAACTCCAAATTTTACAGACCGCAATAATTTTATATGTTGAATTTAAACAAATACATAACTTTGGGCTTGACATCGAATGAATATTTTCAATGATCAAAATGAATATTATCCATTGCGTTACAAACATTTATCCATTCATAATAAAACAAAGAAAGAAAAATATAGAGTAAAGAATCAACCAATATTCTATAAATGCAATAATTTCTTCATATAAACAATGCCCACAAGCACAGCAGCCATTAATGTGATATATAAAGTATAAACAAATAAATGGTCTATCCAGGCATCAATATGATCAAATCAGAAAACAATGTAACCCTATCTTCACCTCCCAACCGTGAATTCAATAAATTCGAGGTCACCTAATAAAACCGGCTATGGATCGATCTGGAATCGCAACACCTCACATCTTCACTGTCACCTTGGACTTTTCCATTTTAACTTTGGCATTGGCATCAAGCGTGTCAAAGACCAGCTCCCATTGCACCCTGACCTTAACTTTCATAGATTTCAGGTTCCCCAAGTTTATCTTCACAGGAACGGGGCCTTCAAAGTCAAGGGAACACTGGCCTTCTGGTGCTGCTCTTTGAGCCTGGAAACTAGGGAATTGGTAAGCCAAGCGCCGGTCCCGGCCGTGAGTGCCACATCCAAGAAAGTGGTGTTCTTGTGGCCCTGGTAGAACACTGGCAGGGCGCCCTTGCAGAGCTCCGTGCCCGAATACAAAAGGGTGAGATGGATTAGGTCGAGATGACCTATGTAACATGGAGGGAAATGCTCACGATTCAAAATTCAAATTTGAAAATGGCTAATGAATGAGACTGCCATGGCATGTGCATGCTATGCATGATTATGGAGATGTTCGGGTGGGTTGTTCGTATCTTCTTTTGGAAAGTCTTTGGTATGCACGGAAGGATGAGAGCACATTAATGTTTCTTGTTAGCTATCAAGGGATAGCGGAGAAAGATGGTGAGAGAAAACGGTTAATAGACTGGGAGTCAGGCGGTCACCGGACGGGCCGACGCAACCATTGCCGCCGGGCAAATTCGTCACGTTGATAGCTTACTCCGTTGTTATTATGACCTGTTGATGGTTTGCCTCATAAACCAACGATTCTCATTTTGGTATTTTCCTTGCACACCATGACTTTGACCATGAATTTGAAGCCGGTTGACCTTCCCCTAGTTCTACTCAAAAGCATTTTTCCCCAGTTCTACTCAATAACAACTAAATCCACCAGCCATGAGTATGAACTAGCCTCCTAGCTTGAAATGCCATTATTATGCGTCTCAACAAGAGTCCCCTCATATATAAGATTAACAAGAATCCCCTCATATATAAGATTACAGAGAAATTATTCCATAAGAAATTGTAAATACATGAATACTCATACCTGCAACCTCTGAATTCCTCCTCTGCCCAAAAAAATGGCTATGAATTCCTCCTCTGCCCAAAAAAATGGCTATGAATTCCTCCTCTGCCCAAAAAAATGGCTACGACCTGCATTTTGAGCTTCAGGATTCGATCACAAAAAATTCCTAAATGTGGCCATAGATATTTCTGTAGCTAAGGAAAAGGTGGATGTGAAGCCACTAGTATCAATGCCAAACTTAGGACAATATTTCTCCACGTGAGATGTTTCCCACTCTAATTCACATAGCTTGGAAACCAGAACATGAATTGCGTGTTAGAACCAGCATGCACCATGGAAAGATTCATCCTTCCAGGTACTCTTTTCAATTTTGTTAAAATTAGAAATGTATTTATCACCTTGTAGCTGTTCACCTGCACACTTGACCTGTTGTTGTTGAGTTCATGATGGTGGTCCTGCAATGCATTGTAAAAGAGAAGCCATAATTCATCCATGGGTTAGGGCTTACACCAGATGTAGCACCTAGGGTCGACGCCTATAAATAGAAGTAGCAACAAACCTGCTATCAGTTTCCACCATTTCTGTGATAACCCGTGTTCACTGACCAACTGCCATTTTCATAATTCAAATTTCTTATGTATACAAAAGAATATTAAAAGGTTGACGAACTGAAGTTATTCATGGCCTGAGCCTGCTGGATGTAAATACAGAGAGCGATCTCTTCACGAACAACATACTTGTCATGGATTGAAATCTAGTTGATGATCATGTTCTCCCATCTCTGATAAGTGGACTCAGGCTCCCCCCTCTTACTCTTGCCAAACCTGCATGCCTATAATCCCCCATAGAACATTTGTTGTTGTTGTAGTAATCTATAGCAGGTGAAAGTGCAAACATTGAAGGAAAATTGGTTGAAGATGATGATCCCCTCCTAAAAAACGATGACTTTAATCCTCTTGGATTTAATGAACTTTATTCCCTTTGAATTGAATGGTGAACTAAACCTCTTACTCCATCTGAAAGTCCTCCTGTATCTCCATGGCATGTTGTACTATCTGTAGCAAACAGAGAATCCAAAATATGGGTTCTAGAATTTCTAGATGTGAAATTTTAATTCTCATTCCCTAAATATCCAAATGAATATGATCTTGATAAAGTGGGCAATAGTTCAGATAATGGGTTGTTTTCCATTATTGGGTCTCCCTTAGCACCTGTGATAGTTTCATCTCCCCCTACTTCCAATATTATAATCCTAGCATTAATCCCATCAACATACTCGTTAAAGCCTTCAGTTTCCAAATCTAAGCATGTGCGTTGTATTCCTGTATCCCCACACTCTTGAAAATATAGATTATTCATGCATTCTGCACTATTTCTAGCTCCAGTGGCACCTGGGTATTTTGATGTGATAAGTGTTCAAATGTCATATTGGGATGTGATAATACTTACCATACCATTTCATTTCAAATTCGGGACTATTTGGTATCAGTTGGAACCCCCTAGAGTCATGACTAGTTAAGCTTGAATTTGCACAAATTGTAATTTTCTACAAAATTCCAAGTAGGGACATTACAGTGGTATCAGAGCATGGCATTGGCACCTATTGAAGTTATCCATTTATGTTTCCTAATGATTATATCCCTCCATTAGAGACTGAAACTGAAGACATTGTTAGTGGAAGAAAAGAAGGTGAAGAAGTCCATTATGCTTCAGTGGTGATTAAGGACAAACTAGGAGTAGATGTTATGGATGATAAGGATGAATTTAAGTAACCATGACATCATATTTTGATGATATGACCAAGCAACTTATGCAAGGGTTTGAATTGATGGCTAGCCAACTTAGGGGTTAGCTAGAAGCATGGGGTAGTAGTAGTTCCCATCATGGAGAGACACATAAGACCATTCTTTTTGAAGACTTTGATGATTGGGTGTTTGGATATAGGCCTGTTGGCCCTCAACAACTCCCTCTTGATTTTTGAAAAGATCAAGAGAAACCCATGAGAATTTTGTAAATACTTAGCTATGGTTTTCATTTTATCTTGTTTGGTTTGGTATGTGATTTTATGCCTTTCTTTCCTTGATCTTTCGCTCTTTGCATTGTTTGTTCTTTGGCTTGGATTTCATTACATGAGGCTTGGGTGATTTGGATGATATTGTTGGTTTGAATATTTAGTCTTCATGGTTGCTTAATAATGGTTACATGCCCTTATATGATCTTATTTAAGTTAATCACACACTTTGGTTTGACTAAATTCAATTATCTTTATCATTTAGTGGCTTCACTCATTTTTCAGTTTTCAATGGATAAAAGAATAAATAAGCATATTGGCGGATCTTGATAAATCGGTTAATTGTGTGTTCTACATATTATGAACCATTCCTTAGAAGATCATATATGAATCATGCTTTTGAGCAAGTCGTTAACTATTTAACAATAAATTTTCCCTTTTCTTTAGTTTTTATAATTTTGGGCAAATTTAATAATCGAAGCTTGTTTACTAAACTTAACCTACATCTTCGAAGCATATGATTTGAAAAATCAAAGCAAGTTGATTATTTCTCATTTAAAACAATATACCAATCAGAACCAACCTTTTTATTAAAGTTCTATTATTAACATACATTATATTGTGTGGGTGTCAAATAAGAAGTATTATTAAAATTCATTTTTAAAACCTCATCATCTTGTGCAAACATTATTAATAATCTTTTACTCTTAAAATTTTCTATTCACATAACCTTAATATTTAAAACCCAAATAATCTACACTTTTTTTTAACATGATTTTAATTTATCTTTACCTCATAACTTTGGAATAAAGGTTCCCTTCCATAAACAATGTAAAGTTACACTATTATTAACGTGAATTCATGAAAGACTCTAGAATAGTTTTATAATATTTTATTAATGAGTTTTTCATAAATTTAATTTGTTACCATATTTATTGGGATACTATTTTGATTCATGTGCATTTTAGAAAATAGATAAACAAATGTTTAAATTTGTGAATGCATTAATGTAATAAATCTTTGTTTTCTTTTACTTTTGTTAAAATTTTAGGAAAAAAATCTATGTTAAAACAACCACGAGGATGTCGTAATTTAAAAGCTTATTTTGAGATTAACCACTTCATATTTTGCAACAAGATGTTGAAGCTTGCACACCAGAACACCACATTATCAAAAAAAAATTAAAGAGGTCTCATAATTATTTTTAAAGAATCTTCTTTTCATTTTCTTGTAGAAGTTATTGATTTGACTTTTGTTTTGAACATAAATAAAGATTAGGCTTTCTTTGGGTGGATTATTTTTAAAGAATCTTCTTTTCGTTTTTTTAATTTGAGAAGTTATTGATTTGATTTTTATTTTGAACAGGGTTCTTTTGGGTGGATTATTTACACAATTACAATTCATTAAATTAAGAAAGAACGTATTGTATTAAAGGAGACTCCACCTAATAGGACCTTTGCTCCACGAATTTTATGTTGAGAGATTATTCATACACATTGAATTATAAATCACAATGGTGATCATTGAGGTCATTGAAAGTTGCATAATGAAGAGATTGTCTGTAATGTTCCGGTTTTGACCCCGTTTGCATTAAAAGATACATGTTGTATATATTGTGATTAATTGTGTTGTGGAGCTAAAGGCAAAAGCCCCACCATCGATTTTGTTGTGTATGTTTCGGTGATAGGGATCATTGTCGATGGTATATCGTGCTATCTGGCACATTATAGTTTTGGGCATCATGTAAATATGCACATCAATTAAAATAAACCTACAACCAGCTACGGCGGTGCAACGTTGAATGAAAAGGGCATGATTCCTAAGGTTAAGGGGGGTTGTCCAATCCGTGGGGGTCATTGGGAGTTTTCCATGTGTCGGCCACCCATTTAAACTTCTGTTGTTTGTTAGTTGGGAGCAGTTATTGCTAAGTAGTGGTGGGTGTGGTAGGATTGTCAGTCCTTGCCCACGTGCCCACTCCACCAATGGACTCTTCCTCTTCACATCGTTGGGGGCAAGGGGGGGACATTCCATTCTTCCCACTCACTCCACTCTTCCACGATCCCACTTCTTTAGAGATTTTGGGTCTGGATCACTCTCATGCAGGAGAGTGCTAGTTTTCCTCCCACCGCGAGTTGTTCTGGTAATCCGCCCACAGAGAGAGGGAGATCTTGTTTCCTCACGCACCGCTTGGGGGAATTTCCCCATCGTTTTGTTTAATCCGCATGCACAAACAGAAAATCAGATGGTTTTTACCTCACGCGGGGGTTGGGGGATTGGGATTTCATGCGGTAAGCTGGAAGAGTGGCCTGAGGGGCATGACTCTACTGTGTGTATGCTTTCCCTGTCAATGCTGGGAATTTGTCTTCTTTCCCAATTGCGGACTGTGTAATGTTTCCATCATCTCATTGTGAGATTGGGGCTATTGTCTTCCCCTGATTGGGTTGTTGTGTATGCCAGTACCTTTTTGGGTTGCTGTTGAGTTGTTTTGGCCACGCTAGGGCCAAGAACAACTCTGAGTCGTCTTGTTGACTTGAGTTGTGTTCACCTTTTCGTTTGGGGTTGTCACCCTGTTGTCTTCATCTTCTTCATAGAGCTGTGAGTTGTTTGTTTTACTGCGGTATGCTGTGGTTGGTCTTCGAACTGTTGAGAGTAGGATTAGAGGCTGGGTATGCTTGATAAAACTAGTGTTTGGAGCCACTCAGACAGAGTTAGACTGCTGGCATTCTTCTCCACAACCCTTGAAGAGTATTGAAAAGGGAAGTCAGGGCCTGAGGGACTGTGAAGCAGATAAAGGATTGATTCCTGTTGATGGGTGTGTGGGTGTCTTAGAAGTCAGGTTAGCTCTGGTGTAGGCGTCCTTAGCTCTTTATTGAGACCACCAACGTATCATTTAGCCTTTCCTAGCTCCTTAACGGCCTGATAAACCCTACTGTGTGGGCTTGGCTAATTTGTGTACCTTGGCTATGTGTAAACTTGCTTTGACCCTTAATCCTGAGGAATCATGCCCAGCTCGGGGGTGGCAGTGTTGCTGAGAGATTGATGAGCACGTTGGCCTATGGTTGGGTGGAACGTTGCAGTAACGTAGCTGATTGCGGGACGAGATATTTATAAGATAAGCATTCTTGTCCATTTCTCTTCTTCATTTACATTACTGCCTAATGTCTAATGAACCATAATGATGAACAAGTTGATGCTGGAATGTACATGTTTTCTTTTGTTGTATGTTGAGTAACTATGCATCCTTGTATGTTTTATGCATCTTAGCATGTTTTATGTTCCAAGCATTTTATATCAGCATTTATGCGTGTTTGTGTTCATGGGGTTGGTTTCCCGGAGGCTTTTGATTGTTTGGTAGCATCCTCTTTGCCGATCGGAGGCTCGGGGACGTTACAGTATGGTATCAGAGCAAAGGTTACAGCATGGGCCTAAATGGGCCATGAAAGGTCAGCTAGTAGGGGCAAGTTGCCTTCTGCCCAACAGAAATCAGAAGGAATCTGTGCATGACAAGAGAATTTTGAGAAATTTGAAACATTTCTCTAAGTATTGGAACCGTCGGACCATTGGAGGACTCAGTGAGAAGCCCCTCCGATATGTCGAAAATTGTAGTCAGAAGGCCATCCGATGAGGGTAGGCAGAAAAGAATTTTTGAATTTTTTTTTTTTAAAGTATCAGGCTGTCGGCTCATCGAAAGTCTCAGTGGCAAGCCCTTCCGATGAGGCAAACAGATCAGTCTAACGGCCGTTCGATACAGAAGACCCCAACGATGGTGAAATTTAGTAGAATGACCAGCCGATGTTACGACGATGAAGGAAGAAAATTGTAAGAATTTTCCTAAGTACCCGTCGGCCATCGGAAAAGGTTAGTGGAAGGGGCAGGCGATACAGCGGCAGGTCCCTGAAGTAAATTTCGCCGCAATGCTTTTAAGTGCTCGACGGGCCGTCGGCGAAGTCTAGTAGATTGGTCGAAGAAACTTAGAGGATGTAAGTGTTGAAACGTTAGTGGAAGGGACAAGAGGATAGTGGTTTGAACCGCCAATGGTGATGGTGTGGCGAAAATTTTGAAAAATTTTTAGTCATGAAATCATCGGCGATCGGCGATGATTAGTTGATCGCATCGTCGATGCTTAGATGATGAAGTTGTAGATGAACTACGTCGGATAAAATTAGTTGATTGGGCGTCCATCGTTGCGGCTGGCTAGTGGATTATCCTTCTGAAGGATAGAGTCCCCGACCGCCGATGCTGCAGAGGATAGTTGTTCCGACAGCCGATGCAACGGAAGACAAGGTGGAACATTTCCGAAAATTTCTAAGGCATGAGATCATCGGTGATCGAAAACATTTAGTTGTTGGGATCGCTAATGAATAGTTGTTGGGATCGCCAACAAATAGAAGATGAAGCTGTCGAGTCTAGTGAAGTGGATCGGTGAACGTTAGTTGAAGGAAGAGCTGATGCTAGAAGAAAATTCAATTTTTTTTCTAAGTGTTGGTCATCGATGATCGATGAAGATCAGTTGAAGGGATCGGTGACACTTAGTTGATGAGGTCGCCGAAACGACGGCGAGGGTCAGTCGATTTGATCGACGGAAGTTAGTTGTATTGATCACCGATGGAATTCAAAAGAATTAGACGATTTTGCGTCTGTCATTACAGCTACCTAGAGGACTAACCGCCCGACGCCGCAACAGTTAGTGCTTCCAACCGTTGATCAGAAGATTACAGTTGCTAGTCGTTCCGACCACCGACAGAGTTATGGCCACGGGAACTCCAGTTAGTTTGCTGCCCGTCGTTGCGGAAGCTTAGAGAACTAGTCGCCCAATGGGTAGAGGATCCGATTGCCGACATACTGGCATCGCCGATAAAGATCGGAAGGTTAGATAACCACAGACCCGAAACAAAGAAAAACGTTAGTTGTTTGACCGTTGAGGGATAGCCTTTGGCATCGTCGATAAAGTCTGGATGCGTATATGAACAGGCCGCCGATGAGCATGGATAAAACTAGAGCTTTTGACCACTGAAACATTGGAAACATAGTTGGAAAAAGGTCTGATTGGGAAAAAGGAATTTTGGGGTTTTCAAGTGGAAATTTCAGCAAATTCCAGCTAGTGTTCCAGTGGGTTTTGTAGTGAATTCTCATTCGATTTTTCAGCAGTTTCAGGACTGAAAAGGAATAAAACCCTAGGTGGCTGAAGTTAGCATTTCAGACCAAATACAAGGGTGTGTTTTGCCATCATTCTAGAAGTGGCGTGGTTTTCACACCCGAGGTCATAATGAAGCATGTGGATAGGCGTTGGAAAGCTTATCCAGTAGGGAACAATGGAGAGTCACCAGAATTTGAGTGTGGAGCAGCAAAGTGTTAGTGATTGCTTGAAAGAGAAATGTGCTGCTGTCAATATGGACAAATCTAGGAATTGCATGCCTAGAGGTAGCAAGACCATGAATTCAAACCAGCTGTTGTGTGGAAAAGGAGTTCCATGTAAGGATGAGGGACTTGAAAAAGAGAAATTTCCTTAAACCCTGTCTTGCTAATTATGATTACAAGTTTTATACATGAAATGTATGAGGATATGCCTTGCATGCATAGGATATTACATGTTGGTAAGAATAGTGAGGATTATACATTTATAATGAACCACTAATGATAATTATTGCATTGCTGTTGGCATTAGTGGAAAAACCAACGACAACATGGACATGGTTGAATATGTTGTTGATGCTGACAAAAGTGACTAGCAACCCTATGGAGAAAGGGATAAGGAAACAAGTCCAGAATCAAAATTTGGTGAGCAAATTCTGCAATCTCCTGCAAGAGACCAACCAAACTGGTAATGTCAAGGGTGTAAGTAGGACCCATGAAGGTAAGAGTTTAATTATGACAATTGCATGGAGTGGTAAAAGTAAGAGGTATCATACCATGTGGGTATTTGAATTTTATACTGCATTCATAGAGAAATGTATCATGCCTGTATTATGTTGTTATGAGCTTAGTAGCCCAAGGAAAGTAAGCACTGATGATATTGATTATAGTCATGCATCCTGTATGAAGTAGTCATGGTTAGGCCATGCATGGTATGTTTGAATGCATAGTATTCCTAAATCAATGCAAGGTAGCATTGAGTAGGTATGCATTAAAAGATTTTATAAATCTTGTAGTTATGCATTGGATGGATGCATATGAAAAGTATGAGTAAATGTTGTAGATATGCATACATAAGTATGGGTGCAAATGTTGTGATGCAATGCATGAGTGCATAGAGATAGTGCATGAGTTATTATTAATAACTAATGGCTGAAATGATGAATTAATGACAATTTTGGAACCATTGCAAGAGCTGTTATGAATGTAGGATAGTAAGTGCATGAAGAGGGTAGTCATTATCGATTGGCTGCCGAAAATTCTCTATGGAAGGGCAAGGTGGTACAAATGATACGCTTGTGAAGTAAGAAGTATCAAAACATTTCATTTAATTGCATAGATGATGTGACTGTACCATGTAATTTAAAGTATGATAATGATTGCATGAAGTAAATGAGTTTTGGTAGTATTGATGTGATTAACAACTGGAAGTATGTGAATTTTATAAATTCTGAAAATGCTTCAGTGATGGTTGCAACAATGAAAGGGTTATATGCATCCAGACTTACCAAGTGTTTGGATAATTGAAGTTCAAGTTTCAGGTAGATTGTTTAGAGCATGGAAATGAGAGTAAGACCATGATAAATGCCAGAATCTACCATGTGAAAGAGCCAAACCTTATGAGCAGAGTCTCATGGTTGTGAAAATAGTTTGTATGCATAATGGGTTGTTAAATTTGAATTTGTGAATTTCGGAGTTGAGAAATTTGCTAACAACTACTAATCACTATTGGCTTGCATAAGATTGTGTTAGGAGGACGCATTGTAAGTGGGTATTCATGTTATGCTAGTAAGCATACGATCATAATGGGCATAGTGGTGCTGCTTACAAGAGACCCACAAATGAGGATCACCTCATTGCTAAGCAAATCAATTTTTGTAGTAGACAGAGTTGCAAATCCCTATTGAATTTAATTACTAATGTCATTGCTTGGTATGGAACAATCAATTTGGATTGTATTATCAGATAATGATTGACTGTTTGGCTATTTGATGTCTGTCAGTAATTTGTAATGTCGATTTCTTGCATGGCCATTGCCAAGTATTTAATATTGCTCCAGTCGTCAGTGTAGTATGTGTTTGGAGCCCGTTGCCTCTATCATTAGTGAGCACGAGGGTTGTACTGTTCATTGTGTTGGTTCGTCTCCTTCGTGGCTTCAAATTTTTTCACTTACAGGTAATAATTTGTTTTCAATTGTATGTAAGTTTTAAGTTACAGTTACGATTATACAACTTAGTTTCTAATTAAAGTTTTTTCATTCACCTGCAGGTTACAGCTCGCCCTTATGCTGGAAGAACCCTCTCCAAGTTTGGATTGACAACCATCCCTACGGGTAAGCCTCGGTTACAATGTGGCAACTCTGTTCTTGGAAATGGTTAGGGGAAAGGGTTTTTAGTTGGGAAGAAAATTAAGAGCTCGGTTCCTCCAGACTTTGGCCATTTGGTTTTCAGTTTTTAGCTTTATTTTTTCTTTATTACACCCTTTCCTATAGCAAGGTGGCTCTGGCCTCGATGTCGTGGATTGTATCTCCTTTTTCTTATCTTATAAATGATATACAACAAAATATGGTTTTAATAACTTGACTATTAGTTTTGTTTCCAAACCCACGCCATGAAGCTGGGTACACCGGCCATGAGCTGGGTGTTGTAAATTTGTTATGTTTAATCCTTTTCGGCCTGACAGACTAATATACTTGGTTTAAAAGATTTCTTTTTAGCTTCGAGCTCTGTCTAGATTATGAAATCATTTTATAACCTGTACAATATGGCTCTAAGGAATTATAGTCTTTCCTTCTTCGACTGTTATTATAGATAAAGATTTAATATAGATAAAGATTTATTAAGGATTTCTTTTGTAATTAAATAAGTAATTGTGAAGACTGTAAGCTCAGTCTTAAGATAGAATTTATATGTTTCTACTTATTAAATTTGGATAAAAACCTAGGGTTACTGTAAAAGAACCCTTAGATAAATATATTCTTAAAATTTATTAATTGTGTTGTTTCTGTTTACCTATATTATGTTGTTACAAAAGTATTAGTAATGTTTACCCTATTTAAATATTTTCTTTTCTTTAAATAAAAGAGTTTATACAAATATTGTAAGTTCTTATTATAAGACTGTACTCAGTCCAATGCATACTTTAGTATTCTAGTTTTTAAATTCTAATTTGTTTATTCTTTTTAAAGAAAATAAAAAGAATGAAAGTAGAGTTAGGGTTTGACCCTCAGGTTAAACCTAAACAGATTTAGAGCTTGTTGGGAAAATAATTTATTCTTGGAATAGGTAAATTCTTAGCTACATTCTAGTTATTGTTTACATTTAAATTTTCATTTGTTTAATGCTTTGTTAACTAGTAAAGATTCAGGGTTATGTAATGTTTTAAACATTAACTCTAATCTTTGATTATTTCTTCCTTAATGGTATTTATAACATAATTCTATTCTAGTATATGTAAAATAATAGTTTAAGCCGAATGATATAAGGGTGGTTGAAACCTTGTTTATATACTTACTGTATCTCCTATAATTTTTATTGTAACAATATATTTCTTTACTATAATTCTACTCTAGCACTACTGTTTCTTTTTTAACGTAGATATGCTCATAAAAACAGTAAACATAACTAACCAGAATACTGTTCTCTTTAATAATAACTTACACACAGTATTAAATTACTCTACTGTCTACAAAATACAGAACCATATCTATTATATTCAATCTCTTATCATTTTCTTTCATCTACTGTAAATATTCTATCTATGCTGGAGTACGGCCTAGTGTTTTCTAGGTGTGGAAAAACACAGACTAGACATTATTTTCTGTTCTAACACATTAATTTTCAAATTCATTTCTTCAATAATCTAAAAAAACTACTAAATTCTAACATTTACAAACTTAATATTTAACATTCATACAACAGTCAGACTCAGATTTATATATATACAATAGTAAAACATATTAATGTATAACCTGATTAGGACAGACGACAATAGCGGTAGGAGGTCGTTCCTCCCTACCAATCTCCAAGAGAGCTCTCAAACAACGCTTCCTCAGGAACCCCAAGCTTGTTCCTCGTCTTCTTGGCTGAGAATTGGTGGAGCATGCAAAGAGTAGACTAGTCCATTAACTCAGTAAAACACCCTGCTCTCAGCAGTAAGATCTTTCAGCTTAAAAGTTGCACTAGATCACTCAGCAGTTATCCCCTCAAACTCTTTCCACAATTCCCTTCCATTGAATTTCTCTGAAGTACATTCATTCACCTGAATGATCACTTCTCTAGAATGAGCAGCCTCAACTCTATTCAATGGGGATTTTTATAAAGATTGCCTAGGTCTTTTGGGTCAGTTTTTATTAATTGAGCCACTTGCTCTGATTCCACTTTCTTGGGGAAACATGACCCCAAATGTAGGGAGGTTGCCACCTGCAATAGTTGGAAGTGGTTTGAGGATGCTGCCACGTGTTAGTTTGCTCTCCACCCAGTCTCCTCCACCAATTTGACCATTAAACACTCTTTAACAATTCTCCTAAGCTGTTGTCTCCTCCTTTATTTATTTATAAATAAAATATTCAGAATTACATTAAATATCCTTGACTCTGCTGAGTCATCAATTACAACTTAGCATAAAATTTAACATATTGTCCTCAAATAATACCAAATAATATAAAAAAAAATTTGCAAAATTGGGGTATGTGACATACACACCCCCTTAAAGCATAACATCATCCTCGATGTTATTTATTCTTCATCCTCAAAATTCCCCTAGAACAGAATTGGATATGCATCCCACATTTTGCTTTCCAATTCCCAGGTGGCTTCCTCCAGACTAAGGTGCTTCCATTGCACCTTCACTTGACCAATGGTGCGGTTCCGAAGTGTGATCTCCCTCCGCCCGAGGATACAGTCTGATTCCACCATAAAATCTCCTTCTGGTTCCACCTGTACATCATTCCAGTTAACAACATGAGTAGCATCATGAACATATTTCTTTAATACAGAGATGTAAAAAACATTATGTACTCTTAACTTTGGTGGTAATGCTAATTGCTAGGCTATTTGTACAATCCTGGACAATATTTCAAATGGGCCACAGTAAGGAGGTGCTATTTTTGCACAACTACCCAATCTCAGAGAGCTCTTTTTGGGCCTCACCTTGATGAACACATGTTCACATACCTAAAACTCCTTTAGAGTTCTTTTAAGGTCTGCTTGAATTTTCTGTCAATCCTGCGCAACTTTTAGATTACCTTGTACCTGCTTTACAATTTCTTCCATTTCCTTTAGTAGTTCAGGACCCAATACTAATCTATCCATCGGGTTATTCCAAGAGATAGGAGTTTTACATTTCCTTCCATACAAGATTTTGAAAGGACTAAATCTGGTTGATGCTTGATAATTATTATTATAAGCAAATTCTACCAGATGCAAATAATCCTCCCATTTACCTGGTTGGTCTTTCACATACATTCTTAGTAAATCTTCCAATACTTGGTTTACTCTTTCAGTATGTCCATCAGTTTGAGGATGGAACGAAGTGCTAAAATTTAATGTAGTGTTTAATCCTTTAAACAAAGATTTCCAAAATTTACCTGTGAATTTAGGAAATTTATTCGAGATTATAACTTTTGGTATTCCATGCAGTCGAAAAATTTGCTTTAGAAAGATATCAGCTATGTTTGTAACTTTATGCGTAGTTTTAACAGGTATAAAGTGGGCTACTTTACTTAATTTATCGACCACTACCATGATGGAGTCATTTAAATTCTGATTTTTATGCAGTCCAGTAACAAAATTGGGACTAATTATTTCCCATTTCCAGCTAGGAATGGGCAATGGCTAAAGTAATCCAGCTGGGTGTTGATGTTCAATTTTTACCTGCTAACATTCAAAACACCTAGCAATATACTATGTCAGTTCAATCTTCATGTTTGGCCAAAAATATTCTTTTCTTAACATAGTTATAGTCTTTTGATAACCTGGATGACCTGAGTATGGAGTTTTATGGATTTCATCCAAAACTAATAATTTAACTTTAGGTACATTTGGTACATACATTCTGTATTTATACAGTAAAAATTCTTTTTCATTCAAATTGTACCCTTTACTTAAGCTTTCTGTTGGATTTTTTTTCGTTTTAGCTTGTAAGTTTTGGTAAATTTCATCTTGTTCTATCCCTGCTTTAAGCTGTTCATCCAAATCTGTTGTATAAGTGTCGATAACTGCTGTGAACTTCAGCCTTGCATTCCTACTTAATGCATCAGCAACTTTATTTTCTTTACCTTTAATGTGCTGAATTTCGAAATCATACTCACTTAGGAAAGCTAGCCACCTAGCTTGTCTGGCATTTAGATTAGGCTGATCTAATATATATTTTAATCCTTTATTATCAGTCATTAAAATAAATTTTCTGCCAATTAGGTGATGACGCCACATTTTTAGGGCATGTATAAAAACAGCTAGTTCCATATCATAAGTTGCATAATTATTTTCATGAATTTTTAATTTCCTAGACTCATAGGCAATAACATGCCCTTCTTGAGTCAAAACACCGCCTAAACCATCATTGCAGACGTCAGTGCACACTACAATTTTTTTATTTGGATCAGTTATTCTTAAAATAGGTGCATTGGTTAATAACGTTTTTAACTTTTTAAATCTTTCCTCGCATTTCTAGTTCCAATCAAATTTCTTTCCTTTTTTCTGAAAGGAAGTTATCAGATTTGTGATTCTCGAAAAGCCTTCAATGAACCTCTAGTAATAACCGGTAATTCCCATGAAGGATCGAACATCAGTTACATCCTTAGGAACCGGCCAATCTTCGATTACCTTTATCTTTTCAGGATTTACCGAAATCCCTTCCTCGCATTTCTAGTTCCAATCAAATTTCTTTCCTTTTTTCTGCAAGGAAGTTATCAGATTTGTGATTCTCGAAAAGCCTTCAATGAACCTCTAGTAATAACCGGTAATTCCCATGAAGGATCAAACATCAATTACATCCTTAGGAACCGGCCAATCTTCGATTACCTTTATCTTTTCAGGATTTACCGAAATCCCTTCCTTACTCACCACATGACCTAAGTACTAAATCTTATCTTTGAAGAAATCGCATTTACTAAACTTTGCAAAGAGTTGATGATCTCGTAGCTCTTGCAAAACAATTTTAAAATGCTCTTTATGTTCTTCTTCAGTTTTTTAATAGATTAATATGTCGTCGATAAACACGACCACAAATTTATCTATATACTTATGCATAACGTTGTTCATTAAACACATAAAAATAGCTGGGCATTCGTAAGCCCGAATGGCATGATGACAAACTCATAATGACCATATCGAGTTCTAAAAGTTGTTTTAAATTTTTTTTCATCTTTAATTCTAACTTGATGATATCCAGACCTTAAATCAATTTTCGAAAACACCGTGGCTCCATGTAGTTGATAAAAAAAATCATCTATGCGAGGCAACGGGTATCTATTTTTAATAGTCATCTTATTCAACTGACGGTAATCTATGCAAAGTCGCATGGTTCCATCCTTTTTCTTAACGAAGATGACAGGTGCCCCCCAAGGAGACACACTAGGTCGAATATACTTTTTATCAATAAGTTTTTTTAATTGTGACTTTAGTTTATTTAGTTCCAGTATGTTCATTCGATAAGGGTCCTTTGAGCTGGGTACTGCACCAGGTACCAGCTCAATGGTAAAATCTAGTTCCCTTTTCGGAGGTAGTCCCAGAATTTCCTCCAAAAATACATCGACATATTCTCTTAAAATTGGTATGTTTTCCAATTTTAATTTATCTGACTTATTTAGATTTTCCTCATCAGTTATTGTTACTACATAAGCTTTACAACCCTTTCTAACTGCCCTCTTAAGCTGCAGAGCAAAAATATTCCTTATGGTGGTTTTTCTAGGGATTCCCTTTACACTTATTGGTTTTCCATCATTATTTATACATGTAAAGGTTTTATCATAACAATTTAAAATCACCCTATGTTGTTCTAACCAATCCATACCGATTAGTAAGTCATAAGAACCCAGAGGTAATACATTAAGCTTTACAACAGTTTCAAATTGATCCATAACTATTGCACATTTCTTTACAAAACAAGTTACCTTCCTTTTAGCACCAGTGGAAAACTGAACCAACCAAGAATTTTCAAATTTTTCAACAGGTAACTTGCATTTTTCTACTATTTTAGGTGAAATATAACTGAGACTAGATCCTGGATCAATTAAAATAGCTATAGGGGTTTGGTTTATCGTACCTTCTACTTCCACCATGGAAGTTTGATATTCTGCTTGTCGATTCTCCAAGGCTGCATTGATTCTGGGCATAGTCCTCACTAAATCTCCAACAGTCATTTCCTCCTGTATGGTATGGATATTACTGACAGTCTTTTTTCGATTAGGACAGACTGAGGCATAATGTGGACCATTACACTCCTAGAACTTTATAGGTTCTTTGCGTTCAAAGTTCTTTGTGTAATTACCATGGTTATTAGCAAATTCTTTACCCTTTGAATTATTCTGATTACTTGGTGAATTATTCCTATTCCCTTGGAAATTCTTGTTAGGAAAATCTCTGGCCTTATTGTTTTTAGAATTCCAGTTGGGCACAAATTCTTTCTTCTTTTGATCAAAATGGTTATTATTCTTCTTGGCCTTCCAGTTGGCCATACTCTCCTTCTTCTGATTTTGTTCATAACAGAAGTTGGCTTTCCTCAAAGCTTCTTCCAGAGTTTTTGGATTGTCATACTAAATCTTATCCTTGATACGATAAGGTAGATAGCTGAGGAATCAATGTACCTTTGGTTTTTCATCTATAAGGTATGGTACATACCTAAGCAGACTTAAAAACTTGTTGTTCAAATCTTTCATAGTCATTGAACCTAGTTTAAGCTCATAGAATTCTTTTTCTCTCTCTTCATAGTATTGCTCAAACAAAAATTTCTTTTTAAAGTACCTCTTGAAGGTACTCCAATTTATGTTTTTTCTCTTTTATTCCCTTCACTCTCTTCAAGTCTTGCCACCAAATATCAGCCTTTCCTGAGAGATTGTAGATAGCCATTCTAGCCTTTAATTGGTTAGAATAGTTGTAAATCTTGAAGTACTTCTTCATCCCAGATAACCAGGATTCTGTTTCCTCCCCCTTCTTAGTCTCTCCATTGAATGTTGGTGGTTTAATCTTTTTAAATTCCCCAGAAATTTCCTCATAGGGTTTATATTTTCTCTTTTTAGTATAATGGTTGTCATCACTACTATCACTAGTGGAATGAAAATTACGTTGATCACCAAACACCTCTGAAGATGAGCTGCCTTCATTTTTAGTCTGTTTAATCTTTTTATATTTATGTTGATGACTTGTATCTTATAAATCAACTCTTTTTCCCTTTCCCTCAGTTTGAAATCTTTCTGTTAGGATCTGATTCAGCTCCTCCTGAGCTCTCAGAATCCTTCCATTCTCTCGTTTAACAGATTCCATTTCAGATTTTAAGTCTTTTACTGTTTGTAACAGTTTCGAGGAATTAGTGGTTAGGTCTTCTTGTATATGGTCTCTCTGTAATTTTTTTGGTTCAGTAAATGGAGATTCCTCTTCCGCATATTCCTCCAGCCTTTCCATACCTGTTGTTAAATTTCAGAAACAATTTCTCTGTTGAATAACATTTAAAAGAAAATAACATCAGCAAAATAATTTAAATTCACTATTTCATAAAAGCTAGTTGGGCTTCATCAAGGCCTAGTGTTTGAACCTTGTGCTCTGATAGCACATGTCATAACCCCAAATTTTCAAAAAAATTAATTTTTTTTGATGTAACACAAATTGTTTATAGCTGCAGTTTGTTATCTGCTAGCGATTAATGGATAAATGAAACAGTTAACAAACTAATGATTAACTTAAAACACATATAAATTAATACTAATTTAATTTCTATATGTGATGTAAATAATCTGCATTCAGTTGTTTCTAGTTGTACTGATGATTTGATTTTGTCAAGTAGGTGAGAAGTTACTTTCTAACCGGGGCTTACTTAGCGATTGCTAACTTACCTGGATTTCTAGATCTTATAGGCTTGACAGATAAATTTTGAACCAGTAAGAGTTTATTAAGGCGTTAATCCAGATATACTTCTTTTAGCATAAATATACTGCTAGATTAAAAGTTTGCTTAATAGAATTCAAGGGTACTACAAGGTAAAGTAACGTTTCTTCTACTTGTTTTGCAACTGTGACAGTACTTTAAAATTCATGTCGTAAAGATCAATACTTTGCCCTACTAATTGTCTTTTATCAGAATGATTGCTATTTTAGATAAATCTTATTTCCATCTATACGTTACGTTATTTACCAGTTCTTCATAGAGCTCATAATTTAGTGTACTAACACTCTTATTGAAATAAGAGTTTTTTGCTGTTGTTATTTCTTAAATTTAAAACACTGTTTAAGTATGGAAATAGACCTAAGCCTTTCAAGAAACAAGATTATATAGAACTCTTGGCTTTACCTTTAATTAAGCTTCAATAGAGGAAGTTTATCAGCTTATTATTGCATTATATCTATAAATGGTCACTTGCACAAATGTTGTCAAGTTGTGAATTCTATCTCCAAATTTCTTCATGACATAAGTAATGTGACAAAATTACAATATCATATTATTTATTTCTAACAACAAGTGATACTAAATTTATTCTTGAATAGTTTTACTATCCTTTCCTACCAAGTCTAATCTAATCTTGGTTTGATTCATCTTAGATCTTTGGTATCTTATGAAGAACAAATGATCATGTAATTCTAAGAAGTTTATCTTACACTTAGTACTATTGACTACATTCCAAAGTAGGAGTCATTCTAGGATGTATTTATTATTTGCTTTCATTTACAAAGTTATTATTTATAAACCAGCTCTTTATCCACTAGTGTTTGCATAAACTAGTTCTAACAGCATAGTTATGCATCGTTTATGGTTATAAAAAGAAATGGTCAATAGTAGTACTATCCACTCATGCGCAACAACTTTTATTACACTATTGATCTCTTCATAAAAGTTTTATTAAGAAGGATTATAAGATCTTTAGGAAACAAGGTCATCGATGCAATATATGTTTTGATTCTTTACCAAAGAAGATTTCAAGGTTTATAATATAAGGTTTATCGATACTACAAAAACCTTGTTCTTTAACATGGCTTGACTTCATAGATTATTATTGAAATGATACGTTTTTTTACTTTGGGTATTACACTATCATTATAGTCGTTATTCAAATTATTGGCAATAATTTGTTGTCCCGACAAGCAGTGACAACTATATCATTCGACCCATTGTGGATGGAATAATTTGGTGGGCACATGGAAGGTTTACCACCATGCAAAGCATAACTTAAAAACTCACGATGCAACCCTAGCTCTCATTCTTGTCAAGGGTTTTGGTCTCTGCTCTGTCTGGTTTACTGCGGCCATGAGGGCTCGCTTGTGCTCGTCTCCAGCTCCTTTGTATGTGTGTAGAGAAGTGTTGCCACTCTAGTGTGATAATGGAGAGTTACACAGTTTGCATTTGATTTCTCTCTGCATTCATTGCATTGTTGTGTGTGTAGTTATTCTCTGTCAGTAATTTGTAATTTCACTTTCTTGCATGGCCATTGCCAAGTCTTTAATCCTCCTCTAGTCGTCAATGTAGTATGCGTTTGGAGCCTGCTGCCTCTATCATTAGTGAACACGAGGGTTGTATTGTTCGTTGTGTTGGTTCATCTCCTTCGTGGCTTCAAATTTCTTCGCTTCCAGGTAATAATTTGTTTTACAATTGTTTGTAAGTTTTAAGTTACAGTTACGATTATACAACTCAGTTTCTAATTAAAGTTTTGTCATTCACCTGTAGGTTACAGCTCGCCCTTATTCTGGAAAGAACCATCTCCAAGTTTGGATTGACAACCAGCCCTACGGGTAAGCCCCGGTTACAATGTGGCAACTCCCTGCTTGGCAATGGTTAGGGGAAAGGGTTTTTAGTTGGGAAGAAAATTATGAGCTCGGTTCCTCCAAACTTTGGCTTTTTGGTTTTCAGATTTTAGCTTTAGTTTTTCTTTATTACACCCTTGCGTATAGCAGGGTGTCTCTGGCCTCGATGTCGTGCCTTATATCTCCTTTTTCTTGTCTTATAAATGATATACAAAAAAAGAGGGTTTTAATAACTTAACTGTTAGTTTTGTTTCCAAACCCACGCCATGAAGCTGGGTACACCGGCCATGAGCTGGGTGTTGTAAATTTGTTATGTTTAATCCTTTCGGCCTGACAGAGTAATATACTTGGTTTAAAATATTTCTTTTTAGCTTCGAGCTCTGTCTCGATTATGAAATGGTTTTATAACCTGTACAATATAGCTCTGAGGAATTATAGTCTTTCCTTCTTCGATTGTTATTATAGATAAATATTTATTAAGGCTTTCTTTTGTAATTAAATAAGTAATTGTGAAGACTGTAAGCTCAGTCTTAATATAGAATTTATATGTTTCTACTTATTAAATTCGGATAAAAACCTAGGGTTACTGTAAAAGAACCCTTAGATAAATATATTCTTAAAATTTATTAATTGTGTTCTTTCTGTTTACCTATATTATGTTGTTACAAAATTATTAGTAATGTTTACCCTATTTAAATATTTTCTTTTCTTTAAATAAAAGAGTTTATACAAATATTGTAAGTTCTAAATATAAGACTGTACTCAGTCCAATGCATACTTTAGTATTCTAGTTTTTAAATTCTAATTTGTTTATTCTTTTTAAAGCAAATAAAAAGAATGAAAGTAGAGTTAGGGTTTGACCCTCAGGTTAAACCTAAACAGATTTAGAGCTTGTTGGGAAAATAATTTATTCTTGGAATAGGTAAATTCTTAGCTACATTCTAGTTATTGTTTACATTTAAATTTTCATTTGTTTACTGCTCTGTTAACTAGTAAAGATTCAGGGTTATGTAATGTTTTAAACATTAACTCTGATCTTTGATTATTTCTTCCTTAATGGTATTTATACATTATTCTATTCTAGTATATGTAAAATAATAGTTTAAGCTGAATGATATAAGGGTGGTTGAAACCTTGTTTAGATACTTACTGTATCTCCTATAATTTTTATTATAAAAGTATATTTCTTTACTATAATTCTACTCTAGCACTACTGTTTCTTTTCTAACATAGATATGCTCATAAAAACAGTAAACATAACTAACCAGAATACTGTTCTCTTTAATAATAACTTACACAGTATTAAATTACTCTGTTGTCTACAAAATACAAAACCATACCTATTATATTCAATCTCTTATCATTTTCTTTCATCTACTGTAAATATTCTATCTGTGCTGGAGTATGGCCTGGTGTTTTCCAGGTGTGGAAAAACATAGACTAGAAATTATTTTCTATTCTAACAAATTACTTTTCAAATTCATTTCTTCAATAATCTAAAAAGACTACTAAATTCTAACATTTACAAACTGAATATTTAACATTTATACAACAGTCAAAATCAGATTTATCTATCTAACATAGTAAAACATATTAATGTAGAACCTGATTAGGACAGACAACAACAGCGTTAGGAGGTTGTTCCTCCCTACCAATCTCCTAGAGAGTGCTCAAACAACGCTTCCTTAGGACCCCCGAGTCTATTCCTAGTCTTCTTGGCTGAGAACTGGTGGAGCATGCAAACAATAGACTAGTCCAATAACTCAATAAAACACCCTGCTCTCAGCAGTAAGATCTTTCAGCTTAAAAGATGCACTAGATCACTCAGCAGTTATCCCCTCAAACTCTTTCCAAAATTCCCTTCCATTGAATTTCTCTGAAGTACATCCATTCACCTGAATAATCGCTTCTCTAGAATGAGTAGCCTCAGCTCTCTTCAGTGGGAATTTTTATAAAGATTGCCTAGGTCTTTTGGGTCAGTTTTCATTAATTGAGCCACCTACTCTGATTCCACTTTCTTGGGGAATCATGACCCCAAATGTAGGGAGGTTTCCACCTGCAATAGTTGGAAGTGGTTTGAGGATGCTACCACATGTCAGTTTTCTCTCCACCTAGTCTCCTCCACCAATTTGACCAGTAAACACTCTTTTAACAGCTCTCCTAAGCTGTTGTCTCCTCCTTTATTTATTTATAAATAAAATATTCAGAATTACATTAAATATCCTTGACTCTGCTGAGTCATCAATTACAACTTAGCATAAAATTTAACATATTGTCCTCAAATAATACCAAATAATAGAAAATTGTTTTTGCAAAATTGGGGTATGTGACAGATGGTATAGGTTATGTCAGTAAGACATGTGTGGATACGAAATGTAAAGAGGAATTGGGATGGCAAACTGAGGGACTTTCAACTCAAAGAAGGGATCCCCCATTCCTCCTTAATGAAGGAATATTGCATCGGCAAATGGATAAGTGTTCTATAACCCTAGCTAAGAATATGCATGTCAAATTATCAAAAAACAAATTCCATATGCAGAACATGTTTTGATTTTATTTCCATGATGACCTATTGCTTGAGTATGAATAGGGCCTACATGGTACACACCGGAAAAGGATGCACACTTTTCCAATGTCGGATCATGGAAGGGTTTTTCAATATTGATTACACCCTAGGGAGTGGATGCACTCCTGATGTGTCAATACTTGATAGTGAATGATGTGAAATATGATTTCAGTTTTAGAGCAATAACGTTGATGAGTTGCTTATATTGCTTGTGTTGTCAGGCTAAATAGAGGTAGTCTAGTGTTGTACACCAAATGGATAATGGCTTGGGCTCATCCTACCTCCTACTAAAGAGCACAGAGAAGGGAACATTCCCGAGGGATTGAAGAGCAGAGAAGGGGATGGTTTCTTGTGTTGTATGGGGTAGTGGAATTAGAGCTCACTGCTGGAAATGAAACCTGGAAATGGTCTTTTAATTGTCGATATAAGTGCATGTGTTATTGTTGATGGCCTGATAAACCCAACAGTGTTCTCTTGGCTGATGATTGGTTGTTGATATAAGTGCATTGTTGATATATGTGTATTGTTGATATAAGCGCAAGTGATTTGTTGACGTTCTAATAAGCCCAACTGAAGGTTGGCTTGACTGTGCCTGCTATATATATAAGGATGTTATGAAGTAGCCTACGTGCTGACCTAACATCCAAGTCCATAGGCAATCCCAAGGCTTGCAAAGTGAAGCAGGATCCTGTGGACCAATGAGGAAATGCATAATACAGATAAGTATTGGACTATTTTGCAATTTCTTGCTTATGAATATACATGTGTATATGATTTGGTTATGATATTCTAAGCTCTTGTTTAAGAGATAAAAATCGATGGGAATAAACTGAACATGTGAATTTATTCAATGTTTGAATTAGGTATCGCTCGAAGTGAGGACCATGAAAGAATCTTAGAGGTGCATGTGGACATGTGACTGTCATGAAGAGCTCAGAATGAGCAGTAATGAAAAAGGTGCTAGTATGACTATGAAGGTCCTAGCAGCTGAGACAAACCATGCGGGGAGGCTCCATGGTTGAAAGGTCTGAAATAGACCGAAGACACTAAGTGTCATGACCAAGAAGGATTGGTCTAGCATTCATGGTGAAGTGAAAGAGNATATATATATATATATATATACTAATATTAATGCCTATATTATGCTTGGTTTGAATAGAATTTCAATGATGCATTTCACAGGTGAGAAGAGTGAAATCCAGTGGTGCACATTGACCATGGCAGCATACCAAAAGCTGTTGGACTTGGTTGGAAGTCTCCTTCAAATGATTGCCAGGATCCAAGAGAATCTTGGAGAGATGCTCAAGATACAGAAAAGGCAGAATGAGATGAACCACCAGATTTTGCAAGACTCTTTTGGTTTGCAAAAGGAGGTGAAAATCCTTCTGGGAGCAATCCGTAAAGGTAAGGAAAGTGGATCAATGATGGGACACTCATCCAAGAAATCCGTTAGGAAACATTCCAGGCATGAATACTCAAAGGAAATTGAGCAGGTAAATATGAAGCAGCCAGCGAAATGTTGGAAATGTGGAGGACATCATTTACGCTGGGACTGCCCAACAAGGGAACATAAAGAGGGCAACAGCCACAAATTTCCTCGACTTGGGGATGAGTCGAAAGCTGAGAACCAGCAGAAGAAGCTCGTGGAAGCCGAGGGACTTGGTCCTGAAAGCTCAAAGTAAATAATTGAACGTGGGACAGATCTACAAAATTTTGAAATTTTGATGTGCAAAATGTATATGTATTCCTACGTATTGGAACACTGAGGACGATGTTATTCCAAGTGGGAGGGGATTGTAATGTCTTGGTTTTGACCCCATTTGCATTAAAAGATACATGATGTATATATTGTGATTAATCGTGGTGTGGAGCTAAAGGAAAAAGCCCCACCATCGATTTGGTTGTGTATGTTTCGGCAATAGGGATCGTTGTCGATGGTATATCATGCTATCCGACACATTATAGCTTTGGGCATCATGTAAATATGCACATCAATTAAAATAAACCTACATCCAGCTACGACAGTGCAACGTTGAATGAAAAGGGCATGATTCATAAGGTTAAGGGGGGTTGTCCAACCCGTGGGGGTCATTGGGAGTTTTCCATGTGTCAGCCACCCATTTAAACTTATGTTGTCTATTAGTTGGGAGCAGTTATTAATGAGTAGTGGTGGGTGTGGTAGGACTATCAGTCCTTGCCCACGTGCTCACTCCACCAGTGAACTCTTACTCTTCATGTCGCTGGGGGCAGGCGGGGGAAATTCCACTCTTCCCACTCACTCCACTCTTCCACGATCCCACTTCTTTAGATATTTTGGGTCTGGCTCACTCTCAAGAAGGAGAGTGTTGGTTTTCCTCCCACCACGAGTTGTTCTAGTAATCCGCCCACAGAGAGAGGGAGATCATGTTTCCTCACGCACCGCTTGGGGAAATTTCCCCATCGTTTTGTTTAATCCGCACGCACAGGCCAAAAATCAGATGGTTTTTACCTCACGCAGGAAGTGGGGGATTGGGATTTCATGTGGCAAGCTGGAAGAGCGGCCTGAGGGGCACGACTCTGCTGTGTGTATGCTTTCCCTGTCAATGCTGGGAATCGGTCTTCTTTCCCATTTGCGGACTGTGTAATGTTGCCATCATCTCATTGTGAGATTAGGGCTGTTGTCTTCCCCTGGTTGGGTTGCTGTGTATGCCAATACATTTTTGAGTTGCTGCTGAGTTGTTTTGGTCATGCTAGGGCCAAGAACAACTCTGAGTCGTCTTGTTGACTTGAGATGTGTTCACCTTTTCGTTTGGGGTTGTCACCCTGTTGTCTTCATCTTCTTCACAGAGCTGTGAGCTGTTTGTTTTACTACGGTATGCAGTGGTTGGTCTTTGGACTGTTGAGAGTAGGATTAGAGGCTGGGTATGCTTGAGAAAACTGGTGTTTGGAGCCACTCAGATAGAGTTAGACTGCTGGATTTCTTCTCCACAACCCTTGAAGAGTATTGAAAAGGGAGGTCAGGTCCTGAGGGATTATGAAGCATAGAGAGGACTGATTCTTGTTGATGGGTGTGTGGATGTCTTAGAAGTCAGGTTAGCTCTGGTGTACGCATCCTTAGCTCTCCATTGAGACCACTAGCATAGCATTTAGCCTTTCCTAGCTCCTTGACGGCCTGATAAACCCTATTGTGTGGGCTTGGCTAATTTGTGTACCTTGGCTATGTGTAAGCCTGCTTTGACCCTTAATCCTTGAGGAATCATGCCCATCTTGGGGGTGGCAGTGTTGCTGAGAGATTGATGAGCACGCCGGCCTATGGTTGGGTGGAACGTTGCAGAGACGTAGCTAGTTGTGGGACGGGATATTTATAAGATAAGCATTCTTGTCCATTTCTCTTCTTCATTTACATTACTGCCTAATGTCTAATGAACTATAATGATGAACAAGTTGATGATGGAATGTATATGTTTGCTTCTGTTGTATGTTGAGTAACTATGCATCCTTGTATTTTTTACGCATCTTAGCATGTTTTATGTTCTAAGCATTTTATATCAGCATTTATGCATGTTTGTGTTCATGGGGCTAGTTGCCCAGAGGATTTGATTGTTTGGAAGATTCCTCTTTGCCAGTCGGAGGGTTGGGGATGTTACATTGTTACTATTCTATTGTGTAGGAATAATTGTTCCGGGAAAAGAGAAATTGTATGAAAGATTGGCATTCATATTGTTTCTCTATTTTAGCTTCTTAGAATGCACTAGTTAAAGAGGAGAATCATGTGCATTGATTAAACTGATTCATTGTCATCAAATGTGTTATCTCCTAAATAAATTAATTTTCAATAAGTCCACTCAAACAATTTATTTTTTGCATAGTGACGAAGATTTCAGGGCATATTATGAAAGATGTTTGGGTGACTAACAAAGTAGGAATATCTGGTGTTCTGTTTTTCAAGAAATTTGAAAGTTTTGGCTTTCGATGGCTTAGGTGAACTTTCCAACAGTTCATTAGCCACCGAAAAGCCCAGCTTTCGGCAGCAAACAGTTTCGACTTAGGACCACATTAACCACTGAAATCTTGTTGATCACGTTTTGAATAAAATATTGGAAAGGGGGCTTTTGGTGGCTTAGGTGAACTTGCCAATAGTTTATTAGCTACCGAAAAGCCAAGCTTTCGGCATCTTAGCAAGTGGGTCTAGGGAGACATTAACCATCGAAAGCTCATTAAACATGTTTTTAATAAATTTTGGAAAGGATACTTTCGGTGGCTTAGGTGAACGGACCAACGGATCATTAGCCACCGAAAATCCCAGCTTTTGGCAGCTTGCGAATTAAACCCTAGATTCCCTTAACTGCCGAAAAGGACAAAAAATGAAAAAACGGTTAGCTATCCATCAAAATCAAACGTTGTCAGCATGGGGAACGTCATGACCTAGCACTTCACCGCTGAAAAGAATGGGGGACTGCCGTAAATCATAAGTTGGTGGATAAAAGGTCATTATTGATCTAAAGTGACTGATAACAGATAAAAACCCTATCCTTCCCTCCACCTGTCCCACGCCTACAATTAAACCTTCATGAAGCATCAGGTTCCAGTTAAAAATGATTACTATGCTAACTATCTTGTGGTTATCACCAGAATCCACCATCATCTTACTCAAGTACCAATCGAGTGGTTAAAACCTCAAAATCAGCACCATATCTTCAGTACACTCCACATTCTTTGCATGCAGCCTTACTGCTCAAGGCCATCCTTGAAACCAACACGCTAATTTCCTTCATAGAGTTCAAATTTTGATTTTTTGTAGGTACTAAGAAGCACGGCCCAGAGATGAAAAAAGGAGGAGGACCTACCCTCAGACAGGAACTAGGGGACATCAACTATCTTGAGTCATATACAGAAGTCTGCCAATTCTTCAAAGATGCAAGCTGTTACAGGTTCTGTGAGAAAATCCAGGGTTCACACCAGCAAGTTGCAGAAGCATTTGCTCTTTCTTTTGATGGCTCTAAGGCGTTGATAAGAAAAGAAGAGTTCCAAGTTGATGAAACCCTAGTTGCAGAAGTAGCAGAACTCCCAAGAACTGGCGAGAAATGGTTTAAGACCACCATCACTAAAAATGTGGAATTCAGATCATACTTAAAACCTGAACACAAAGATGTAGTATGGAAGAAAAGAAAATTGTGATCTTTTGGGAATGGATTTTATTTGTATAACTTTAGCTAACCTACAGACAGAGATAGTAGTAGAAATAGCAGCAGGAACAGCAGCAGAAGCAATAGCAGAGGCAGTTCAGGAGCAGAATGATAGTCAACAAGTAGCTGAGAACTTGTCCTCGTGTGAGTGGTACTCAGGTATTATTCATTTCCTGCAAAAGTTAGAAATTCACCTTGGACTCACTCTAAATCACGCATGGGATCTTAAACTTAAGTCTGTTAAATTTTGTGTAATTGATAAATTGTTGTATTGGAAAAATATGTCTGGTGTTTTGTTGAGATGCTTAGATAAAGAAGAGTCAGTTCAGGTCATGCATCAGTTTCATTCAAGCACATGTGGAGGCCATCATTACTAGAATACCACAGCCCACAAGATTCTAAGGCCTTTGTACTATTGGCCTGTTCTTTTCTCTGATGTGTGTACCTTTGTGAGAGCTTGTGACAAGTGCCAAAGATTCATAGGGAAGCATCAGCTCAGATCCTTGCCCCTTAGACCTATTGTAGTGAATGGTCCTTTCCAGCAGTGGGGTCTTGATTTCATAGGGGAAATTAATCCTTCATCAAGTGGTCAGTACAAATGGATCCTAGTAGCTACAGACTATTTCATCAAGTGGATAGAGGCAATACCTACAAGGAATGCCACTCACAAATTTATCATGAGGGTTTTATATGAGAACATCTTTATCAGGTTTAGATTCCCAGTAATGTTAGCGACTGATAATGCACTAGATTTCAAATTCGGGGCATTGGTTAACATGTGTGAGTCAATGGGAATTCAGTTGGTGCATTCCACTTCCTACTACCCCCAAGGCTATGGCCTTGTTGAGTCATCCAATAAAAGCCTAGTCAAGATCATCAAAAAACTACTAGAGAATAATCAGAAAATCTGGGATTCTAAGCTAAAGTTTGCTCTATGGGATGATAGAGTGACTGACAAGAGATCCATCGGGACTTCTCCTTTCAAATTGGTTTATGGTACTGAGTCCATTATTCCCATTCAGCTGATTCTGCCAGTTGTAAAATTCTTTCAGGAAGAATAGGATGAACCACATGACATGGTGAGGAGGATGCTTGATTTAGTGGAGTTGCAGCAAGTCAGGGAACATGTGATAGAAAGGTCAGAAGCTCATCAAAAGAAGATCAAGATTATTTTTGACAAAAGGGCAAAGGTGGACAACTTTCAGGTTGGATATTGGGTCCTCAAATGGGATACTGTCAGGAAATACAAGGGAAAGCATGGAAAGTTTGACTCTCTGTGGATAGGCCCTTTTGTGATAGGTCAGGTGCAGCAGAACAACACCTTCAAATTGCAAAATCTGGAAGGAGAGGAGGTTTTTGATGGCCTAGTAAATGGGCGATTTATGAAACTCTATTTCGTCTGAAGCTTTAAGGCCTTGTTATTGTAAAATATTAGTTAGTAGATTGTTTTTGCTTACAAAATAAACTCCATGCCCAAAATAAAATCTTGCATTTTGGCTTTCGATGGCTTAGGCAAACTTGTCAATAGTTCATTAGCCATCGAAAATCCCAGCTTTCGGCAACAAACAGTTTTGACTCAGGACCACATTAACCACCGAAAGCCTGTTGATCACGTTTTGAATAAAATCTTGGAAAGGGGGCTTTCAGTGGCTTAGGCAAACTTGCCAACAGTTCATTAGCCACCAAAACTCCTAGATTTTGGTAGCTTAGCAAGTGGGTCCAGGGAGATATTAACCACCGAAAGCTCATTAAACACATTTTTAATAAATTTTGGAAAGGAGACTTTCGGTGGCTTAGGCAAACGGACCAACGGTTAATTAGCCACCGAAAAGCCCAGCTTTCGGTAGCTTGCGAATTAAACCCTAAATTCCCTTAACCACCGAAAAGGCCAAAAAAGGAAAAAATGGTTAGCTATCCATCAAAATCAAATGCTATCAGCATGGGGCACGTCATGACCTAGCACTTAACCGTCGAAAAGACTGGGGGACTGTAGTAAATCATAAGTTGGTGGATAAAAGGTCGTTATTGATATGAAGTGATTGATAAGATATCAAAACCCTATCCTGCCATCCACCTATCCCACAACTACAGTTAAACCTCCACGAAGCATCAGGTTCCAGTTAAAAATGATTATTATGCTAACTATGTCGTGGTTATCACCAAAATCCACCATCATCTTACTCAAGTACCAATCGAGTAGTTAAACCCTCAAAATAAACACCATATCTTTAGTACACTCCACATTCTCTACGTGCATCCTTACTGCTCAAGGCCATCCCTGAAACCAGGGTGCTAATTTCCTTCACAGATTTTGAATTTTGATTTTTTGCAGGTATTAAGAAGCACAACCCAGGGATGAACAAAGGAGGAGGAACTATGCTCAGACATGAACTAGGGGACATCAACTATCTTGAGTCACATCCAGAAGTCTACCAATTCTTCAAAGATGTAGGCTGTTACAGGTTCTGTGAGAAAATCCAGGGTTCACACCAGCAAGTTGCAGAAGCATTTGCTCTTTCTTTTGATGGCTCTAAGGCGTTGATAGGAAAAGAAGAGTTCCAAGTTGAAGAAACCCTAGTTGCAGAAGTACCAGAACTCCCAAGAAGTGGGAAGAAATGGTTTAATACCACCATCACTAAAAATGTGGAATTATGATCATACTTAAAACCTGAACACAAAGATGTAGTATGGAAGAAAAGCATTCCATCCACCTGGCTAGAGGAGAGGTGGCAGCAATTATTGAAAGCAATCTTGGTTTACATAACCTCTAAAGGCAGGTATAATAGGGTGATGATATATCACTTCAAATTGATGAACCATTTTTACAGGCAGAAGCCCTTTAAACCTACCTTTCTACCTCCATGAGAGCCTAACCAAGATGGCACACCAGGTCAAGGCCCAGCCCACTAAAATCGCAGGAATTTTTTCTCACCATGGCCTGATACGACTCATTGTCCAAGAATTGCTGCAAAGGAGAAACATAGCATGGACATATTTCTTATTCTGGAATGAGTTTGAAACAGGCTTACAGCTAGAAGATAAAGGAAAGTCCCCCTCAAAGAAGTCCACCACTCCCAGGAGTGGCGGAAGGAAGAGGAGGGCCATCTCACCAGTGACAGTGGATCAGCCATCTCCAACTTCTAAAACCAACCAAGCTAAAAGAAATCTGGACTTCAGTGGAAAGGAGAAGGATGCCCCAGCACAAAGTGGAAATATATTAAACTTACCCTACTCAGACTCAAAAGAAGAAAATGAGCAAGAAGTTGACCTAACAGAGCAGGTAGTAGCAGAATATGAGGAGTTTCCCTCACCAACACCAAGGGAACGTCAAGAAGAACCAATGGCAAAGGCCTCCTCAAGAAAACCTAGGTATTAGAGAATAAACCAGCTGTTAGGGAAAATACACGAAATGGAGATCTTAGAGAGAGAGATAAAAAGAACTAATGAAATATTAACCAAGACAAATACTCAATTGCATAATTCTATGCTAGAAATGAAGGGGATGTATTTCTTGCTGCAAAAAAGGAATTCGAGGTTTATGAAGGACAACTCCAAAATCTACAGAATGATCAGACTGATGAGGTTGCAGAAGAAAAACTCAAACCCTAGCCCTCAAGCTCATCTTGCACTAGAAACCCTAGCAGAGGTAGCAACAAGCTTGCAAGGTCCTAAGGTAGCTCATGATGTTATTGCTTTGTCAAACCCTATGTAAGTTGAAGAAATAACAAAAGAATAGGAGCAAAGCTGAAAAAGGATGATTAGAAGGCTAATTAAAATTTTGCAGAAACAAAGCTTTCGATGGCTTAGGCAGACGCAGCAGTGGTTCATTAGCCACCGAAAGCAGAGCTTTCGGCAACTAATAGACCCAGGATTCTACTTCCTTAACCACCGAAAGAAAAAAAGGTTGCAGAAAGATATTTTGACACACAAAACCAGTTTTGGCGGATACAACTACCTTAGGGATGAATTATAAATCTGAAAATTGATGAAAAGCACCAGTGGAGGGGGTTTGTTCCAATTGTGAGGGTGCGATCATGGAGAAATGGGTCACATACCCTACTTGTTTTTTACCAACCGTGGCTTATCTATCAATTAACATGTTACAGCTCTACTTCACTAATCACTGCAGTTATCAAAGAGCTCAATGAGTGAACAAGTGTTAGAGTTAGATAGACTAGTACTTAAATTAGGGATTTTGACCTAATTTTGCAAAAAAAAATTATTTTATCTATTTTTAGTAAATCAGATCCAACTTTTCAGGATCTGAATATTTTTGTAAAGGCTATAAAGCCTAAGACTTATTTTGAAGCAAAGGTTCGACTTCGGAGACTTGTGAGACACTTCTTATATTCAAACTTCTCATGTTATTCATCGTTTAATATAAGTTGTTTTGCCATTATATGTTCAGCTTCCATATCTTTTCTATTCTATGCTTGTGCTTGAATGTCTAATTCATGTTCATTCTTTTTATCTAATGCCAGATAGCTATCATCCTATATATGTATTAATGATTTGAATTACAAGTATTTTTCCTTGTTATGATTAGCCATTCATATGTGATTGCTTTATATATGAATCTGCCAGCATAGTAAGTTCTCCATTTATTCACCTTATTAACAACCCTCTAAACATTGGTGGTTAGAAGCCTTATCTTGTGATTGACTTTTATGCATGTCTTGAGTGTGTGAGGTCCTTTAGGTCATTTGACTTGATCCATTTAGAAAAAACATTAAAAACATTTAAGTTACCAGGCATCCTCGAGTTGCAACCTAGAGGCGTTTCTTGGAGTGATAACAAAATGGTTTAATAAAAAAATCCAATACGTGTTCTTCATTATGCTAAAGAATTACCAAATGAAGGGAAACACGTCCCTGGTCATTTAAGAGAAAGCTTGATATCTTGCAACAACTATGATTAAAATATCACTCCATTTGCGGTGAGATCGCTGCCACATTGATCTACCATATCATTAAGAATATTGCCAAGTCATTATCAAGATTGATGTCAGCACTAAAGGGAGTTCACACACTAGCCTGAAAATTCCGTCAGATGTTTCCAAATCGCTGGATAAGATGCCACAGAATCTTAGATTTGGGAATACTCATTAAATTAGACTATACAATTACTATATGTGTTGAATTTCAAAATCTTCATTGTATTTATATTTTTTGTTTCTGGATATTTATTAACTTTCGATTTAGTTGTGCAGGTGTAAAAGTGAAGCTAAGATGGGTTAATTGAGAGACATAAGCACAAGTGAAGAATTCAAGAATGACAAAATTTAATTTTCAAGATTAATTAACAGAAACAGATGGGATCTTTTTGATAAAGAAAAGGAAGTTGTTGCACCGGTTTGCAATCATATCTCCATATCTTAAGCTAGTACATTGATCCTTCATTTAATACGCAGGAGGAAGGATAATATGAAATTGATGGTTTTTGCAGCAGGAAAAACCCATATCAGAATAGATAGGACGTTTTGTGGGACCGATTATGAGCAGACCAAGAGGAATCTCGTAATTCTGTTCAAGAACCACTTCCCAAATGGGGTCCTTAACCCTAGACTGTAGTCCATTTTTGAAATATCTCAACTGATAAGTAGAAATTTGTGCTCGAATAGAGGTGAATTTTCAACATTTGGTTGCGGCCAGTTTGGTATCTATTTGAACGAACCAGGATTTTGGGGATTGGATTCTATCCTTCCCACTGTTTTTCACTTTTATAAATTCGACCCTAGAGGTCTAAAAAGATAGGGGGGAAAGGAGATCCTCGATAGGTTGGAAGAAATTACTTCCCCAATCTCTGTATAGTTTTCGCTTGAGGGTCTCCTTTGGATAGAAGGAATTATTTTTCTTCTATATTATTTTATGTTTGTAAGCTTCATGATATGTTTGCAGAAAGGAAAGGAGGTGTTGCTTTTAATGGATAGTAAGGATAATACAAAAGAATTTGTAAATACTCTGTTTGCATTCTCAACTTCAAATGAATTTGTTTATGAAGTCTTGAACCTGTGAATAGTTATTTACTTATGTGTACTCGGAAGTTTTTATTATGTTTCATAAAACTTTCTTTTGATTTAATATTGCTTATTAAAATACCATCATGATATGATATTTTATGGTATTGGTTTATTCATATTTATTATCCAATGACAACCTGTTGAGTTAGTTTACTTCAAAAGTTGTATTTTATAACAATAATAATTTTTGTTACTAGTTTGTGAACACAACTTATTTTATAATGCATTTTGTTTCTATTTTGACTTTGTCTTTGAATCTCATCAACATGCATTTTATCTTTAAATCTAAATTGGTTTAACAATATTATTAGTTTCTAAACTTCTCTTGCATGCAGAATAGGAAATAGATCAAATAGATTTAATTTTCAATTTAGAATCAAGATTTTATTCCATAGGGGAAACCAAAAGGTTTCTAGCATCTGTTATAATTGTTTTCAACTTAACAACTACTAAACTGTTTGTTTTAGCTATTGGAAATTGCATCATAGTTAACCTTGTATTTCATTTTAGACAAGTAGTTCATCATTTAGGAAATTATTTAAATATGATTGTGAGACTCTCTTATTAAGAGCAAACTATGAAGGTAGCATGACCTATACCCTGCGAGAGTTAGCTATTTAAAACACACAGGGGGCTGTGTTAAGTGCCTTCTATGGGATTTCTCTCCTTTTTGGCCTCGAGACAAAAAAATACGGCCAACAAGGCCTAATAGTTCATATGTGAACTCATTAAGGAACAATCAACAATCCACAAGTATGAAGGAGACCAAGGAGCCACCAAGTTTTGTGGGTGGAGAAGCAAAAAAAACATTACATCAAAAGGATCGAAAGTCACTCCCAAGTGACTGAAAAAGATGAGGAAACGTCACATGAGAATGAAGAAGAGTCCCTTGAAACAATTGAATATCATTCTGAGACACATTCTACTATGGACATGGACCAAATAGTATCTATTGATGGATGCTTGCACTGTGAAGGAGTACCTATTGATGGGTTCTCACACCTCTATGTTGGTGACATAGAGAACACTTTTGAAGAAGGTGTTGCAAGCTAAAGTTCTCATAAGCATGAATATTAATACCTTGTAGCAGATAATGAAGCACCAAGATCAACTTCCCCATCACCACTTGAGCTTCAAGAAGTTGATCAAATCAAGAAGAAAGAAGAAGAGGGGGTTCCTCAACAAGAACCTATTTTCATTGAAGGGTCATTGAGCATGGATAAAAAGAAGATTCAAGATGCCCTAGAGACTCTCCATGGCACACATGCTTTGGTCTCGAAAATTTGTTGGACCATGGAGTAGAAATATTCCATGGAGGACAACGAGAAAATTCAGAGCAGTTAGTAGTGCCCAGAGTTGTATCAGTGCTTTCTCATTGGATAGATGTTGGCACAGATGGATTATTACATGTTTATGACTCAGTTTATATTATCTTGTGTTATGGTTATCATTGCTCTTATACTGATTTTTGTGACATGTATTAGCATTTAGGGTCATGATCTGCGGTCATATAAATATGTGGACTTGGATGTAATGATATTATGTATTGATTTCCCTACTCAGACTCAAAAGTTCTTGATTTATACTCATTGGTTTTACCCTCCTTAGGGAGAATAGAGGTAGTCATTCCCACCATACTTTGGCTTGCTAGTGTTGGTTTCATTATTCACTATCTCCACCCATCCATTACCTTCCTGTTATGTTTCCAACCTGACCTACTACTTGACTTATGGCATGGAAGACCTTTCCCCACTAGAGAATTTTGATTGGACAAGCTTCCCTGTTTATTTGTGTCTCGGCTCTAAGTTACCTAGGTTGTGTTGGCTAAACTTGAAACAAGTAGCATTGTCATCAATACAATGTATTTGGAAATGAATATCTTATGAAAATCCCATTCATGAAAAGGAGTGTTTTTAAACATATGTGAATGAAAGGCAAGCCTAATGAAATTGGCTTTGAAGGACATTGAAATGAATATATTAAAACATTCATGAAAAGTAATGTTTTTAAACATACATGAATGCAAGAAGCCTCAATAATAAAAATCCGTATAATAAATACATGGATCAAGGCTATGGAAATGAAAGGCCCAAAAAAGCAATGGTTCCTAAAGTTATATCTAATGATTGATGACCTCACTTGTATTGATTTGGATTGTGAGCATTTGTCAAGGTGAATAAACATTTCTGAAAGTAGCTTACCCATTTGTGAGACACTGCCATCCCCTGTGTTGTTTCTTGTCCATCATATGCTAGAGTGAGTATTCCCTTTCCATATCCGAAGTGTCACAGTGTCAAGATGGTGGTCACCCTTTTCCCTAGTCTTATGAGTTTTAGCCTTCACCCTTTACTAGAAAATTGACTACAACTATGAAGTGAGTATGGTTTTGAAAGTCTGGTCTGAGTTATAATTAATAAATGAAACCCTATGCATTTGGTTGATAGACCGCCAGTGAAGTGATTGCTACTTGTTATAATTGTTACTTGAATGATTTATAGAGCATGTCTTAACCTTTGAACACTTCGGATGGAAGTATCCTGAGTTATATTATTGATTATGTGGTCATTTACAGATTATTATTTTGTCTATCTGGGTATATTGGATATTGTAGATGATCATGTAGAGACATATATGGTGTGTGATTATGCACCTTAGATGGATTTGGACTCTCTGAGTCCAATGAGACAGCTTACTTTCAGTTTCAGGCAGTTGCAATTATGATTTGGCTCAATGTACCTTTCTGGTGCAGTTTTTCCATACTGGATGGCATGTCTGAGCAGGGAGATGATTTTATTGGATCTCCTAGGGCACTGTATGAGGAAGGGGGTATCCAGAAACTTGATTGTAACATATTACCCCCTCCCAGAGATATTGGTGGGCTCAGTTGGATAACGCAGACACCCCAGGAAGAAGTTGTTTGCATATCATGTTTCCCGAGGAAGATAAAAAATAATTAAAATGGCCACTAAAGAATTCGATTTGGGATACTAAGGTAAGGAATTGGCATGGGATGAATTCTAATGATGAGTGTGATGTCTTCCACTCCTTCTCCAGCAGTTGCAGCACCTGGATGGGCCCACATCTATTTTTTCAGGAATATTTTATTATTTTATGGAGCTTTTTGGAGGCTCACTATTTCCTCAATAAGGCACAATTTCACAGTTAAAAAATTATATTATTTTTTGTGCCATGGGGACACCCAAAACGATTTAGTTAATACTCCCTGGACCCACCATGTGCTTCATTTATTTTTTGTTGAGTGGGATCCCCTCTCCTAGGGTGATTTAGTCCACTTTTATATTATATTATTGTATTGATCGATGTATTGTATGTTGAGCTCATCTCAACCGTTGATTAGAACATTTGTATCTTTTAATCTTAGCCACCCATTTGAAAAGTGGTTCATATTTTGGTTCTCTCATTCCTATTTAAATGAGAGAGCTTCTCATTTGTAAGGGGTCTTTGGCTCTTGGATCTGGATACTAGAAAAACTTTTCTTGTGGAAATTTTTGGATCTCCTTTGCATCTGGTGTTCTTAGATGGTGATTGGAAAATACTTTGCTTCCTAGCATTTGGGTATTTGATGTGAGATCTATATATTTTTTGGGGAAACAATGTCTTGTCTACAAGAGGGCGACTTCAACTTGGGCTTTTTGGCAGGGTTTCCTCAACTTGGTTGGCTTGGATGTGTTTTGTATCAGGGGTTTTTCATTAGTATCAATGCGATCTATGATTTCATCTTGCTATTTTCTGTAGCATTTGATTTTTCTCATGATGCAGCAAATCTGATATGGTTGACGTTTGTTGTGCAGGACAGAGGGCGCAGTGGCTTCTTGGGGGAAAACATTGGCCACAGAGCTCACTCAAATCTTCTCAAATTGATCGAGATAGAAGGGATCATCATTATCAAGGAATCTACAAGGTTTTCCAGGTAATATCTACAGGTTAGTGCTTCTCTTCCAGATCTCAATCCATTGACATCTGCATCTCCATTTTTATCTTAAAACCCTAAATATAAAAAACCAAAAAATATTATAGAGCAAATCACTTGATCTCGGGGCAAACCATTTATGGGTTTTGTGGATCGGGTCCAACCCTAAGTGCATCTTCCTCAACTCTAAGCTAAAAGTGATTCCATTTCCTTAGATCTGAAAAGCATTGGTCTTCAAACCATAGCGCTATCTTCCATGTTGCCTCGTTTTCTCATGATCTGATCCTTTCCGGCAAAACTACTTTTGGGTTTGTAGATCGGGTCCAACCCTAGGTGGGTCTTCTTCAGTGTGGGCTAAAAGTGACTCCATTGGCCCAGACCCCAAGGCACTGATCTTCAAACCCTAGCGTTACCCCTCATGTTTCCTTTTCCTCTTGCATTTTGACTCTTTCCTTGTGGCTTGGGTGCTTTGACATTGTCATACCTTCTTTCGAGTCTATCTCTCGATACTAGATAGCCACAAACCTGTTCTTACCTTCTCTGCATTGGTTACGTTTCCCAAGGTAGTGGATATCTTTACCTTTTGCTAGTACCTTAACCCCAGATCTAGTATTTGCCTCATAGGTCACTTGTGTCCCAATTTGGATCAAATCTCATATCCCCTAAACCTTGATCCAAATCCTTGGTTCACCTAGTGACGTCATCCATAGATCTAGGGTTTCCATCACCTTACACCTTACATACCTCAAGTCCATTTGATCTAGTCTAGTGTCTAGGTCTGATCTCTCCTGTCGGGAGTAGATCTGGGTCTGCCCCATTGATTTTCTTGGGCTAAGACAACATAAAGTGAATATTGCCTCGATTAGCGTGACAACCATCCATTTGGGAGTCGAGGAAATCTTGGTTCTACCTCCTTAGTTGCTTGTCCCTCTACCATCCATTCTGGATCCATCTCACATAGGCAACTACAAGGTTGGTGATAACATCTTGGTGTCGTTTCCGGGGAGGTAGAGGCCTACCTTGGTTCGACATACCTCGCCTCTCCTACAACATTATTTGTTGGTGAACATGGTAATTTGTTCACCTAGCAACTCCACTAAGAAGTGAACCCATCCCATAAATCATAATGAATTTAGATATATTTATCAAACGCGTGAAGGAATTAAATGAAGGTATAAATGAAGCTAAAAGATAAATAAATGGAGGGGATAGATGGAGGTCAGACTATGGGTATGAGGATGATCTCGAGCATGATTATGGGTATGAATCTAGTTATCACAATATTTATGATACCCACCAATTTTCGCACCCATGCAATAAATATTTCCCAACCATCCTGTTTGGACTAGTAAGCAAGCATCAAGTGAATGATCCTTGTAATCCTCCTCATCAGTGTAATACAAGTTTTGTCATGAATACCCCTGATAAAATTGTAAGTCGACATGAACCTAGAAGTCAGTCCCAGTCAAAGTCTTATAGCCAAATAACCAGAGATGTTAAAAAACAAGGCAAACAATCCCCTTTTGATTTTTCTGAAATACCGGGGGCACCTCATCCTATCCCAAACGATTACACTAGGAGGTTGCCCCAGTTTAATGGAAATAAGGATGTATATATTGAAATTCATCTGGATATTCTCTGGGATTACATGGAAATTAGAGGTGCGAACAATGAAGATGTTTATATGCCAACCTTAGGAGAATCCTTGCGAGGGGATATTCAACTTTGGTTTGATCATTTAGCACCAGAATCCATCACAGGGTATGACATGTTCACGGATCTGTTAATAGATAAGTGGGGTGGGAATATTGATAATTATTTAGAGTATAAATCTATCAATGATTGTGCAGTTGATAATCAGTATATTGACAATTTGTTTTCTCAATTGGATCATTCCTCTCCTGAAATGTTCCAAATTATGAGCGTGCCTGCAATCCATAAGAATGTTACAGAGTACTTTGAGGATAATGTTTCAAAACCTCATGTTGAAACTAAGAGGGATATCAATCAAATCATACGAGATACTCTGTTATTTTCCTAAAGCAGTCATAGAGCAAGTCTTGGATTTAATCCGTGGAAGGGAACCTAACAATCACCGTCAAAAAACATCTATAGTTGAGCCTTCCATTTGTGAATCCATTATAGAGCTTTTAAAAGAGTAACTCCATAGTCATTGCCTAATGGATGATAATTTGATTTAGTGTTCAAGCTATATTAATCTGGATTCAAACTTTGATTATGTCTCTGCAGAAGAAGAAAAGGTTGAAATTTCCATTGAGGAGCAATCATTTGGTCATATTGCGGTTGAAGACAAAGTTCGTGAGGATGATAAGGAAGTTAGAAATGAACATACTGGTATTTTTCCTTATCAAATGAATGATGATGATGATCATTTATCCTCAGTTGAATGTAGTGAACAATCTAAAGAATAACAACCACATGATGATGATATACTAGTAAGCAAACTTGACCTAGAGTGTTCTTTATCACATCTATCGAGTTGGAATCTATGTCCAAATAGTCATCAAGATCCTCCAAGGAATGATTCTTGTAATGTTGTTGCTATTCCCCATCATATTTTTGGTCAAGGTGATTTGGTTGAGGAGATTAATCATAGCGAGTATAGTTATTGGGAGGTTAGTGTTGATCTTGCAAATTTCTTTAACAAATGTCCCATATCACATACAAGATTGGTGTTAGCACCTTTAGGTGATTCAAATCAAGTTTTAATTTTTTCCACCCTCCCGTCCCAATTTTTCGAGTCTTCTTTTATGGGTTTGTGTTCTAATCAAGTTATTACCTTTGAAATTTTCAGTCAATATTTTGAGCATGGCCATGTAATTGGATAAAGTACGCTTCATTTCCCTTCTTGGTCATCTGTAATGAGTAATATTTTTCAATGTATAAATATTTCTTATGGGTGGTTGGAAAAGGTGTATATAGATCAATTTCATATTTTCTCCATTTGTAAGCAACAAATGGACTTGATCTCATTCATAGTTTCATTATATTACAACTTGTTCCCATTTGATTCTTCCATTTCTTCTGGAGTGAATAGAATTGAGTGTCCTAGTAAGGTAGAGGAGAAAACAAAGAACTATTTGGAGTGGTTGAATCATGAGTCATATTGTATTTTTCCATCAAGAATGAACTTACATATTTTTTATGATCCTATCGGTATCTTGATGGATGAGTTTCTAGAAAGTCTATTTCAGCCTTGGCATGATTTCATTTCATATTATCCGGGTCTTTCTTTGAATTTCAAACTGCAAGTTAGAATGGTGTCAATTTTCATTTACATTACTCTTAAACCATCTTTGGTTTGTTGGATCATTTACTGTAAAGGAAGCTCAATAAATTCATTCAGCAAGTGGTTGCATTGGATTTATGTTTTACTTAACACTCATATAAACTGGTTAGAGTAGGGTAGGTAGGACCTGAATAATCCTTTTAGGCAGTAGTGTAGCCTGACAATCTTGCACCCTTTTGTCTTTGTCTGAAGCTTGCTTTTTGAAGCTCCTAGTATAGTCTTGAATTATGCTATTTTCCTGCACATTGAGATAAAAAATTTGCTTAAAAGTTATGGTTATAGATTATATTTACTTTCTACTTTCAGCTTCATGCATTTCAGTTTGAGTATTTTATTTTATCCACACAGTATTCTGACGACTGGACTATGATTTGGGTATAGCTTTGGACATTTTGCAGGTTGTTGGTGACATTTTGGCATCAGTTACATAGCTGGAAGGATGGATCAAGGATGCGACTAGCAGAGTGCGAGGACTAGAGATTCTGAGGTTCTCAAGCACTCTATTCAGCAAAGCACTTGTCCCAGCTGATGCCAGATGTTATCACATATATAGTAGCCGGGCTACCATATTCTATTTTTTAGATTCCATTACATTTTTTAGCCAGCTCCCCTACATATGAGATGCTGAGATGAGCATTTATGATGGATCATGATTTGATTAATGGACTATAGTACTCTCCCATTGCCATGACTGAGTCTCAGGACACTCAGATTTGAGGATTGATGTAGCCATTTAGCCAGTTTCAGAGCAGTTAGTAGTTCCCATAGTTGTATCAGTGCTTTCTCATTGGATAGATGTTGGTTCAGATGGATTATTACATGTTTATGACTCAGTTTATATTATCTTGTGTTATGGTTATCATTTCTCTTATACTCATTTTTGTGACATGTATTAGCATTTAGGGTCACGATCTGGTTGTCATATAAATATGTGGACTTGGATGTAATGATATTATGTATTGATGTCCCTACTCAGATCCAAAATTTCTTGATTCATACTCATTGGTTTTACCCTCCTTAGGGAGAATAGAGGTAGTCATTCCCACCATACTTTGGCTTGCTAGTGTTGGTTTCTTTATTCACTGTCTCCACCCATCCATTACCTTCCCGTTATGTTTCCAACCCGACCTACTACTTGACTTGTGGCATGGAGGACCTTTCCCCACTAGAGCATTTTGGTTGGACAAGCTTCCCTTTTTATTTGTGTCTCGGCTCTGAGTTACCTAGGTTGTGTTGGCTAAACCTGAAACAAGTAGCGTTGCCATCAATACAATGTATTTCGAAATGAATATCTTATAAAAAGCCCATTAATGAAAAGTAGTGTTTTTAAACATACATGAATGAAAGGAAAGCCTAATGAAATTGGTTTTGAAGTACATTGAAATGAATATATTAAAGAATTCATGAAAATTAGCGTTTTTAAACATACATGAATGCAAGAAGCCTCAATAATAAAAATCCGTATTATAAATACATGGATCAAGGATATGGAAAATCAAAGGCCCAAAAAAGCAATGGTTCCTAAAGTTATATCTAATGATTGCTGGCCTCACTTGTATTGATTTGGATTGTGAGCATTTGTCAAGGTGAATAAACATTTCTAAAAGTAGCTTACCCATTTGTGAGACACTGCCATCCCCAAAGTTGTTGCTTGTCTGTCATATGCTAGAGTGAGTATTCCCTTTCCATATCTGAAGTTTCATAGTGTCAAGTTGGTGGTCACCCTTTTCCCTAGCCTTATGAATTTTAGCCTTCACCCTTCACTAGAAAATTGACTACAACTATGAATTGAGTATGGTTTTGAAAGTCAGGTCCGAGTTATAATTAATAAATGAAACCCTATGCATTTGGTTGATAGACCTCCAGTGAAGTGATTGCTACTTGTTATAATTGTTACTTGGATTATTTATAGAGCATTTCTTAACCTTTGAACACTTGCAGGGGATGGATGTATCCTGAGTTATATTATTGATTATGTGGTCATTTATAGATTATTATTTTGTCTATCTGGGTATATTGGATATTGTATATGATCATGCAGAGACATATAGGGTGTGTGAGTATGCACCTTAGATGTATTTGGACTCTCTGAGTCCAATGAGACAAGTTACTTTCAGTTTCGGGTAGTTGCAGAGATGATTTGGCTCAGTGTACCTTTCTGGTGCAGTTCTGCCATACTGGATGGCATGTTTGAGCAGGGAGATGATTTTCTTGAATCTCCTAGGGCATTGTATGAGGAATGGGGTGTCAAGCTACTTGATTGCACCATATTAACCCCCTCCCATAGATCCTGGTGGGCTCAGTTGGATAACGCATGAACCCTAGGAGGCAATTTTTGGCATATCACGTTTCCCGAGGCAGATGAAAAATAATTAAAATGGCTACTGAAGAATTTGATTTGGGATACTGAGGCAACAAATTGGCATGGGATGACTTTTGATGATGAGTGTGATGTCTTCCACTCCTTCTCCAGCAGTTGTAGCACCTGGATGGGCCCACATCTATTTTTTCGGGCATATTTTATTATTTTATGGAGCTTTTTGGAGGCTCACGATTTCCTCAAGAAGGAACAATTTCATAATGAAAAAATTATATTATTTTTTGTGCAATGGGGACACCCAAAAGGAGTTAGTTAACACTCCCTGGACCCACCATGTGTTTCATTTATTTTTTGTTGAGTGGGATGCCCTCTCCTAGGGTGATTTAGTCCACTTTTATACTATGTTAAATTATCAATCCATGCATTGTATGTTGAGATCGTCTCAACCATTGATTAGAAAATTTGTATCTTTTAATATTAGCCACCCATTTGAAAAGTGGATAGGATTTTGGTTCTCTCATTCCTATTTAAAGGAGAGAGCTTCTCATTTGTAAGGGGTCTTTGGCTCTTGGATCTGGATAATAGAAAAACTTTTCTTGTGGAAATTTTTGGATCTCCTTTGCATCTGGTGTTCTTAGATGGTGATTGGAAAATCTTTTGCTTCCTATCATTTGGGTATTTGATGTGAGATCTATATATTTTTTTGGGAAACATTGTCTTGTCTGCAGGAGGGAAGCTTCAACTTGGGCGTTTTTGCAGGGTTTCCTCAACTCACTTGGCTTGGATGTGTTTTGTTTTCATTAGTATCAATGTGATCTATGATTTCATCCTGCTATTTTTTTGTAGCATTTGTTTTTTCTCATGATGCAACAAATCTGATATGGTTGACGTTTGTTGTGCAGGAGAGAGGGCGCGGTGGCTTCTTGGGGAAAAACGTTGGGCATAGAACTCACTCAAATCTTCTCAAATTGATCGAGATAGCAGGGATCATCATTATCAAGGAATCTACAAGGTTTTCCAAGTAATACCTATAGGTTAGTGCTTCTCTTCCAGATCTCAATCCATTGGCATCTGCATCTCCATTTTTATCTTAAACCCCTAAATATAAAAAACCAAAAAATATTATAGAGCAAACCGCTTGATCTCGGGGAAAACCATTTCTGGGTTTTGTATATCGGGTCCAACCCTAAGTGGGTCTTCCTCAACACTGAGCTAAAAGTGACTCCATTACCCTAGATCTGAAAAACACTTGTCTTCAAACCCTAGTGCTACCTTCCATGTTGCCTCTTTTTCTCATGATCTTATCCTTTCCGTCAAAACTACTTTTGGGTTTGTAGATCGGGTCCAACCCCAAGTGGGTCTTCTTCAGCGTTGGGCTAAAAGTGACTGCATTGGCCCAGATCCCAATGCATTGATCTTCAAACCCTAGTGCTACCCCTCTTGTTTCCTTTTTCTCTTGTGTTTTGACTCGTACCTTGTGGCTCAGGTGCTTTGACACTGTCATACCTTCTTTCGAGTCTATCCCTCGGTACTAAATAGCCCCAAACTTGTTCTTACCTTCTCTGCATTGGTTATATTTCCCAAGGCAGTGGATATCTTCACCTTTTGCTAGTACCTTAACCCCAGATCTAGTATTTGCCTCATAGGTCACTTGTGTTCCAATTTGGATCAAATCTCATATCTCCTAAACCCTAATCCAAAGAATTGGTTCACTTAGTGATGTCATCCATAGATATAGGGTTTCCATCACCTTACACCTTACGTACCTCAAGTCCATTTGATCTAATCTGGTGTCTAGCTTTGATCTCTCCTGTCAAGAGTAGATCTGGGTCTCCCCCATTGATTGTTTTGGGCTAAGACAAAATAAAGTGAAGACTGCCATGATTGGCGTGACAACGATCCATTTGGGATTCAAGGCAATCTTGGCTCCACCTCCTTAGTTGCTTGTCCCTCTACCATCCATTTTGGATCCATCTCACATAGGCAACTACAAGGTTGGTGATAACAGGACTAACCTTGAAGAATGTAGAAGATAATGACAAGCTCTCAAATGTGTTTGAGTCCACCCAAAATGCACTCCAAAAATCTATGGTGCATATTGAGCAACTTCAAGAGAGGTTGCAAGGGTCCTTTACACCCTCCTACATATCAAACAATCATTCAATGGCTGAAATCAACTATGTTACAAAGGAAGAACCTCATGTGATGGTGGAACATGAGGTACATGCTGATATGCAGGTGCTTGGAGAGGATACATTCAAATAAGAAGGAAACCAAGAACTTGTTCTTGTTCACAAGAATTATGAGTTTCCTCTTGGAGAGAGTTCTAGAGCCTTGGAGGAGGCACATGATCTAACAACAATTGGACTAGCCAATGATGGAGAAGATGCATACAAAATTTTTATGTGTAAGAGTTGCAAAGAGGTAAGGTTGGTTTACAATACTTCACTCCCTACTTCATTTTCAGCCACATCAATTGGGGATGAAAATTGGGTGAAAGGTTTCTTTTTTATGGTGCCACATGAGGAGTATGAAAATTCTATCTCTCCTTTTGATTATGACATGACTAGAGTTCCATCTTATTTACAATTACAGTAGCAACCTTTGTTACATCATGATGATATACATATTCATGGGTGCATTGATGAGACTTCTTTGAGGCACTTGAAGTCTTCATGTTTTCTTTACTCCTTATTTAGTTCATATTTTGCTAGAGTTTCTTCATTCACTCCTTGGATGAAAGAATGCATGGTTGATTATCTTGATGCACCTTATATTATTTTGGAGCAACATTGTAGGACATGGGACCGTCACCTATGTCATTGGGGCATATTTGATATAATACTTGATGCTTGTGTGTATGGGCCACATGATGATCTACTTACTTAGATGTACAATCACTTTCATGATTCTTTGATGAGGTACCTTCTTAATGTACATTTGTATGATGTTGTTATGTACTTTCATTATCTATCTTTGGTACTCATGATGTTTGGAAGGGTGCAATACAAACAATGGCCCTCGTGGTATTGCCTGGTTTCAATTTTGGGGGCAACAAGCAGTACGAGAGTAGTGCAATAGCAAGCATGGTGGTTCCTCTCTGAAATTTTCTTAAGATATTAAAGACTCAAAGTTTGGTAACTCGGTACAACTTCAAAGAATTATACAGTGAGAAAAAAGGGGTTGAAAGTTTAGCCTAATGGTTTCCAAAATATGGAGGTAAAGATCATTTGTGCAAATTTTGTTTTGATGGAGTTAATTCATATTTTGGTGTTTAGTGGTGATGTCACAGGAGATATCAATATGAAAAATCCATAACTCTTTACTTTTGGAAACAAAAAAATTGCAGTACATGAGTGCCATTACTCCAATTGCAGCTAAAGAAAATCAAGGACCAAAACCACAAGAGAGCACTTAGTACAATGGAAGAAGTACCAATTGAGGATGTCACTTGGGAAGATTAAATTTTTTGTAGCATCCAAACTTAGAATTGCTTGAGAAAAAGCAATCTTGGGTTGGGAGGACTGTCATGTCCCCATTCAAATAAGACTACTTGCAAATAATGTTTCACCAACCTACTAGTTCCCTAGGTTGAGATGGAGACATAAATTTTGTAATAAAGGGGTTATGGGACCCAAAAGGACATTATTTTACCATATTCACATTTAAATGGGTCACATAAATAATAAATTCTAATAAAATAAGGTGGCATTGGTTCATGAAGCCACTTGGAATCTTGTGGAGCCTTTGAGTGACTAGATTCCCCACACAATGGGCATGATCTTCATTCAAATTTGAATCCGTGGGTAATGTAACGTTATTGGAGGATGATGTGGTGTTAAATAACATATAATAAGCCAAGGAATTTGAATTAATAAAAGAGAGTAACTCCCATGGAAGAGGAAGAGACTAGAAGACAATGCGTGCCACTTGGAAAAAGATAATTCCATGCACTCTATGACAACAAATGATGAAAGATTCTATGATAAGTATGACAAATTCAGACCTGATTGTAGACCTATAAAAAATATGACATGAAAGGGATAAAAATAGCCACCAAGAAGGCGCATTTGGGAGTTAGAGGCATCCATTCAAATTGGGGAAAGAATTGGAGCATGAAGAGGAAGACAAGTGTCATATGAGTTACTAAACCACTAAGATGAGTTGGAGGAAGCCCATGGAGGGAAATTCAACCTTAGGAGGATTCATGAAGCTAATAAAATGATGTCATGAGGAAGGAGAATATTTTTGGATCATTTGTTAATTGGCCTTTGGCATTTTTTAGAGCTTTTGCTTGTCCATTGCATGATGAGTGTTTACTCTCCCTACGTGAACCAATTTTGAGGGAGTTGGATTCCTTTCCAAGTTGGTTGATGGAGAGGCCATTCAGACCTCTCAATGGATCTTATTTATGGTTTTTAGTTGGAGGTTGAAGGTCCATATAATTCGAATTCTCATCTATCTCCATATTCTCTCATTCCTTCTTCTCCATTCCCCCACACTCTCTTGTTGATGACGCACTTGTTGGAGTCGTCCTTGCACTTTGCTGAGTATATTTGATGCCCAATCTTGGGTATATCATGTATGGCTCTGTACTCTTATGTCCATATGCTCTGTAAGTCGAATTATCAGAAATCCATGTGTGAAAGGCTTGCATTCCCATGCTCTTGAATGACCAATTTTCATGTATTTGGCTTCCATTTTGAAAGAGTTGTATATCTGATTTGTGTGAGGATTTTTCTCTGAGTTTGATGATGATGGGGAAGCCATAAATTATGTATGATTATGTACTTTTATGACCATATGATCTTGTTAAATTTTCATATGCTTAGCTAAGACATCAGTATTTCATTTCATTTTCATGACAAAAGCATATAAACAAGATCACTGAAAGATAGACAAGCACAACCATAAAAAGGGAACACAAAGATTTATCCTGGGAAAACCCTAAAGGGAAAAACCCAGCAAAAGCTTCCTCAATATAGATGCCCCAAAAATATAAAAGATAAAACT